>CM044439.1:107700781-107721817 GCA_024363595.1 Xenopus borealis
AATGCTAATCGAATATCAAGTAGAAACTAATTCTTTTTGGGGAATAATAGTAAATTTGCCCCTTAAAGTGATACCAACACGTTAATATAAAAACATAGGAACAAAGAATATTTTCAACTTAAAGCCACCCCAGCCCTGCTAACCTTCGTTGACCTGATCATCTGACATTGCAAACAGATCTTTTACGTTTACGTTTTACGTTTCTTCAGTGACACTGAATTTAGAACTAGCAGTTAGGCAGTTAAAATAAAAAAAAAAGGTTGATTGATGGACGCGAGTCTTTTTTAAGCCTAACTTACTATGTTACTGGCCTGAGGCGGAGGGATCCTTCCATAGGCTGCAGTCCTGTTTTCGTCAATGGAAGGATCGCACCTCCCCTAGCCACTGAAACAACACAGAAGATATGCTAGCTGTTTCGGAGGGTTGGGTCAACGAAAGATCGCGGGGCTGGGGAGGGGGTCTTTTAGTTGAAAATATTATGCATGCAGCAGCTCCTGGATATGGACACGTTACGATAGTTTTTATAGGAACATGTTGGTATTGCTTTCAACCCTTTAAAAAAAACAAAAAAAACCTCCCCCCACCCCAAGTAAATGCCTCATACTTTATACTTACCCCTCAGCAGAAGTTCCACGCAGCTATCTTCCGGGCCTTCAGTAAGCTGACTGGGGATACTGGCATATTGGCACATGCGCATTTGGAGCAATTTACTGACTTGGGACAACTGCACATGGGCCAAAATGGATGGAAATTGCTGAACTCCCAGTCCGTTTTCTGAAGACCTGGAAGATGGCTTCATGGAACTCTGCTGCGTTAATCTGCACCTAGTGGTAAGTATAAAGTATAGGCCTTTTCCTGGGGGGCAGTTAGGCTGGAGGGGGGTCTATGTGGGGTGGGGGGGTATGGGTTTTTTCTTTACAGGGTTGAATTCTCCTTTAAGGTATGTAGATCCAAATTGCAGAAAGACCCAGGGCCACAAGCATTCTGAATAACCGGTTTACTAATTTTTGTTTGATTTATACAACTGCAAATATTTTATGTTTTCCATAGTTGTTTAGGATTTGATTTCTCATGTTATGAGCTTTCTTTTTATGGCATAATTTTACATCTTATTTTGCCTGCGGATGTATTCTATCTTAGCTGGTCAAGGTATGGCATAAGGAAAGTAATAGCAGAGATGTTCACCCAAGCTCATATAGTTTTTGTTTAATATCCTGTTCATTTTCACCGTAAATAAGCAATACTTTAATTATCATTATAAATCACAGGTAATATGCAATCGCTAAAACTATGTTGACAATTAATTTGTTTCCAATGTCTTGTCATCTGCAGAAGGATCTGATCACTGCCTTTGAGGATGGGGACATTAAGGAGTTTTTTGCACTGTGGCAAGAGCACATCCCTGTTGAGACCCAGAACACTAATCCAGTAGCCCAAAAGCTGGAGTTTTACCTGCAGATTCACTTTGCCATATTTCCTTTGAAGCACAGCCAGGGTCGAATCGTATGTCTGATTCATCTATAATTTTTTTTGTGCATCTATGTGTTTGTGCTATTATTGCACTGTTGACTTTTAGGGGCAGATTTAGTAAGGGTCCAATTGTAAGTTCAAACTTAAATTTTCAAATTAGATTTTTGGTCAAAACCCATAAATTTGAGTTGGAAATAATCCAAATTCGAATTTGAGATTTATCTTACTGGACCCTGAGAACAATTCAGATTCAACCATTTGCCACCTAAAGCCAGCCAAGTTCATGTAGAAGTCAATGGCAGAAGTCCAGTGACCCATTTGAATATGTTAATAGCTTTCTTGACATTCAAGTTTTTTTCGGAGAAAAAACTTGATTCGATTTTAGTTGAACTCTATTCAAATTCGATTCAAGTTTTAGGGTCTGGAATACTCATTCAAGTTTTTGACGTTTGAGTTTTTTCTTAACCTCCCATTCGAGTTGTGAGTCTATTCAGATTTATTAGAGTAAAAAAAAACTCCCATATACTCGAAAATCTTTGATATATCTTCCCCTTAATGTGTTCTTAAATACTGAGACGTGATATTTTGAAGCCTGTTTACTAGTCTGGTAGAGACTTGTTAATTAATGCAATGTTTCCACATCTAGATGAACGCTTTGTAGTATGAGTGTCTTCAATAAAAGTTCTATTTAAAACGAGTAGTAGTAGTAGCTTACATATACATACGTCATTGTTTGATGTACATAGATGGCTTCTGGCTTAACTTGATATGAAGAATAGCTCAAGTTCAACTGCTCCTGTGTATTTTTTTTATCATTCAAACTGGACTGCTACCAGTTCTTGTATTTCCTGTTTTGTCTTTATTCTGGCCCTGCTTGCCTTTTCCTCTTACTTTTAGGATATACTCAGCTTCACAGCCTGGCTGTGTGAGTCTTGTTTATAATAAATTTATGCTTTGTGGACTCGGTTCCCCACCAACCCTACAGAATCATCACTATGGAATGTTCCAGCACTTAATATTTTCTTCAAAATTTCTCCGGTTTTATTTCCATGTTATGATATATTAGGATTTCTATAGCCACACGGTGTTTTTTTAAGGCTTTTATTTATAAAGCTAAGCAGTGTTTTAACAGTGTTCTCTTCAGGAAACTGTACAGACTGTCTTCACACATTTACAACACTAAGGTTTAACACTAGTAATTTAAATGTGTTCAAAATAACTTTTCTAAAAAACTGGACATTTATCATTAGTGAGAATAAAGACAACCCCAGTCATTTCTCCCCACCATAATTATACAGAGTCCTCTGTGTATTTTGATTTTCAATGTGAGAACCCAGTCTCCACTCTTCTTTCATTTGATGCTGGCGAGGTCCTTCATATATAAACTGAGGCTTCTGATGGGAAAGTATTGTGAGAAAACATTAGGCTTGTTATTGAGCTAGGTCAAATAAATACAAATGCTAATGGATAAATAAGTGGCAATTTTCCAGAGGGTTGTCGTCAAAAAGTTAACCCTGTCTGCTGTTGTGCTATGGTTGAGAAATCTTTGTTTTAATTGAACATTTAGACTTTTTTATGTTTGTTATTAGGATCGTACGGATTGTGAAGAGCGGATTTCTTACTTTAAAACATACTTGGAAACTAGTGGGGCGGCTCTTAGCCAGACAACAGAGTTCCTCCCCTTCTATGCACTGCCGTTTGTTCCTAATCCAGCTGCTCATCCCTCCTTCAAAGAGATTTTTCAGGTAATGAAAGAATTACTTGCTTGAACTATTACAAAGACATGTATAACTATTGGATAGGTATGAAGAACCTTGGTTTCTTGGTAGACTTGTCTAAAAGGGGAAATATCATGATTTTTTTTCACTATTAAAATTCCATTTGTGGAATAAAATCAATGTAATTCTATTTATATATAATCTATTAAAATGTTCTTTAATTTTTAAAATACTACTTTAAACCAAAATTTTCTCTCTCCCAGAGCTCTACGTTAGCGTTGGGTCTTATAACTGAAGTCACCCTCCTCTGATATTGGTTTGAGATGCATGTTATTGTCTCTGCGGCTTTCTCTTCTCTTTTTTGTTTGCAATCTCCTTCAAAGTTCAGCAGCTGTTGGCCGTTTTACTCCAACACGCTCCAAGATAGCAGTCATTTCTCAACAAGCATGTATATATGTAAGGGTTAAACCACCCTTGAGCCTTGTCTAGCATTTAAGCATTGGAGGGCAGCCCATCAATCACTAGTGAGCAGGATGGCCAGTGGCCATCTCAGACAAGAAAGAGATGAGAAAGCTGCAGAAACAATTACATGTATCTCAAAGCAGGTACAAAAGTTTTAACAGACATACATTCAGAAGTGTTATTTAGTACTAAGAACCTATTTACGCAATTTAAAAATTGACTCTTTAAACTACTTGACAGGGTGAGCCTTGTGTAGCACATATTCCTGCTGGCACTTGCAGAATTATCAACCAGTTATCTTGCATCTCTCCTCCACCCACTAGTCATGTTTAAAATGTTAACATTAATAAACTGTTGGGCCAACTGTACTGTTCAGCGATCCACAGTAGGTATAAATCCTTATTTATTATAAAATATGTGAAAATGTTTGGAGTTGATAGTAAAATGTTGCTTCCTGTTTGTGTTCAGCTCTATTTTTGAATTTTATAAAAAAATGTTATACTTCTTTTAGAAGATCGTAAACAACTCCATAGAGCGCATTTTTTCTCTGGCTTGTCCTGTAGCTCTTTAACCCAACTGTTCCAGCATATCTATGTATTAGCCGTGTATGGTATATCTAATAGAAGTAATTCTAAAAAAACAACTGGACTTGCTGAGTAATCATGGATTCCTCAATGATTACTCAGCAAGTCCAGTTGTTTTTTTAGAATTACTTCTATTAGATATTTTAAAACAAATTATTTCTCCTTTTTATTTAAATGAGTCCTATTCATTCTTACTGCTGTTTCGGTTAATATATTATATTTCTTTAGTATTTTAAAGGAGAACTAAAGCCTAACTACAGAAGTAGCTGGAAATGTTGTACATTATGTTTTGGGCTTCTGTTCCAATCTGTCTCTCCAAAGATGCCCCAGTAGCTCCCCATCTTCTTTTCTGCTGATTCACTGATTCACATGCTCTGTGCTGCTGTCACTTACTGAGCTTAGGGACTGACTCACAATATACAGTACACATAGAATAGAAATGTCACAATATAAGGCTGATTAGAAATTAATACAGATAATTACTGTGTGGCAGCACAGTAACTAGTGCAATTAGCATTAGAATTTAATAATCAGCCCTGTAACATCATTTTATATTACAGACCAACCTAATTTTCTGCTGGATAATAAAATAAGCTTAGCTTTTCAACAGCTGTTCAGAGCTCACTGAGCATGTGAGGATCACAGACACTTTCCAAGATGGTGACCCCCTGTGACAAGTTTGATAACCTGGATCATTGCTGCTATTGACAAGCTGAAACGTTAGGCTGGTTCAATAAGTTCATTATGTAAAATATGGCATTTTACCATATTCATTTTTAGGGTTTAGTTCTCCTTTAAGAGCCTCACCTTCTTATGCACTGGTTATTACAATGGATGCAACAAAATTATATTTATTGGATTAAGCCAAAATGGAATCCAACCCTTAATTTACAGATTCTGGTAAAAAACTAAAAATGATTTGTCCCTTTTAGTTGTCCAATGCATTTAAGCCAGATAATTATAGAGGTCGTTCCTTTTTCAGGTAACTTTTCGTATGCTATATAATCGCTAATTCTAAGCAACTTTTTAATTGGCCTTCATTTTTACTTTTTTGATTATTTGCCTTTTTCTTTTGAAGCTTTCAAATGGGGTTCACTGACCCCATCTAAAAACAAATGCTCTGTAAGGCTACAAATGTATTGTTGTTGCAAATTTGTATTGCTCATCTTTCTATTCAGACTCTCTCCTAATCATATTCCACTCTCTTAGGGGACCCTACCAACCAGATAGTTGAAATTGCAAACTGGAGAGCTTCTGAATCAATATCTAAATAACTGAAAATGCACAAATATAAACAAATGAAAACTAATTGCAAATTCTCTTTGACTCTTTACGTCATACTAAAAGTTTATTTAAAGGTGAACAACCCCTTTAAGGTTTCAGATTAGGGCCACCTTGAATCCTGCAAAAATGTACTGATTTCACTGAATCATGGATTCAGCGTATCCTATCCCTTCTTTTTTTTTTTTCATTTTGAAGCACTGCTTCAAATGAAAGTTATGCTCCTCAAGGTTAAGGGCTTATGCACATTGGGATATTTGTTGCCGACCGGAAATCTGCACATCAACAGTTTTCACAAATGTTCAAATTAGGGAAAACAGTCCGCACAATGAAAAAAAATTACCATTTTTATTAATCGTGTGACTTAGTTGAATTAAATGGTTTGAATTTGGTACAAAGCAAGAAAATCACCGGCACAACAAGGATAATGCTAGCAGGGCAGACCCTTGCTCCTTTATTGCGGATGCAACGTTTCGGGGCGTAACCCCTTTGCCAAGCATACCGACAAAGGAATTACGCCCCGAAACGTTGCATCCGCAATAAACGAGCAAGGACCTGCCCTGCTAGCATTATCCTTGTTGTGCCGCTGATTTTCTTGCTTTGTAACATTGTTGGGGGTCGCCAATCCCTCCGTCATCAAGCATCAGGGAGTTGCATCACGTGGACGGCCAGGGTAATTCTCTTTATTTCTACTTGAATTTGGTACAGCCAGGCACTTGGATTTGACCGAAATTGAATCCTACTAAAAACAGCTCCAATTTGTCCGATTCCTGAACCAAAAACAGGATTCAGTGCATCCCTACTTGAGATTGAGATAACCAGTACATCACAAACCTAGGTTATAATTAGGGTTGCCGCCAGGCATCGTATTTTACTGGCCTGGCTGGTAAAAATGAAGCGTGATACCAATGTTCTTATACGGGAAAATGCATAAAAATATAGGAAGGCCGGTATTTTTTCAAGGTGAGATCCCTAGTTACAATACGCAGTGAGGTCTAATCCCTTTGTATGATTTCTGACAACACACGATAATTTAGAGCTGTGTTAAGTGAGCAGCCAAAGGAGGGGTATTCGGAGCATAAAAAAAGCATGTTGACAAAGAAGCAAAACCATTGATTGGTGCTAATTGCCATTTCAAGTATAATAAAGCTGGCCATAGACGTGCACATTTCATCATTATATCCGTGGTACGCTTGTACATAACAATCTTCTGACCTGCAACTAACCATTCAGATTAAATAAAGTAGTAAAATGAACAAACCTGAGAATGTTGTGGCCATGACAGCAATCAAATGAAAGTTATGTTCTACAAATAGTAGTGACAGTCACCTATTGATTTGGTCAGATAGGCAATACATGCAGAGATATTATCATTAGCTGACAGAAATCTTCTAACCTGTCCAATCGACTAAACGACTGATCACCATGGTGCGAAATATGTCGGAATGAGCTACTGTGGTCTTTGTGTCTATGGCCAGCTAAAGGTTCCCAGGTAGATTTAGGGGTAGATTCATCAAAGAGTGAAGTTCCGCCACTAGAGGGAAATTCCGCAGCTCTCCATTCATTTCTATGGGATTTTGAAAGGCGTATTTATCAAAGGGTGAAATTTCACTTCACTCATTGATAAATACGCCTTTTAAAATCCCATAGAAATGAATTGAGAGCTGTGGAATTTCCCTCTAGTAGCGGAACTTCACTCTTTGATGAATCTCCCCCTTAGACTATTACATTTTAGAGTGACTATTTAAAACTTAAAACTCTTTGGAAGATAGGCTGCTCTGCACTAGCATTTAACTTTCAGATGGCTGAATCTTCCTGCGCCTCTTCATTTATGTCCCATTCATTCTTATGTGTAAGGAAAAATTTAATGTTTTGCCATTTGCATCTGCAAGTTACACATCACTTTAAAATAACAATTGTTGACTATAGATGAAAAATGAGAGGTTGCAGAATGAAACTGGTGAATTAGTACTGCTTTCAGCTAGATCAAAAGCTTTAAGGTGCTTCAAGGCATATTTAACGTGTCATTTTATATTTTCCCTCAGGAGTCATGGGAGGTTGAACTGAAGATGAGGCTGGAAAAGTTTCTCTCGGTCATACTTAAAGCTGCAAGTACCCCGAAACTGATCACATTATATGTATCCTTTGTTTCATCAATCGTTACACTTCTCATTTATTAATCTTTACATTCCAGAATCAAATTGTGCAATATGATTTATGTAAAAAGTGGCTTAACCTAGCGTATTGATAAAGGCATTTATTTTCTTTTACACTTGCTCAGTCAATGTATTTATGCCATTGTTTGCACCACTTTTGCAGTTGTTTGCACTTCAGTAACCAGAAGATAAAGATGTTTTGTTTTTCCTTGCAATGTACCCCTAATTGTGAAATGAAAGTATATTAGATGTCGCAGATTTCCATGATTTATAAAGACACAAGGCCGCCAGCCGAGATCACTTTTAATAACTTATATTTTACGCATGGGGTGATGCAACAATTATAATTAAATATATCACTAAGCACTCTTTAAAAGCATATAATTTGCAAGATATTTATGGCTCTTGTGTATAAAAACAGATTTTCTAGTTATTGACTCGGCCTATTTCCTGGTTATCCTGATTGCAGCCTGAGCTCTCTGGATAACTTGCCTTTAGGCTCTTTGCTTGATCTGCCTATTCCCTAGGGTTAACTTCCTCCTAAAGGTGGCCATAGACGCACAGATAATATCGTACGAAACGAATTTTCGTACGATATTCGGTGCGTGTATGGTGAAATGAGCCGACGGATATCGTCAGAAGATTAAGATATCGGTCGGCTGGTTGATCGGGCTGGACGGAAAATTTTGATCGGATGCCTTTGAAAGCTCCCTGAACCTCGGCCATTGTTAGTGCTGAATCGTCAGATACAAGTAGAATTCTATTGTTTCTACCTGTATATTTGACGATTCAGCTCTACACGTGTGTGTTGAAACGAACGATCTTTCTTGGAAAGATCTTTTCCGAGAAAGATCGTAATTGTTACGTCTATGGCCAGTTTTACTCCCTACTTCCTATTGGCATTTCAACCTCGATACTTACCTATACATACCGTTTTTATAAAATGCAGTATGCTGTCTTTTTGCAGGCTTGTTTTACCTGTACATGCCCATATATGAATTACCTGCAACTTGCAAAGCACTTTGCTATAAATTTTGAGATCATTTACAAATAATCTGGAAGTGAGTGAGCAGCTTTTAAAGGGGACCTGTCACCCTAAAAAATAATTCCAAATTCCTTTCCATCAAGTATAAACTTTACTTAGACTATATTTATTATTTAAATTGTTTTCTTCAGTCTTGGAATTACAGAAAGCAGACAGCAGCCATTTTGTTGACACTTTTATTAAGACAAATGTATGCACCAGAATGGGGGACTTAATGTCCATGCACAGTGCCCTAGGCAATTAGAGTGTGAGTAGAGAGGGGACATATGGGGAGAGCAGTGGCATCTATAAATTGCTGAATGGAAAGCAAAAGTAATTGACTGCCCCACCTCTAAGGCACCGACACAGAGGCGGGAAATTTAATATTTGATTGACGGCTCAGATATTTAAACACCTTTTTAACCAGGAGGGATGCTTTAATGTAGAAAATAATTTAGGTTTCATGTTTAATATATAAAGGTCTTTCATTATACAACTTTTTATGTGTGGGTGACAGGTCTGCTTTAACAGAGATTTCTCCAAAGTGGTAATTAATTTACAGTTTAGTTTGTATTCACTCTTGCAGCTATGTATTGTATTAATGAACCAACAGAGAAACCTCCAACAGAGATGGATTTTGAATCATGATGAATGTATTTCATATTTGTATATTAGAGTTTTCCTTAACCTTTTAATAATTTAGAAAGAGAGTTTGCATAACAACCAAGGTAAATGCAAAATAACCTATACATTTTCTGCAATATTGATATGATGTATGTGCAGAGGATTCACTGTATTTTTCGAATTAGTAAACCAGTTGTTAATGTATTATTTTCCTCAGTGGTTAAAAAAAATGTTAACGAAACTCGTTTGTATCTGTAAAAAAAATAATGGGATAAAAGCCATGAGCAGGGATGGGCAACATTTTTGAAGCATTAAAAATTATAGTTATCAGTTCTGGGGGGAAGTGTGTAGTAATCACATGGAACTGTTTGCCCTTTAACTTCCATGTAGGCCGCAATCAAATGTGAAACGTAAGACTTGAGAATTGTACAATTCTATTGCTTATTTACATATCTAGTACTATGTGCTAAACACATTTTAATCTTGTAAAACACCAGCAGAAATTATTGTGCTGTCTATTTGTACTTAATGGATTTTAATATGGATTTCCTACCATTAATAAACTTTGTGACTGATGCATTAGCCAGTAATATTTACAAATTAAAAAGAGTAAATTTTAGCACAACTAAACTTGTCAGCTGATTTATTAAAAAAACTGGTTTCAAGAAAACTGTCAATTCTTTGTTGTCTTTTATGACACTTGGTTCTGTTAACTGAAAATTAATAATTAGGAAATTATTAAACTGTCCCATTTGTATCTAATACATTAGTATAGTAATCACAATATTTACTTTAGGTAAATACCCAATGCAAATAGACCAGAAAATACATTTAGCTTTAGAAAGTTTTGTTGTTCTTCCCATGTTGGAGAGAAGAATATCTAAAACAGGTTTTATATTGTAGGGTCTGGCCATTTTTATTCTCAAAATAAATAGCAGGACCACTTATCCCCTCTTCTCTTAGGGCTGTGACACACTAGGCTATTTGGGGAGATTGAGTTGCCTGGCGACTAATCGCCTTGACTTTGCAGTGACCAATCTCCCCAAACGCCTTCCCTCGCTCTGCGCTGGCTTAAATGAAAAATGGCCAGCGCTAATCACACACGGCGATTCATTTTCCGAAGTCGCCCGAAACTTCGGACTTCGGTAAACGAATAGCTGCGTGTGATAAAGGTTAAATTCATGACTCGTGTATGTCTGTATGTAACAAAAAATACTGCACTCAACAGGCTCAGTTAGAGTAACTGATATTAATAGACCAGCAAAAGAAAGCACAATGATTCCATATGTTAGACTGTAACTAGTCTAGAATTAACACAAAGTGACAAAGAATGGATCTCTATTTTATACGTATATAGTTTTGCCTATGTAGCATGCAATAAATTAGAAGTTCTTTTCATATTATATCATGTGTATTTCATTGTTAAAGTATCTGTGGGAACCACATATTTAAGAGATACTTAAGAAGGTTAGCCAGTCAACACTTCATTTAGTAGTAACTACAAGCCTTGTAATATACCTTTCTTCAGTCAGCAAGGCTTAGCCACACCTCTGTATCACATATCCATTTAGTTTGCCCTCACTCATCACTTCTCCTTTCCAACTTCAGAGCTATTATTGTCTGTGCGGTGACTGTTCAAGTGCGCACTGTTGCTTGGACACTTTAGAGTAAAAATGATAGTATATCCCTTTTAATTTTGATCAAAAGGCAATAACCTTTGTATTATGACTCCCCCCTTACAAATTATGCCTGAAACCAGTGGCAGACCCTCAGGAAATTAGGAGTAAAATATTTATTTTGTAATCATCCCTTAGCTTGACTCTTCTGCCACCTTGATGCATAATCAACTTTTGTACAGAGATGTCACTCACACCTTATTCCTGATTACCTCACTCATACAAAAATATACCCATCTTCAACCCTTCACTGGTTTATGAGCATTCAGTCATGGATATACCCCATACAGTTCTGTTTTTCTTGGACTTTAACCTTCTATAAAAATGAGTCTATTTGAACTTTATCTTTGTAGATTTGGTACTTGGTACCAGTATAATAAAAGAATCACAGTACACTTATCTTATAGTGCACCCATCCACTGGTTGGAATGTTGCTGTGGCTACCTGGGGTGTTGATTCTACTGTACTGTCTACTTGCCTAAAGAGACGGCTAATCGTACGAAAGTGATGATGGATTACATAATTGTATCTAATTTAACTGATCAAAGCTGTATCTTGTATGTGAGCACACAGCCAAACTTATTTTATCTGTATTCCATCAACTTTATCAGGTCATGCTACAAACTTAAAGCTACAGTCACATAATGCTCTACCATTTTGGCCCTTTACACGCCATATATATTTCTGTTGACAGAACTGTAATTCATCTGTCAGTGTGCATACAATTTATTAAAGTGTGCATTTTCTAGCCTAAATCGGAGCACTGATGAGCAGATTACAGTCCTTTTAATGCGCACACACACACACATTTATTGGAGTTTATGCACATGTGATAGTAGACTAAAATGTTTACAGATGCAGTGTTACTAACAGAGGACATTCCTCCCAACTCTTTTCAGTTGGAACGAAAAAGAACTGTAATTGTTAACTTTAGCAACTGACTGGAATCATTGTGTTGCTGACATTGCGCTATTTTACCACATTTTTCTTTCAGAGCAACTGCAGCAGTTACAGCAGCAGCTTATGGAGACCGAGCACAAGGCTCGTACCTATAAGAAATGCTTCAACAAGATGCAGTCTGATTATCATAACCTGATTGGGGTCACTGCTGATCTTGTTGACTCTTTGGAGGCTACAATCAATGGGAAACTGGTAATGAACAAAATTAAGAATTTTTAATTACTTGGATAAATCTGTGAGTAAAAATGTATTGGACAACCTGCTTTCATATTGGAAGTTCATAATGACAAGACGGGTAACACCAAGAATAACCTATTCTACTTTAAATAAGATGTTCAGTTGTCTGTTAAGTACAGCCAATTCATTATTACCTGCAAATATGAATATCAACCTTGCTCATGACTTGAGGAAGATTGGGTTTATTCAGGTGTGCTGTTCTGGTAAACACTGGTTTGGAACTTCTTCAGCTAATGTTATGAAGGTGACAGGACAGCACTACTGTTGCCTCTATTGGCTGATGCAAAACATTAATGAATGGTGGCAATTTGTGCAACAAGTACAGCTGTTTGGTTTATTTCTAAATAACCCCTTATTTTTTACATCATACGTGGTTCTGTACATGCTTTATAAGTCTTCTTAAATTAAATGCTGTCCTGCCGCATGCATCATTTGGAAAAACATGGTTTAAAGGTTTAATAAGAATTTAATTCTTTTACTGATTCCTTAGATACTCGGGGATAGTGCACCCCTTATTGTAAGGACTCTTTGCAACACTGGGAGTAACTGAACCAAATCTTGATTTGCTTCTGCTTCCCTCTGTCTGCCCCTCAATAACATCCCCTACTGTATTATATTCCCATACATCTTTGCTGGATTTTTGGAATGTGATGAAGATTTATCATTACATTGTGCACACTGAAGCCTGTGACAAAACTAAAACCTCACACACACAATTAATCCAATATGCAGCAGGTGGCAGCATTGGGTAATAAAATCTAATGTTCCAAATGTTTCCATACATTTTAGTTTTGTAGGAATTCTTCTCTATATTGTTGTATTCACTTAATCCTGATTTTTTTTTTTTTTAATGTTTCCGTAATGTATTATCTTGTAGTATAGGTATTGTTATTTACCAAGTAATTTGTTTGAGACGGATCTCGAATCCTTATATTATAAACCCTTGGTGGGGGCTGCCTACTCCCTACCTTTTTCCTGATATTTCCAGATAATGCTTATTTGCTCTATATACACCTGAAACCCCAACTGGAATATTAATTAATTTAGTTCATGTGTGCTTCAAAAGCGGAATAAACTCTCTGCAGCCCTGGGCAAGCTGTATCCCATGCCAGGGTAAACTTACATGAATCCAATGAAAACAGCAGCACTCCGGTATTATTGAAAAAGTGAAGAACTTTACTTAAAGAGATACTGACACCAGAAATTAAATTCTTTTACATGTATCATAATATTGCTTTTCCAAAAACATATTTATTTTACAAAAAAAATTATTTTTTTCGATTTTCCAGGACTTAGAAAATTTGTCAGTAAAGCTACCCGGAGGTCCCCCATAAGCTACAATGGGAATTCGTCAGCCTTAAAGGGATACGGTCATAGGAAAACATGTTTTTTTCAAAACACATCTGTTAATAGTGCTGCTCCAGTAGACTTCTACACTGAAATCCATTTCTCAAAAGAGATTTTTTATAATCATTTTTGAAATCTGACATGGGGCTAGACATTTTGTCAATTTCCCAGCTGCCCCTGGTCATGTGACTTGTGCCAGCACTTTAAGAGGGAACTGCTTTCTGGCAGGCAGTTGTTTTTCCTTCTCAATGTAACTTAATAGTATGCAGTGAGACATGGGTTATTACTATTGAGTGCTGTTCTTAGATCTACCAGACAGCTGTTATCTTGTGTTAGGGAGCTGTTATCTGGTTACCTTCCCATCGTTCTTTTGTTAGGCTGCTGGGGGGAAAAGTGGAGGGGTGATATCACTCCAACTTGCAGTACAGCAGTAAAGAGTGATTGAAGTTTATAAGAGCACAAGTCAAATGACTTGGGGCAGCTGGGAAATTGACAATATGTCTAGCCCAGTGATCCCCAACTAGTATCTCGTGAGCAACATGTTGCTCCCCAAACCCTTGGATGTTGCTCCCAGTGGCCTCAAAGCAGGTGCTTATTTTTGAATTCCAGGCTTGGAGGCAAGTTTTGGTTGTATAAAAACCAGGTGTACTGTCAAATAAGGTCTTCTGTAGGTTGCCAGTCCACATAGGGGTCACCAAATAGCCAATTGCAGCCCTTATTTGGCACCCCATGAAGTTTCTGCATTCCTGTGTTGCTCCCCAACTCTTTTTATTTCTGAATGTGGCTCACGGGTAAAAAAGGTTGGGGACCCCTGGTCTAGCCCCATGTCAGATTTCAAAATGAAATAGAAAAAAATCTGTTTGCTCTTTTGAGAAATGGATTTCAATGCAGAATTCTGCTGGAGCAGCCCTATTAACTGATGCATTTTGAAAAAAAAACAAAACATTTTTCCCATGACAGTATCCCTTTTAAGATGGCGATAAGTCGAAGGCCTCCATTTCAGGCTTAAACTGTAAAAGTCAGACATCCACTGCATTTACAGTACAGGTATCTGGAATTTTGCAATATTTGATTATATCACCTTTATTGTAGCCTTTATACAGAGGCCTGCTTCTTTTTATTGAGCTCATAAAATGGATGATGTCATCACCTGGCCTTATGAACAGCATTACGTCTCTTATTCAGTAGATGGTTGATCATCTGCAGGGATCTACACGTCATTGGGTTCTGCTTACATTGCAGAGAGCTGCTGAAAGCCAAGTGTTCTTTTCCAAAACTTATGATGAATGATACATAGTATTTAGTATGGTACAAAAGTGTAGCTCATGTTTTCCAACTCCTGTAATGTTCTCTTATACTCTTGTCCATGTCTACAGATCACTCCTGAATACCTGCAAAGTGTATGTACAAGGCTTTTCAGCGCCCAAATGAAACAAAGCTCCGCTCAGAGTATAGATTTTACCCGCCCTGGAACTGTAAGTACATATTGGTGAATTTATTTCTAAGGGGTTTTGTTTAAAAACAACCGCAATGTCAAAAGTCATACAAACAACCATATTTAAAGACAGCAGAATTAACGATACTTCATAGTATTTACTATTTATTTTTGGTAATCAAAAGGTTAAGCATTTTTTCTGGGTTAAATATTAAACCTTATAAATACTTCATTTAGAAGTTATTAGAAGTCTTTCTGTAAATTATTTGTATAGCCATTATTTGGTGGATTTTATGAAGCAGGTGTCATTAAACTAACATTCAGGCCCTTGGTACATGACTTTATTCTCCCGCTGCCCGTGATGTTGTAAAAAGTATTTGCTACCTCTTGCATTCCTAGAAACTTGCACAATCCTTGTTTACTTAAGAATAAGTCCACAATGTCAGTACAGGAGTGGGTCTGCTAATGTATTTGCAGGTTAGTCACACAAGTATCATGACTTGTATTCAGCCAATTAGAGCTGCCTTTTTTTTTTTTTAACTAGATTCACCAAGATTTACTTAAGCCCTTTATAAATACATAGAGGGGGTCTGCTGCACATAGCGGCAAATTTACAAAATTCACGTGAATAGATCGAAGTTCGATCGAATTTCGATCGTATGATTTTTCGGATATTCGAATATGCAAATTTGGCCACTTCGATCATTGAATACTCAAAATTAGAGCGTTTCAAATATTCAATCATTCGATGATCGAAGAACTTTAACTTTAAAATGTTATTCAACTGCCTACTTCGCCAGATTGAACCTGCCGAATAGCAATATAAGCCTATGGGAATCCCCCCATAGGCTTCTTTTTGAAACACCTGCTTGAATACCATTCGTACGATCGAACGCCTTTGACCAAAAGAATCTTTTGAGCGCTAGAAGGAAATTTTACTATTTTTTTGTGAAATCGGACGATCGGTATCAATTCAATAAACATTCGATAGTCGAATGCTTATCGAATTTCGAACAGATTCGAGGGATTTTTGGGTGAATAATGGTAAATTTGCCCCTTAGTGTTTTTGATACTGAAGCCTTCTGAACATATTTATGTAGGACATATTTGTATTGAAAACCTACTTCAATCCCTTGTTCTTTACATTATTCTTCCTCTGCTCTTCAACTCTCTAATTTCTTTGCTGGTTTATCTGTTGTTCTTATTATTTCCTCCTATACCAGTTTTTTTTTTTTTTTTTTTTTTTTTTTTTTTTTCCTCTTGTGCTTATCTACCCTTTTGCTCTTTAAAAAATTTTTTGCTATTCTTTTCCTCTGAAATTCACCAGTTCTACTGTTCACTCCACCTGCTGATTCTGTTTTTCTTTTCTGTCCTCCATCTACTTTCTTTTGTCCTGAAAACTGATTTTCCCTTCTCGGCCTCTTTATGACCTTTGGACTCCCCAGAATATTCTTCTGATCTTGATCTTCTAATCCCAATCCATCAAGGAAAGAAGCCATAAAAAGAGGGGATCCAGTAATCTGGCAGCTGGTTGCATTTTTCTTCTCTATTTTTTCTTAACTCCCATTCTTGATGGGCTTTAGCAGCACTATATGAGTTGGGTGAGAGATTCCTATTAGAGCACTCTGCAGTCATTGGATTGCGTATCAAAAAAGGAAAACCTTTGGGCCCCCAATTGAACAGCCATGTTCAACTTGACTTGAAAATGTTTCCATAAGCATTTAAACTTATATAGTTTAAATCTAAACTTTAAAAAGTTGTTTTCAAAACTGTAGACTGGACCCTAGTGGGACATGATGCTGTGGGTGGGGCAGACTGAAGGCAAGTTAGTGTCTCTTGAATGCTAATCTAAGACAAGATGCAATGTTAATTTAGGGATTTTTTTAGATGAAGATTTCTTTTCTGACATATATGTCTTGGGACTATGAATTAATAACTACTAGAAGAGTTTATATTTCTTTTGTCATATATCTAACTTTTTTATGGGATGTGAGAATACACTGTACCTTGGCAAAATTTGCACCTTCTATTAGATATGGGGGTTAGTGTCAAAAGTAAATTGAATACATTTTGGAGTTGGAGTGGCAGGATATCTGGAAAGTCCCTTATGGGCCCAGCTGTGAATGGGCACTCCAGCTCACCCACCCAAGTGGCCTTGTATGCAAATACTATTGCCAATTCCCATTTCTGTATAAGAGGAAGGTAAAGAGTGATATATGGAGGGAATAAATTAGTATATGTATACTGAATAAGTAATGGAAGAGCCCCTGGCACCTCAGTCTGACTTATCTTAACTGATTTTCAGATAAGGGATTCCATACCTGTATAGGGGATGTTTACTTTTACGATAACGTTGAGTATATTATTGAATGGCCAATTCTAAGCAACTTTTCAGTTAGTCTTCATTTTTATTTTTTATAGTTTTTGAAATATTTGCCTTCTTCTTCTGACTCCGCAAGGCTACAAATGTATAGTTATTACTACTTTTTATTACTCCTCTTTCTATTCACACCATCCCCTATTCATATTACAGTCTCTTATTCAAATCGGTGCATGGCTACTAGGGTAATTTAGACCCTAGCAACCAGATTGCTGAATTGCAAACTGCTGAATGAAAAGCTACAAAACTCAAAAACCTCAAATAATAAAAAATGAAAACCAATTGCACCAATATATTATACTAAAAGTTCACTCAAAGGTGAACAACCCCTTTAAAGGAGTACCAAACCCTTAATTTAAAAAACCCTACTGTACAGAGACCCCCCCCTTCCTGCTCCCCCCAGCCTAGCTGTTACCTTGGTAAATGCCCCTAACTCTTTACTAACCCCTTGGTGCAGATTCAGGGCATCGGAGTTCACAGGCACCATCTTCCTCTCTTGAGTAATCTTCAGGTTTTCTTCCGGTGCTTCGGCAATTTCCGGGACTTTCAGAGTATGCACAGTTATTTCTAAACGGAAGATTGCTCCAATTGCGCATGCGCCAATATGCCACTCTCTTCCTGAACATTACAGAAGAGAAGAAAATGGCGCCCGTGAACTCCGATGCCCTGAATCTGCACCAAGGGGGTAAATAAAGAGTTTGTGGCATTTACCAAGGCTAGGCTGGGGGGAGCAGGGAAGGGGGCTCTATGTAGGATGGGGGTAGGGGTTTTTATAATTAAGGGTTTGGTTCTCCTTAAAGAGAATGTATTTTTGAAAACAATGTCCCTTTGAGGGTCAACTTTCCATTTATTATTAATGGCTTTCTAGTACAGTCATCTGAAAACACATTGCTGTTTTTAACTGATGCAGATTAGTAGAATATTCTACTAATATTCTCATGTGCTTTCTTTATGGTATTGCTATGTCCTCATCAGGGGTATCACTGTTTGAGCTCGTGCCATGAGGATAATGTAAGTTTAAGATGATGTAACTGTTCTGCATCCCTTGCCTGCTGCATTGTGCTCTGAATTGCACTGGGATTATCGTCTTTAAAACCACTAGGCGTGTTCACTGTCTTTACAAGTTTTCAAGTAATTAACACAACGTTGATCCACCTTGTTGTTAATGAGCGCAAATAAAAAAATCTTGCATGCATTTCCATCACCCCCACAGTGGTCAGTCAAATCATTTAGCATTGATAATGGGCAGGTACCCAAATTGCTTGCAGACCCAGAACTGCACTGTTTAATCATTTTATATGTTGTGGCAACTGAGCATAGTAGAACTGTTGAATATACAGTGTCTGGTAGAAAAAAATGAAGCATGCTCATTTCATATTTTACCCTGAGGTTCATGTTTATTTTTTAGCCGATTAGTTTTCATAGTAACTTTTATTTTTACTTTTCCTTCCTACTGATATGACACTGACTGTGCTTCTTACCTATAATGAGTTATAAGACAACACTGAATGTTTACACAGGAAAGACATAATAGGTTGGCAAATGCATTTGTAGGCCATGACCTAATGATTATATGACTGATGATGACTCCATAAACTAGAATCCTGCGTGGGTCCATTTTTTGCAACCCGCGTTCTTACCCGCCTGGACCTGCTACCTGACCTTACTTAGCCCTTATCCCCTCCAGTGTCCCAGACTCCTGTTATAGACCCCTGAAGTGTAACGTAGTCTGCATCACAAATCTTGACGTAATCATGAACAGGAGAAAGCAGACCCTTTATCATCTCACCCCTCGCGTGTCTTTAGAGATCCTTGGGCAGTGAGACTGATTTAAGACAGTGATCCTCAACCAGTAGCTCGTGAGCAACATGTTGCTCTCCAACCTCTTGGATGTTGCTCTCAGTGGCCTCAAAGTAGGTGCTTATTTTTAAATTCCTGGTTTGGATGCAAGGTTTAATAGCAGAAAAACTAAGAATAGTGCCAATTAGAGCCTCCTGTAGCCTGCCTGTCCACATAGAGGCTACCAAATAGCCAATCACAGCCCTTATTTGGCACCCCAAGTGACTCTTTCATACTTGTGTTGCTCCCCAACTCTTTTTACATTTGAATGTGGCTCACGGGTAAAAAAAAGGTTGCGGACTCCTGGATTAAGGTAAGGGGCAGGGGTGTTTTAACTTTTTCCTCTATTAGTTTTATTGCCGCTTAGGAGCTCTGATAGATGCAGGAATAGGGGGAGGAGGAGCAGGCTAATAAGAAAATGCTGTGGTAAGGAGAGCCAAATCACGTTCCCGGAAACGTAAAATAAGAGATCAGGACAGGCATTATAGGGGATGTCTTTTTGGTCAGGTAATTTGAAAAAGTAGTGGTGAGAGTAGCACGTTTGACACGGCTACATTGGAAACTATTTGAAAATAAACAGATTAATGCTGCTAGTTTTCTGTAGCAGAAAAGAAATAAATCATATTCATAGATTATGCGGTGGGGATTATTGGATGCTTAATATTATTTTACATATTAAGGATTACATATTGAAGATTTTTATCATAAACCTGGAGTTCCCCTTTAAAAATTATGCAAAAATAAATGAGTACTGTACTCAACACATTAAAGAGTGCATTGCATATGTGAATGTTGAGCTGTTTGTGAGTCATTTGTATAGGAGAGTAAAGTCCCCCATACACGGGCAGATATAAGCCGCCAAATACACATAGAGTGATCTTGCACGCTAAAAGCAGGTGGTACTGCAATTAAACATGTTTTATCAAAGATTTATAAGAATTACCCCAACGTTTGGGCAAGAAGTCTTTGTCAAGGGAACTAGAATTTAAAGAAGTATTTATAGTAAAGCTTATAAGTGGCAGCATCTTTAATGGGAAGTAAAGTGGGTCAGGTTAATCCTCTGCCTATGAAGCTGCACATTTTTTATCAAAAAGGTAAAAATGCTGAAGATAAGAACACATGTAACGAGACTAGTGTTACTCCAGCTTTTTGTCGAACTGCAGTTTCCAGCACGTGCTGATATCTTTTCGCATATTCAGGGCAGTAAGGCAAAGTTACCAAAAGAATTATTTGAGCTCAATAGCAAGCCACAGCTCTTTATTCCCTGTGTAAATAATGCAAACAAACAGTTGCAATCAGGAAGCACAATTTTTGCCTTAGTATACCCTATGAGGAGTCTGACAAAAACCTGTTAATGCAAAGTATTATAACAAGACTTTGGCTATGAAGGTAAAAAAAACAGCTGCTTATTCGTTTGCATTGTTTTTCACATCCAAAAAATTTATAATGCAGTGCGTATCTGTGTCCCTTTTTTAATACTTCCATAAGTGTAACTGTGCTTCAATTGTTTCTGTGTGTTTTACTTTGTGTCGGCAAATATTTGTCATCTTGTAACTATACATTTCATGTTAGGTTTTTATTTTGTTTTTTTGTTTTTTGTTCAGATTTAATTTCTAAAGAAAGAGAATCCTGTAAGGTGCCAGAGTGCCTTGATTCTGTGTAACTGACACAGCTTGTTTTCTCTCTGAAGCACAGCCATTGCCTTTGGGCAGTGCATTCCATGCAGTAAAAGGATATGAAAAGGATATACAATCATCTGACCAAGTGCACAGGGATTTGTCCATTTGTCTTCCACATCTCTAATGTAAAAATCTCATGTCTGGGAAATTTTCAGTGAGTTTGC
>CM044439.1:107723455-107734184 GCA_024363595.1 Xenopus borealis
CCCTTTGTGTCATTAGGCTTGCTTATAATTATCCAAGCAAAATACACAAGCTAATGGTTGCTGTACTTTTTACTTATAAAATATTAATCATCCTGTTCAAAAGGATTTCTTTGAGGATGAATACAACAAGCTTAATAGCATTTTGAAGATAAGAAATCAATAGGCTGCCAAGTTATTGATATACAGCATTTCTGTACATAAACTTGTATGTGTTCTGTTATACAGGTAGTCTCTTTTTTCCAACATATATGTATTTCAACATCCATCAACATAAAGAACTGTGATTGATACATATCTATTTCATAAGCAAAATGAATTTATTACATAGTAGCTGGAGAACTGTTTGTAGCTTCTGCGCTTTGTTTAGTGAGTGAATAAAATTTTACATACTCTGTAGTTCTTGGCCACTTCATTATGTTTACATCCTGTTGAAAAACTGGAACAAATGTTAAATCTATACAATTTATCTTTCTAGGAAAATGTGTATTGCTCTGCCAATTAGGCTGCAAAGCGAGGGGCTGATTTATCATCTTGTTATACATTTACAAGCAGTACCACACAGAAAAATATAATGTAGTTTTTCATATTGAGTCATTTTATACAGATTTTCCTGATATGTTCTTGGAAATGTTGGTCACGTGACCTCAGTCAAACCATAAATGATTTGTTTATGTAAGAAGTGTAAAGTAGATGTGAACATAATGATTTTAGTAGTATAATGTTATCCTTTCTTCACAGGCTTTAGAGCAGGACACTGTTGGTAGAATATCACTCATGGCTCTCTACATGACATAAGTAATAAAAACTTATGTAAAACTATTGCTAACTATATGTTTGACTTACAGTTTCTGGAAAGAGAGCGATGATCAAGAAACATATGTCCCTTTCAACAGTTTTCAGTTGTACAGATTTTTCCTTAACGCAATATCCTAATAGCAATTTACCCTGTAGTCTACATGGATATTGTTAAATGTTATGGTCAAATAATGCCAGCCTGCTCCATCAGTCAACGTAGAACATTTTTGGTCTATCTTAAAGAGAATTCAACCCGTAACTTAAAAAAAAAAACCTCCCCCCAGCCTGGTACCCAGGACAAATGCCCCTAACTTTTTACTTACCCTTCGTGCAGATTCTGTCCTTGGGAGTTCACAGCAGCCATCTTCTTTTCTTCGTTAAAGCTGTGTTTTCGGTGCATGTGCAGTTGTAGTAATACTCTGGTCCCAAACAACTGCGCATGAACGTCACGGAAATTTTCCAAAAGATTCACTGACTAACTTTAGAGAGCCGAAGAGTTTACTAAAAATATTTTTGTGTGTGGTGGGTTTACATGACCTTTAACACTATTTTGGTGTTATCCTAAAACCACTTTTTTGCTGTTACAGGGAAATCTGAAGAGAGAGCTCTGCAAAACAAAAAACACATTGTTATGGCTTCAATAATAAACATGCATTTACTGGATGATTTATTATGATATGATAGCCATGTTTGGGGCTAATCAAGAGAGAAGTGAGTTCTTTAACTCAGTTTTTCTTTTTGTTTTCATGAGCAAAATGTTTTATTTTTTTTAAGTGGCCTTGAAGCCTGAAAACAATGAATTAAAGACCTTGCTGCTGGTTTTTGTTTCTGCTTCCCCATCACTGTGTCCAAATCATAACAAATGATTCCCTTAGAGAAAAACATACAGCAGCACCCTATTACTTGTGCAATGTAAGCATATTTCCTTCCTCAATACACGTACAGAGAAGACCATAGGGTGCATTCACTTAACCTGGTGCATTAAGCTCTACATTGAAATCTCCAAAATAGAAGCATCGGACTTTTCGCAATAATTCAACCAAATATTTTAAATGCCTGTCTGGCAAATTTCATACCTCCCAACTGTCCCGTTTTTAGTGGGACAGTCTCTCTTTTGAAAGCTCAACCTGCAGTGCCTCGTTTGTAGTGGATAGTCCCATTTTTTCTCTCTGCACTGAACTGGCTGAAAAAGAAACTAAGTTTCTAACTTAATTGGCTGTTGGCAGAGAGCCCAGAACAGCCACAGCAGCAGATAAGATACTTCTGTAACAATTTCGAGATAAGCAAATAAGTAATTGTAACAATATAAGATAACCGGTCCCTTGGGAAAAGTCACAGCTTAAAGGACAATTCACCTTCATTAGCAAAACTGTAATAACTGAAAAAAAAAAACAAAACGTTCAAACTTTCATAACCTGCCAAATGTAAAATGAACATGGTAATTAGGGAGTGTGGTCAAAAAATGGGCATGGTCAAAAAAAAATTTGCGCACTACATGAGGCAGATTTTTGGACCCTTAACATACCCTTAAATGTAAATTGATATCTGGGGCCTGCTTGTGAGGGTGACAAAAAAGGTTAAAATATAATATGTGTAATGTATATTTTGCACCAATTTTTTTCCCCAAAATGTTGAGGGGTTATCCATATTTCCCTATGTTTGATGTGTGAGTGATATGTGTGGCTGATTCTTTAGGCGCAGCTATGTTGCTATGCTCAGGGCCGCCATTAGAAATCACGGGGCCCCGCACAACAAAATTGTCGGGGCCCCCTGGGCTCCGCCCACCCAGGCATTTAAGCCCCGCCCCAATCCCTGCCGAATCCACATCAAAGTTAAAAAGACCACACAGACATCAGCGCTAAAAAAGTAAACCCCCCCCCAAAATAAATTGGTGCAAGCCCCCCCCATAAAAGCATTTTTAAAGCATTGGTGCCAGAGCCCCTCATACAAGTTTAAAAAAAAAAATTGGGGCCCCAAAAATTTTTTTTAATAAAACATTGGCGACAGGGCCCCCCTTACAAGTTAAAAAAAATTGGGGCCCCAAAAATATATATATATTTTTTAAATTGGTGACAGGGGCCTATAGAGTATTAAAAGTAAACATTTGAGGCCAGGGGATTAAAAAAACAAACAAAAAAACCCACATTGGTGTTGGTAGAATTGAACTCATGGCTTCAGGACTTCAGCATACTTGCTTGACTTCAGGTATTTTCTTTAGTGCTGGCTCCTCGTGACTTCAGGTATTTCCGTGACTTCAGGACTTTTAAGTGTCGGCCCCCCTGATGGCGGCCCTGGATATGCTATGCAGGGAACCCTGGAGCTAGTGTCTGGTCAGGAGGTGATGGAATCTCCAGGGTTTGTACAGCACTGTGTGTGTCAAAAGGTACAGCAGCACTGTTCATAACAGAAGGCAGGAAGGTCTGAGCACATGTATACAGAAATGCACAGAACATTTTTGGATGCAAGTACCTTTAATAAAAGAGGTTTTAGATGCAGCTCATTGCACCTGCGGATGTTTTCAGAAACGGTTGTGTGTACTCTGAGCAGTTAATTTAAGGGTCAATGTTGTCAGCAATGTGACATAAGCCACCAAAGCCAGCACTGACTGCCAAGGCTTAGTCTGACTTTGTATACTGGCCTGTTGAACACTTGATATGATTCTAGCACACAGGGTCAGATGACACATCCTTTAGTTTTGGTTTGTTTTTTTTAAATAAGATGTGTGGCATGCTCTGTTAGGGGGTTGTGAGTCTGGCTAGTTTTGCATGCTTTCTAAGCATGAGAGCATTAATTAAAAAAAGCAGGGGCCACCTTACTAACCTATTATTGCTTGGAATTATCTTTTCTAATAATGTGCAAGTATGCTTATTGCTTCTTGTTGTCCTCTTGTCATCCACTTCAATTAGATCTTGGTTACAGTTATATTTGAAATGTTTATGTACAATGCACATATCTTAAAGTTTTTCTCCTTTATTTACAGGCCTCTTCTATGCTACGAGCTTCAATAGCACCTTTGTAAGTTGTCTGCCTTAAAAACAAATACATCCTAAGAAAAATGGCATATACACAAGAGCACTAAAAAAATTACTCCTGAGCATTTACACATTTACACTGAGCAGTAACTCAACAGTTGCATTTTGGCTTTTATTGTGCTTTTTTTTTTTTAACTTCTGTACAAGACATTGGTTAAGGGGATGATGGCATATGGTTATCTATGCATTGGCTCAGGAAGCAACTTGGAGTTATGAAAATACTTTCTGGCTAATGTAGGCATTGTCATCAAGGGCAGACTGTTGAGAATCTTGCAGAGGGTTTCTTTGTTCTGTTTCAATTCACTGACTTCTAATAACGTCTAATAAGGGAGAAGGAAAGTTTAAAACGAAGTAAGCCTTATCCGAAAGGTCCACCTAAATATACCAGTAAACCCTCAAATTAATGCTGCTGAATTGTCTGTTAAAAGAAACACTGCATTTCTTTCCTTCTATTGTGTACACATGGGCTTCTGTATCAGATGTCCTGCCTTCAGTTTAAACCTCCTTGGCCCGGGGCATGAGCATGCTCAGTTTGCTCCCCCACCCACTGTAATCTGAGCCCAGAGCTATAAGTGAGCAGGGAGAGACTCAGGGAGGAAGTGATGTCATACCAAGCTAATACTGCAGCTGCTATCTTAAACAAACAGAGAGCTTCTTGAGCAGTGATCCCCAACCAGTAGCTTTGCTCTCCAAACCTTTGGATGTTGCTCCTAGTGGCCCCAAAGCAGGTGCTTATTTTTGAATTCCAGGCTTGGAGGCAAGTTTTAATTGTATAAAAACCAAGTGTACTGCCAAAGAGAACCTCAGTGTAGGTTGACAATCCATATAGGTGCTACCAAATGGCCAATCACAGCACTTATTTGGCACCCCAAGAACATTTATCATGCTAGTGTTTCTCCCCAACTCCTTTTACTTCTGAATGTTGCTCATGGGTTCAAAAGGTTGGGGATCCCTGTTCTAGAGCTTTTTACTCAGGTATGGTAAAACATTCTACAGAATAAATATAGCATTCTAGCTTGCACTATTGCAGCTAATCTATTGGCAATAAAATGCCTCCTTAACTTACCTTCTCCTTTAAGGTCATTCGCATCAGTAGTAACAGTGCAGCTCAACACTAGATTATATTTTTATTACTTCAAAACACTTTACATCATTTGCGTTAGATCATTCCTAAGAGCAGAGGTTTTACAGCTTGCTCAAATACCTCCTATATGTTCACAACTTAGCTATGCCACTTCTAAACCCTGTCTCTAGAACAAACAAAAAAATGACTTTTCTTTTGTAGTCCCCTCACCTTTCTTTCCTGTTCATCCCAACCTCTTTTTCTTAATCTCTCTTTGCTTTATGTTCTGTCACTCCATCCACTGTACCTACTGTTGTCTCATTTCTGCTTTCTTCTGCTTGTTTGTTTACCCCTCCCACTCCCTCCTATCTTGTACTTCTCTATTAACCTAGTGCCAGACTAGGCAGATCTCTGCCTGTGGAGAAATGAAAGCCAAGAATCCACTCCTCTCTTGCTGCTGTTCTGATCGATGTGCCTACATCCAGAAGCATTATCCCTGTCCAGGTGCAGGCTGAAAGTTGGGAAATAAGAACTCTGTTTTGTCTGCCTGCACTCTGTCTGAGACAAAGCTTCCAGGTGGAGACAGATTGATCAAGACTGCAGCAGCAGAGGAGGGGATTCTCTGCCCGAAATCCATATTGTGTGGCTCTAGCCTTAGACTAGGGCTACACTGAGCTGATTCTCTGCCTGCATATATGAGAATTGGCCAATCGGGCACAGACAAATAACAGGCTCTTCTGAACAAAACTTCATGTAATAAAGAATATGTATGTTTTTAATGTGCAGCTTGGGTGTGGGATTGTGAGAATATAATGACTTATAGCACTGCATTAATATGTTTTTTGTTTTTAATCTGTTATGAAGGAAACAACAAGAAGTTCCTTTATTTCCTTCCTTGGATTATGAGAAGCTGAAAAAGGATCTGGTTTTTGGGAATGATCGCTTGAAAACGTTTATCCTGCAAGCCTTGCGTTGGGTGAGGGGAAAAAGTTGCTAGGCACATCTTCTTACTGCCTAATGCTTAGGGTCAAGATTTATTCATGAAATAGAACTTTGCCTGACTCATCTGCTTTCCATATTAAAAATGGTTCAACTTTTGGGGATTATGTAGAAAATAGGCACAATATTCTCCTTGTCCAGTAACATTAAGCAACCTTATAGAATGTTTTCCCTCACTGCTGCGCTAGTTATTAAAGGAGAATTCAAACGTTAAAAAACGTACAATTTCAGGTCCCAAACAACCGTGCATGTGTCGAAATTGACATAAATCGCGCAGTTGTTCGGGACCAGAAATTTGCTGAAATGCCGCTCTGATTCCTAAGTTTACCGAAGAAAAGAAGATGGCTGCCGTGAACTCAGATTGACAGAATCTGCACGGAGGGGTAAGTAAAAAGGGGCATTTGCCTGGGCTAGCAGGTAGACTGGGGGGAGGAGGGTGGGGGGTCTATATAGAGTTGGGGAGTAGGGTTTTTTTAACTTTTGGGTTGAATTCTCCTTTCAAGACTAACTGTTGGTTCCTGTGAATTACTGGACTGGGGTTATTTTTGCTGTTTCAATTCATAATCACTTTTTTTCTTTCCATTTCATTTTAGTGCTACAAGCATACCTGTCATATACATTCTTGTTTCATATCTACTATCAGTACAGGTTACCTCCGTTCCATTTATTTCCTCAATGCATTTTTGTTACACCATCTTTTGTACTCAGACTTGTGATTTTGCCTCATAATGAAAACAAACTACTAAGCCCTCTATATGACAAGAATATGTAAGGCTGACTCATATCTTTCAAAATATGAAACAGCAGGACTATTTACTTCACATTTAGATCCAACTGAAGCCCTATCCCCTCCCAGTTATCTGATGCCACATGAGGCATTTTGACCTCTCCTTTGCTCAAGATGAAAATAGTGGATGCTAAAGGGGAACTATCGCGAAAATGAAAATTGAATATAAGCTTCATCATACTGAAACAAGAAACTTGCTAAATACAATCAATTAAATATTCTGTACTGTTTCTGAAATAATCATGTTTATCTTCACTATTTCTCTCTCAGCATCTGCTTCTCTTCATTCTCTCTTCATGCAGCAGTTGGGTGTTAGATCCAATATATCTTATAGGAGGGCTTCCATTCCTAGCAGATGTATTCAAGCTCACTGAAATAACTGATTAGAGTACAAACATAATCTAACAAAATAACTGCCTTTTGCACAAATCCTGCATGTAGAGAGACATGATGTCTGGTGGTTTTAATAGTGAGATCTTGTATGTCTTCTAGGCAAAAGGAGCCCGCCCGTAAGATATATTGGATCTTAGTGTAGTGGCACATGGCAAGATTTGGGGAGGTTTAGTCACCTGGTGACTAATTGCCTCTTCTTTTAGGGCAAAAATTTACCCTAACTGCCTTCCTGTGCCATACCGCCATCTCGAATGAAAAATCGCCCGCGGTATGGCACTCAAGGCGCTTCGTTTTCCGGAGAGTTGATTAGTTGACAGGTGACTAAATCTCCCCAGATCTTACTGTGTGCCCTTACCCTATCTGTCAATGATTATATGACACCTCCTGCATGAAGACAGAATGAAGAGAAACATATGTTGAGAGAGGAATAGTGAAAATAAACTTGATTATTTCAGAAACGGTACAACATTTTTTATTGATTATATTTAGAAAACTTCTTATTTCAGTATGCTGAAGGTTATATTAAATTAAATTTTTTTACAATAGTTTCCCTTGAAAAAGCCCCAGTCACTTGTCATTGCTTCCCATACAGATATGTGGAATAAGGGCTGGATGTGACATTTTATTTTATTTTTTTCTTAGCGCCTTACTAAGTCTCAGCCTGGAGAGCAGAGGAACACAGTCTTGCAAGCATACATAAGCAATGATCTACTTGATTGTCACCACAATGAGCAGGTGAGAGACCTTCTTGGCATGTAAAATCCACAAAATGACAAAAACACAGAAAAGGAAACTGATCCCTTATAGCTTTTGCACACGCCATGTGATACTTTATTGAGAAATGGACCAATGTTTCACTCTTCAAACACACCTTCTTTAGGAATGTTTACAAAATACTTGAGTACCCGTGCCTTGGTCTGATTTTTTAAATCCTTTGCAAAATAATATGACAACCCCAGTCAACAATTTCAAATTCCACATTTTATTTGTGTAGAATGGAATGTTGTACAATAATTCATATTTACTTTGTATGAGGTGTGTACTTTGTTTTATAGAAATAGTGATAATGCATATTGGCACCAAGTGATATTTGGTTAAATACATTTTTCTAGTTTCTCTTGGTTGGGCACCCATGCTGGTTTTACTCAAGGGGCTCATTTACAAATCAAGTGTGATGGGCAACATTCTCACATAATCCATGTTGTTTTATATAGAAATGATTACTTCAACAAATTCTAGCATAATTAAATAATAGTCACACAAAGTGTGTTTTAATTCTTTCACCTAGAAGCAACATATGTGTTCACTTTATGTTGCTGCTGTTTTTCTTTAGAACTGGAACAGAATTGCTCTGCTATATATTTTCTTTCTGGGACAATATCAGTTTATGTATCATATTGTATTTTAATATATATATGTGTGTGTTTTTATTTATTTTCCAATACAGAAAAATGTCCTAATGCTGCTGCGTTCACCAAGTGAGGTTGTCCGACAATACACTGCCCTACTGATTGATGTGTGTGCATCACTGGCATATGGTGAGCAACCAATGTAGTGGTTCAGATTATTTTCATTCAGTAGCTACTATTTTGCTTAGAGTAGTATGCAGGGACAGATTTTGTTAGCCCCATTTTTACATGCAGCAGAAGTTACTAACCTTTGGCCCTCCAAAACTGTGCATTGCTGTGTTTTTGGGTAACTTGTCGGACAAGTGCTTGGATTAACACTCTCAATTGATTGTCTCAGTTGGCAATGAAGGGCAACTTTTGACTTTGTGACACTACGTTTTGGGAGGAAAATGAAAGAGTTCTTCACCTTCCAATACTACAGTTGTTTTTAGATTGTTCAACAGAAAGAAATACTTTCCACTTTCTTTCCATTTTTTTCTTTATTTTTTATAATTTTGTTTATTTGCCAAACTCTACATTTAGAGGGGAACTTTCGCAAAAATAAAAATTGAAAATAAGCTTTGTTGTATTGAAATAGGAAACTTTCAAAATACAATCAATTAAAAATTCTGCATTGTTTCTAAAATAATCAAATTTATCTTCACGATTCCTCTCTCAGAATGTTTCTTTTCATTCTGTCTTCTTGCAGGTGTTAGATATTCATTGACAGATTCAATATATCTTTTAGGGGGACTCCTTTTGACTAGAAGATGAATTAGAGTTCACTCAAATAACTGATTCCAGTACAAACAAAATAACTGCCTTTTGCACAATTCCTGCATGTACAGAGACATGATGTCTGGTGATTTTAACAGAGTGAGCTGCAATATGTATTCTATGAAAAAGGAGCCTCAGTTATACATATGCAGATAGATACTGAACTGTTTCAATTTGCTCCATTAGTTGATGCATTTATCAGCTGCGTCTGTGTAATATTAGCAACTATTGTATAAATTCTAACAGTTGACTGTAATGATACTCGGGGATTCTGCTCAGTTTACAGTGTTTGCGACTTCCCCCTCCAGAGCTGCTTTAGAAAGACACAAAAAGGTGAAAGATGAAACTTTACACTTCAATATAAAAAAAAAAAAATCACACATAGAAAATAGAAAGTAACTGAAAAATATCTATTTCTGGTGAACTATCTGAAACAAACTGAACAGTAAAAAGTGTTGGAAAGTGAACAACTCCTTTTAAAGCAAGTAAAATATGGAAGATCACTGCATGTGCAATTGTAACAGGCCCTTTTGCACTACCTCCCACTGGTGCCTCCTCCCAACCTCCTGAGCTTTCTTGCCTCCCTGCAGTCGTCTGTAACGAGCCTTGTGCCAACTAAACTCTTTTCTTCAGTGTCCCAGCATGCAGTGCTTCTTGTTCAGGGTAGGCTAAACTCCCAATAGACAGAGGACATGTATACAATGGGACAGCCCATTAGAGCTTTGGCTACCATGGAGCTGCCTTAGGAGAGTTATGGAGGTCTGCAGGAAAGAAAAGGGGACAACGTCCTGTGGTATTTCTCACCAGAGAGCTTATTAAAGTAATAGTGACATGTTTCTGATAAATGTGAAAGGGGCTCTTATAAGGTCACTATACCATGCACTATACCCATATTGTATAAGAAGAAATCTTTTTTTTTTTTATACAGAATAGAGCAGATATAATCTTTATTCTAATGTAAGTATGATCTTTACAAATATTTAGTGGCTTTTTAGGTTGGAATGCCACTAAATAGGCCGTTGTAACTGAATTCTTGTCTGCTGTAGTCTTGTAATTGTTCAATATATCTGTGTTATAAACTGCGGATTCTGTAGGTGCCACAATACTTTCTTTTTTATGACTTTTTTTTGTTGTTACTTTCTTGGTTTTGTTCCTGCTATTGTAAATTTACACTTGACAACTGAATGTGACCATTTGTTCTGAAAATAAATGTGCAGTTTTAAATTTCAGATTGTTGGGGTGTGCTGCTCATTTCTGTGGCAATTGCTTGTCATGCTTTTGTCATGTACCAATGTTCTTGCCATGTATTGTACTGGGCTTTTACAGAGTAAATGGATGGGTGCTCCTTTATTCTGGATGTTCGTTCTTGCTTTGTACAACTGTTTTGTGCAAAACTCTATAAATCCAAGTATTTCCACACCAGGTATTTTTAAAGCTGCAGTCCAGTCAGAGCTAATCTAACCTGTTTCTGTAGGAACTGACTTACCAAGACCTT
>CM044439.1:107745410-107760709 GCA_024363595.1 Xenopus borealis
CAACTCTAGGAATCCAATATTAGTTTTGTCCCACCAAAATATCTTACAAATGATAATTTCGCAGACTTGATTCACGATTAAGGGTTGGATCACAATTAAAATCCACAATTCTTTGAATAAATGGATGCCTTGCTTGTCTTACCCTTGTCAATTCCCTGAACCTTCACAAAAAGAAATGAGAGAGAGCTGGCCTATTCCATTGTTAAATTCAGAAGAATGCATTAATGCAACAATATTAATCTGATAGCATCATATAACAATGTACCACAGTATTAAAGTGGAATATTACTTTTGGATTAACCATTCCCAAGTTGTCGGGATAGAAAAATGATTTTATGATGCCACTGTTCAATTTACAGACACTGAGTGTGACCATAATCAAAAATAGTAAATGTGGCTCACCGATAAATAGTAGATAATACTACATCAGTCTAAAACTGCCAAATTCACATCTGTTACTTTTAGAGAAAGCCAATAGCGTGAATTTGGAGTAAAAGTTGATTTTCTCTTCTGTATGCTATTGAATGGCTGAAGCAGAATCACTGGTATGACCATGTTGTAAGGGGAACCCGGACCACTACTAACCCCAAAGGAGGCATTTAACTGAGAATGTCAAAAATCATTTAACTATACCCCTGTTGTCGTAAATCTCTACAATGAAACATCTTAATAAAGATTTCAGATACAATTCCTAATCTGTGTTCCTTAAATAGTAGTGGTTAATATGTCTTTTTGTGAGTGGAACTGACCCAAATAGGACAGACAAGGCATACAGAATGAAAGTTATATGTATAGACATATATATTGCAACTACAGAATCCTGGAGGAATTATCAAGTCTGTTCTCACTCTTTGATTTTATTTAAAGGAAGATGAAGATGCCCTGGAAGCTGATCTTGACAAAGATGAAATTATTCATGCTCAGAGTGGAGAGCTGTCTGGGGAGAAGCTTTTGACCACAGATTACTTGGGAGTATGTCATTTGTTAAAATCAAAATGTAAACATTTCCAACACAAATTTACAGACATGAGATGATATCCTTGCTGTAGATAAAGGGGAAGTATACACCGGTGTATACTGTTTTCAGTAAATAAATGCTGAATATGCATTTGCCTATTCATAGCATTAAATAAAATACATATTTTCTTTTTTATTCTAAAACACCAAGGTATCTTTGTATCATGAACAGGTGGTGTATTATAAGTATACAGTTGAGCCTTCCCAGCACAAGAAATTTCTTATCAGACTTGGCATAATCTCATCTCCAGCACCAAACTTTTGTGATTGGAAATAGAAAGGTCTCTTTCCCGGTGCTAGGCATTGTCGGACCGTGTCACTCTGTTCTTCCTCTTTCCTATCACTGTGTAGTGACCTGATTAGAAATGAGGATGTCTCTTCCCCAGCTCATTTATATTACCCTGTTGTTTCATCTCTGTTATTGGAGAGACATCACATGTGTTTTTACATTAGATCATATTTGGCAAATGGGAATTGTGTGGTAAAATGTAAGTTACATGTATCTATACTCTGGGTTCCATCCCATAAATAAGAATATTAATCTAACCAATATCCTTCAAATTGTCTTATTTTTCTCTTATTTTCTCTTATTTAACTTTACAAGATATTTGTTTTGATTTAATTTACATTGGGTTTGTCAGACAGAACATATGGAGCTTATAGCTGATCATTCCCTTTTTGAAACAACACCAATAAACAAACAACTTTCCTTTTAGATAATGACCAACGGCTTCAAAGTAAAGAAGAGGATGTTTGCTGGTGTCTTGCAGAGTGCCGATGAACCTCTCCAGAGACCTGTAACTCCCGGTTCTCACCGAGCTATGAATACAGTGTAAGTGTGTGTGTATATATATATATATATATTTATTGTCATGTACAAACCTCTTTATAATCTATAGGGTATGATCGTGTTTATAAGGGCATACACTACCCAAAATCTGGATATGCAGACTGTAGAGAGATATCCTATAGCAGACACAGGCTGTACTCCCTATGTTTTGCCCATCCCTGCATTTACCATTATTTGCTTTCTGTAAAAAAAAAGTGTAGCTTATCAAATGTGGACAGTGTATAATTGACAATAGTCTTGTGTACACTGTCCACTGTATTCTAAACTCTCCTGCATACAGTTCATACAGAATTGTATTTATCAATGGGTTAGAGCTCACCATTTGATAAATATGGTTCTAAAAATCCAATAGGAATGAATAAAATGTGGGTGAATTTTTATTTATAAAGCTATAACCTCACATTTGGCCAAATCTGTTTGTTTCCCTGAATTCAACCACTGGGATCTAGGGTTGCCACCTTTTCTTAAAAAAAAAAAAAAAAACGGCCTTCCTATATATTTTGCTTTTTTTCCTATTAATAACATTGGGATCAGCCATCAAAAATACAGGTCAGGCTGGCAAAAAAACTGCCTATCTTTCACTCCTGGAGTGACCATAACACAGCTAACTATCATTTAACCTATTTTACTGGGTCAGGCACCCACCCAGTCCCAATCCTGTACCCAACTCCCCACTAGATGGGACCCAGGAGAGCCCTAAGCATGTGTACTCTCCCTTTTATGTACTTAACAGTACTGGGCAAACACTGAATTCCTAGTACATAACTTTGACCCTGGAAAGGGAAATAATCACCCAGGGCTTACTGAGGACCACCTTGAGTGTCCAAACTATACAGGAAACTGCCTCAGCAAAAATACTGCTAACACTCAGGAGGGAAGTAAAAGTAAAAGCCCTGAGCAGGAGCTAGGATTTGGTTTATCTTGCTAGAAACATTACAGATACAACAACAAAGAAAAAGTATCTGGTCCCAAACAACAAGCAATGTTGAGAATGACATCCATGGACAAGTTCTGAAAAATTAGAAACTCTGTACCATCAGCCTAAAATGTATCTCTAAAGCATTATGAGATCTGGAGTAGATGCAAAGTTTTTATCAGCTTTTATATTGAATATTCTGTTTCACAATCATACTGGGTTGTTTCCTTGGTTAAAACAGCATTCATTACTCTCCTTCTTTCCTGCTTTGTTTAAAGGCGAAAAAACAGTACTTCACCGTCACCTCTAACGAATACTTTCAAATCCAGCCAAGTAAACAAAATGTCGGTGGCTAGTTCAAGACCACCAACACGCAGTGGAAGTCGGGCCAGTTCTTCTGACTGTAAGTAACCCATTTGTAACAAATTATGGAAGACTTTGTGTCACCATATGTGGGATTGGCTCTATGAGTTGTTAGAAGTATCTGTGCAGGCCCGGACTGGCAATCTGTAGGTTAGGGCAAATGCCAGATGGGCTGCTATAAATTGCCATAGAAAGTCAGTATTTAGTGGGCTGGTGGGGGCTGTTTGAGCCTCTAAGTGGGATGATTGGGCCTCTGTGTACCTGAAATGCCAGGGCCTATTTTGATTCTCAGTCCAGCACTGTATCTGTGTGTTTTTTTCATATGTGTTTGAACAGTGATGATTGAACTTGCCAATACACACTGATGCAAAGGGCTCTGTAGTTGCTAAACCATCTAGAAATGGTAGACATTTTTTTTATTATAATTATTATAAAGCACAGCAGTCATTCTAACATATGACAGTTTCTTTACTTGCTCAGAAGAAAAGCCACAACCTATACTTGGTTTGTTTATTGTTGTCCCTGAGTATAAAGTAAACATTCTATCAGGAATTGTCAACTATAAAGTTGTTGCTCGACCTCTAGCTGGCCTAAATTATTAGTCCACTGGTCACTGGGGCCTACTGGGTGGTAGAATCTGGCAGCAATTAAAATTGGACCCTGATGGGGAAAAAAGCCCCATTCACACCCACTAATCTGCCTTGTCCACTCCCCAGTAAACTCCAGAAATTGCAAAGACAATGCATTCATTGAAAATTCCCTGTACAATATACAGACTGAATATTCACAAAGTAGAAAACTTATAATCACATTATCAGCACCTGACACCCTAAGGGCATCCGAAATGCAGTCAGGAAAAGCAGCATGTCTAGTTATACTTATCAATATAGGAACCCATTGCTTACAGAAGCAGAAACTGTCATGCTCCATTTTCAAATGAAAATATAAAAAAATCAGTTTGCTCTTTTGAGAAATGGATTTCAATGCAGAATTCTTCTGGAACAGCACTATTAACTGATACATTTTGAAAAAATGTTTTTTCCCATGACAGGATCCCTTTAACTTTTATCTCCAAAATCTGGTTGCTAGGGCCCAAATTATCCTAGCAACTTTGCAGTGAATGCATTTTGATATGAGAATGAATTATGTATAGGGAAATGTTAACTTAAAGGTGAACCACCCCTTTAATGGCACTTGAATCTCTGATATTGTGGGCAAAATGCTGTATAAGCACACACAATATGTGAACAGTGTTTGTTAGGTGTAGTTTTTTTTTACATAAATATGACAGCCAGTTTTATTTTTGAGCATTTAGCAGCTGCTGAACTCTACACAGACCAATTATGTGGTGTTTATGTATTCACTATTGGGGAGGAGTCCAACCAAAATACAATTCGTCTGCTTGATTATTGAGCCACGGGTATTGGGGGATCACAATCATGGAATAGGAGATCTCCTGGTGGGTGGGTGCATGACAAGCTCATGCTGGTGGCATTATACACCTAGGGGGCTATTTATCATGATGTGTAAAAAGAATGGCCACAAAATAAACCACACATTACTGTGTATTGATATTTAGTGATCACATACTGTACTTTAGTGTAAACATCTGGTGTAAATGGAAGCAGACATTTGAAAACACTATGGGAAAATAAAGCTGGCCATAGACGCAAAGATAAAGTCATAAGAATATTCACTATATACGATTTTCAGACCTTTTGTGGATTGCCCCGACATTTTTCATGCCATGACGATTGGCTGTTTAGTCGATTGGACAGGTTAGAAGATTTCTGTTGGCTGATAGCAATGAGTGACATTGCCATTACTCGTTTTATGCCTTGGGGTCACCAATTGCTGCCTTTTTCAGAATTAAATAGTGGCATGTTCCTATGACAATCCATAAGAAATGTGCCGGCATTACTAAAGAGTAGCTAGCCAAAAGAAGTTGTGGCAGTCATACTGGGCTAGAGATGGCACAATCCTTTCATAGGCTGCAATACTGTTTTCATTTGTAATTCACCTATGGAAGAATCTTACTGCCTCCAGCCTAGTGGGACACATGGAAAACAGTGTGGCTTCTGCTGCTCTCTGTCCCTCCTTCGCGATGAGCAGGTAGGTACCACTTTGCTAGGGGAACTTTTGCCTATTTTGTGCAACTCTTTCTGCTACTGACCCTTTCTTATGGATTCATAGGAATGTGTTGTATTCCTTTAAAATTTTAGTTCTCTCCCCAGCATATGGATTTGCTTAATTTTGATAGTTTTCACTTAATGATTCAGACAATACCATTTTTAATGTTAGCTGTTATAAATGGTTAATTAAATGGTGTAAAGCCCCCTCAGCAAATTTTTAGTTTTGCACTAGTGCACATCAAACCCAGCACAAACCTTAACTTCATTACAGACATTCCTAGCATTTAAGAGTTTTAGATAATTTTGCAGATATTCAGCATTCACTTTTGCTTTCCTTTTTTTACTTTAATTTCACTGAGCTTGATCAACGCAACCATGTGGCATGCTCGACCCACTGAGCATAAACACGGATTGTTATCATAACATTGCAGTTGAGGTTGTCAAACATCTGCAACAGGGCATATACTATTGAAACAACTACTTTTGTAGGGTGCAGCTACTGCTAAATAGAAAGCAAATTCCTATTGAGAACTGAGGGAGGTGGAAAATGTGCCTATTGTTGGCAACTGGCTAAACAACACATTTACACCGTCCATCATAAGTTTAATGACCCAACTTTTACTTTATAGCAGGTGGCTAGTGCAATGTCCACAGGAATTTCCTTTGACCAAATTCTGCATGAAATCTAGCAGGAAATCCGCAGTCCTTTCCTGTATCTATCACAGGAAACTTTCTGTATGGGTATTTTCTCTGCATTTGAATCAGCGCTTTTCATTCTCTGTGGGTTCAATGACCTGTTTGATAAATGCTTTTTTTTGGGCTAAACATTTCTATGTATAAATTATATTATGCAATAAATCTGATTTTATAGCCACTCTGCAAACTCTGGTCATTTCTCATGTCTGTTAAGTAAACAAAGTGGAGTTTGCGCTGCAATAAGCTTGTGCAAACTTAAATTAACAAGTTAATTTAATGTGTAACCTCATATTTACTGAGCAAAACATGCCAGAAAAGTTGTAGGATTAAGAGGAAGGGTTATTGTTTGTATATAATTATATATAACATATATAGAATATTACATATAATATAAGTATATTATGTAGCAGTTGTTCTAGTGGCTATGTGTCCACTAAATCTTCATGATTCTCCAACTATACGTATAACAGCATATAATCACCCCAGTTGCACAAGCAGCCATGGCTGACCCTCATTTGCAGGTTTAAGCATTCTTTGCTAGGTGCACTATTTGGAAGCCTATGGTTTAAAGCACACCGACCTATGTACACTCACACATATAAACTGTATATACCAATATATATTTTTTTATATATATATATATATATATATATATTAATTGCAGATTTTAGTATCACAATAGCCTATGATATTAAGCTTGTCCTAGAAATCATCCGAGCCCTCAAAGGCATTACAGAATCGTGTCATCACCTAGCAGGGCATTCCACAACCTCCCTGTTCTCACTGTGAAGAACCACCTACTGCTTCAAAACAATTTACTCCATCTAGTAAACTGACTAATTAGATGACACAAAAAATCTGAGAACAGATTTGATTTTGTTTCACAAGATGCTTCATTGAGAAACCATTAAGTAATAAAAAAAAATTTTTTTGCTAGGCTACCAAAGACTTGATCAGATCCCATGAGTGATTTGGTTCAAAGCTCAGTAAAAAAATAATTAATTTATTAAAATTGTTGCTCTATGTTGATAATAGATTTATAATATTTTATGGATAGCACAAGATACATTGAAAAGATACAAACCAGGAAACAACTTAAAAATAAAGTTAATCAAAGTCAAACAAGACAACAAAAAGCAAAAGCGCAACTGGAATATAAAACAGTGGACAGACAAATCAAGAAAGGAATAAGAAGAGACCAAAGAATTTTGATAGATGAACAAGAACAAAGAACTGAGGAGGCGGGGTTAAAGGGACACATAAAGGAGCTCTATAGTGTTACTAGGAGGGAACTGCACTTTAGGAGGCAACTGCTTTCTGGCAAGCTGTTGTTTTTCCTTCTCAGTGTAACCGAATGGAATGCAGTGAGACATGGGTTTTTACTATTGAGTGCTGTTCTTAAATCTACTACGCAGCTGTTATCTTGTGTTAGGGAGCTGTTATCTGGTTACTTTTCCATTGTTCTGTTGTTAGGCTGCTGGGTGGGGGAAGGGAGGGGGTGATATCACTCCAGCTTGCAGTACAGCAGTAAAGAGTGATTGAAGTTTATCAGAGCACAAATCACATGACTTGGGCCAGCTGGGAAATTGATATGTCTAGCCCCATGTCAGATTTCAAAATGAAATATAAAAAAATCTGTTTGCTTCTTTGAGAAATGGATTTCAATGCAGAATTCTTCTGTAGCAGCACTATTAACATTAACATTTTTTCCATGACAGTAACCCTTTAAGAATAATTATAGAACAAAGTGCAGAATGGAGAACTGCACTATACTTGACATGTATAGACTTCGAAAGAACCTTGATTAATTCACATTAATAGAAGATTAATGTGAAGCACAATAGAAAAATATGGAATCCCTAGGAAAATGTTGTCCCTAATAAAGGGCTTGTACAATGGCTTTAAATGCTGAATTTTGCTGGAAGGTAAGCTGTCAGACTACATCGAAGTAACACAAGTGGTAAAACAAGGCTGCATCCTGTCTCCTACAATATTTCTGTTGGTATTGGACAACATAATGAGAAGAGTTCTAAGGGACCCGAAAAGAGGAATACAAGAGGAATATGGAGCATAATAGAAACACTGGAAGATCTAGAATTTGCTGATGACCTATGTTTATTGTTGAAGTAAAGTATAAAGATATGAAAGAAAAACCAGAAAGGTTACAAAATGAAGCTGAAATTGCAGGGCTACATATCAATGGCAACAAAAGAAATGAGGATAAACAATAATGCTACAGAGATATTAAATATTTGAGACTATGAAATAGAACTGGTGGAGTCGTTTACCTATTTGGGAAGTATTGTTAACAGAGATGGTGATGCAGAAGATGATGTTAAAAATCTAATAAAGAAAGCAAATGGAGCATTTATCCAGTTGTACCCAATATGGAGAAATAAAAACATCTCAAAAAGAACCAAAGTTCGCATTTTATTACTAACATGAAAGCAGTCCTTTTATTTCCAATTGAAACTATTACCACAAAAATCCAGATCTTTGTAAACCGGTGCCTACGGAGACTTATAAAATGGCCGGAGAAAGTGACACGAAGAACTGTGTAAAACACTAACCAGCTACCAATAGAAATTCAGTCAAGGAAAAAGAAGTGGGGTTGGATAGGCCACACACTCAGGAAGGGAGAGGAATCTATAGAAAGAAGAGCCCTAGAATGGAATCCACAGGGATCAAGAAGAAGGGGACAGCCTCAAAAACATGGAGAAGATCAGGAAGAACAAATTATAAAGATGGGAAAAACATGGAATGAGATCAGGAGAATAGCAACAAATAGATTGGAATGGAGAGTCTTCACAGATGCCCTATACTCTACTGGGAGTCAAAGGAACAATTGATTTTATTTATTGATGTTACAAAATCAATTATCTCACAGCTACAAGGAAAGTTCTATACCTTGCCCCTTGTGTTTGTGAAGAGAGCATTTAAGCTTTTAAAAAAAAACCAAAAAAAAAACAACCAGAGAACACATACAGACATCTGTTCTCCTGCAACATGGATATTTCAGTAAAAAAGAAAAAAACAAACATCATTTACAGCTAAGCACATGATAGAACATGCAGCAGATTTCAGTAATATTAAATTCAAAAGGATGGAAAATCATTTTGGGCAAATGAGGTGTAGATTGAAACAAAAAAATTAATTGAAAAAACACAACTTCCCTTTGGTCTTAATTATGATTGGAAAGTCATCTGTACTAGGTTCTCAGTTTGAGCTCTCTTCATAATGTATTACAGCTATTGCGCTGCATGTACCTGTGCTTTGCTTGGATGGTAATGTGGTCATGTGTATAATTCTATATTTAAGGATAATGCATTGTTTTGGCCTATTTACCTCTTAAAAAGTCCTGGACAACAACATAATATGTATGTTTCTTTTTTGATGACTTCTAATTTGGTCACTGCTCTTTGCCAGAAGCAAATATGTAGTTCATTGTTTACAAATATGTGTTTACTGTTTGTAAAAGGAGGCTTATAGAAAAAAGTTTTCTGCTATACATAATTAATGATTTTCTTCCACTTTTCATAGCAATAGACTCGGAGGCGTCTCGGCTTTTCTCACCAAACAGTCAGACAGACCAGCGTGGGGCTATGTCACCAACATCGCCCCGTATTCTGGACCTTGGTATGGAAAAGAACAACGGGCAGAACAGCAGGTGAGGCCTAGAAGGCATAGGCTATTTTATTATTTAATATAGATTTCTCCAATAACACAATTCTACAGTTTATTAAGCATTAGTCAGCCAGTAAATAAAGTATGACATTATATAGATTATTAGTATATCTTACAGTCTATATTACTTACTGCCATTTTGCAACATGTTCCTTAATCTGTTTTTTACTTTGTAACAGCAAAGCCTGGCTCCCCCGTAGCCCTGAGGTGCAAAGTGCCACATCCCGCAAGGCCAGAACCCCAACTATTGCACCACAATTCTCTCAGTCAGGCCCACAGCAGACCAGCTATTCCAGTTCTGCTGGATCATCTACTCGAAGCAGACAAAGTAAGAATATTACCAGGACATTCTGTTCTTTTAAAGGGGTGGTTCACCTTCAAGTTAACTTTTAGTATATTGTAGAAGGGCCAATTCTAAGAAACTTTTCAATTGGTCTTCATTATTTATTTTTCATAGTTTTTTAATGATTTGCAATTTTCTTCTGTTTCTTTGCACTTTTCAAACGGGGGTCACTGACACCATCTAAAAACAAATGCTCTGTAAGGCTACAAATGTATTTCTCCTGCTACTTTTTATTACTTATCATTCTATTCAGTCCATCTCCTATTCATATTCCAGTCTCTTATTCAAATCAATGCAGGGTTGCTAGGGTAATTTATACCCTAGAAACCAAATTGCTGACACTGCAAAATAGAGAGCTGCTGAATAAAAAGCTAAATAACTATAAAATCACAAACAATAAATAATGAAAACCAATTGCAAATTGTCTCAGAATATCACTGTCTACATTATACTAAAAGTTAACTCAAAGGTGAACAACCCCTTTAACAGCTTTTGTTTGAAAACCTATAGTGGCTATTATTTTTATGGTCTACAGGAAAGCTTCATAAGCAGCACATATGTACGTTTTCTTTCTTTGACTGCTTTCTGCAGGGCAATTAGAAAAATTGCAGTAAAAAACAGGCCAAACTTGATAACCCAGTAGGTGCAATTTGGGAATGAAATTCTTCAGTTGCTGCTGAAATCATTGGAGTGGTCAGCCTAAATAAAATAAAAAGTTTCATCATATGGAAAAGAAATACTACATGTACATAAATAAAAGTTCTTAAAATTTGAATTTCTAAACAATGGTAAATAGAAATAATTTTCATTCTTTTAGAAAAAAAATACCACAGACTCAGAGCAACTGATTTTAATACACAACAAAAGTATTGTTATCACATCATTGTGATCTGCTTTCTTGAGTTGGCTGTGGTGACCCCACAAATGATAGCTTTGCCCTGGACCAACTAGTGAAGCATTTCTTGCTGTCTATGCTGAAGGGTTAACACTGTGCTCTGTTACTTTTGGGTGTTTTCTACATATGTTGTGCATTATTGTCCCTGCTTTCCCTTTCTAACTCTGGACATGAGTCCAACCATGTGCTTCCTGTTCCTTTAGCTGATCCCCTTGGAGCATGTGCTGTCTGCCCTGTGCATGTTTTGGCACAGAACAAAAGCAATGTTCTAGTCCAGGGATCTGCAACCTTGGCTCTCCAGCTGTTATGAATCATGACAGACTCCTTCATTGCATTGTGGGACTTGTAGTTCCTTAACAGCTGGAGAGCCAAGGTTTGCAGATCCCTGTTCTAGTCCTAAAAACTTGGATCTTTGAGCATGGGGAAGGAGGGAAAATTAGAGACTATGTGGACAAGGACTCTCAGGAGCTGCACCTGATCATACTATTGGATACCTGTGGTCCTTGTACTCCTTTACAAGAATCCTGTTACTTAGAGGGAGTAGCTATATGGAAAGGAAAAACTGTTTGCAATTGTAAGCAGTAACTGGCAGTCACTTGACAAATCAGGCAATTGCAGGTGATCAGCAGTGAACAGGGAGCAATTACTGGCATTTTGACCCAATCCATGGAACTACAGAATGCTTACACTCTGTGTGCCATCACCACAAAAGTCATTGGTTCAGCTCTGAGAAATTGACAATAAGGGTCATTGAACGAATACATGCTGCAAACATGGAAGTCCATTATGCAAAGATCCTTCTGGGCTCTGGTACTAAACAGTGAAATGGGTTGTTCTGCATAGAAGTGCGTATTTATTCTGCAGTGACTGATCATCCAGGCAAGGGCAATGACAGACAAGGGTCACTTTATCTCCTTTGAACAATCTCAAAGTGCCCTAAAATAGCTGACCCTCAACATTCATTTGAATCATCTTATGTAAAGTGTTTTTCATGCAGTGATTCAAATGAATGTGTAGGGGCAGCTACTGTTGGGTTCTTTATCATCTGCAGGACAGGAGTGCCTTCCATAGCCCTTAATGACACACCAAACAGTTTTAACCTTGTGAAGGCAATTATTCCAGCTAGCTATCTGTTAACTACATAAGTAATTTCTTTGCAGCAATAAAAAAATATTTGGAGAGAACTAGAAAAACAGCAAAAATGTTAAATATTGGGCTCTAAGGTCACAAACAACTTCATGTTCATACCTACTTCTACAAGAACTTACTAATGTAAAAATGCATTGTTTGCATTGTTCATTCCCTTATTCTATTTGGGTAGTAACAATTTTTATAGGAATTGGCACAGAGAACTACACTCTCTACTACTGGCACCCTTACAAAATGAAAGAGTGTGACGGCTCAGAAATGTCAAATGCAGTGAGACAAATTGACACATGTATTGTATTGTATTGTCTTAGATTAAGGATTCCCAACCTTCTTTTTACCAGTTATCCACATTCAAATGTAAATAAAAGTTGGAGAGCAACATGCAAAAAGTTCCTGGGGTTCCAATTATGGGCTGTGATTGACTAGTAGTAGTAGTAGTAGTAGACCTTATGTGGACTGCCAGCCTACAGGAGTACAAGAGCAGTACACCTGTTTTTTATACAACCAAAACTTTCCTGAACTCATGAATTGAAAGATAAGCATATGCTTTGAGGCCACACAGAGCAAGATTCAAGGGGTCGGTGAGCAGCATGTTGCTCAAGAGCCACTGGTTGGGGATCATTGGCTTAGATGAATGAGTGAAATTTGTTAACAGTGTTGCATCACAAGTACATCCAACTGTAGTAAATTCAAATTCCTGAAAAGAAGTCCAGTACTCAAATCATGCTTTACTCACTGCTATAGCCACTAGGGGCAGGATGCCTCTGTTCAAGCTGTGTGATCTCCCAGAGTTCCATATGGTAATCCAAATGGGTCTCCTTCTGTCTGGAACTTATGATAAAATTAAATGCAAAATGCCAATTTGTTTTCCTTGACTGCAGTTTTAAACATTTTTCAGGTTAGACCACTATAATTCTTGCTTTTGTATAGTGGATTGCAAGCTACAGTATTCCCTATTATTACACTAGCAAAGATGGAGGTATTAGTATAGATGAACTTGAATGGGAGACTCCAAATAGTAAAGTTGTTACTCACCACATTAGGGAAGAGGCCCAGGTGCACTGGCCTGAGCCCTCAGCACAGGGATCGGATAAATTAAAAAATACTATGGAGCAGGCACTCAAATGAAGGCAGTCTTCCACCAGGTAGTTGAAGCAAAGTAAAAAAAGTTTGTGTCCACAGCCTTCAGCTTCAACTACCTTGTGGAAGACTGCCTTCATTTGAGTGCCTGCTCCATAGTATTTTGGATTAAACATGGAGATACACAATGATGGAATAATCAAATTTGTTGATGTTAAAATTAAAGTTGATATATTAGTAATACAAGAAATACAGTTAGGGGTTATCTATATAAAGTTAATGTATTTCTCTCATTTTCCTTCCCTAGGTACCCAATCATATAGAAAATGAGAGGTTCTGACCCTGAGATCTGGTGATGGGTTATTTATGCTGGCTGTGGCACTAGTATATGTTGGACAATTTCTCATTTCAAGGGCAACATTACCAAGAATGTTCTTGCCCCCCCCCCCTATACTTTGTGTGTTGAAGTGACGTGAAAAGCACCGACCTTTGCTAACAAGATCATAAAGGCCTCACGGGCCTGAGGCTGAGGACACACAGGGCATTTCAGATGACCCCTATGACATTAACCATAAAGGATTTTGGAGGAATTCTGCTCCAAGGTGTGGCATTTTTTTTGATTGCCACTCTGCAAGGATTTTAACAGTCTATTTTCTCAAACATCAGAAATAGAAATCGGTTATTAATATTAACATTTGTATGGGGTGGGTTAAACCACAGAAATAAATGAAACTCTAAAAGTGACCCTGTAAGTGCAACTGGCTTGCAAATATTGTCTTACTGTTTGCTGTGATACATATGTTCATCCTTATCACATATATGTTGTGTGCTCAACTCATCACTAGTTTGCTGTACTTCCTCAGGTCCATACGGTCTACTTGTCCTCTACCGTCTCTTCACTCCCTGTTCCACTCTGTAACTTCATCTGCCTGTTTTCTAATAGAAGAGATGATGACATTCTTATGTCACACGTCACACCTTATTATAATGCAGCCCCACATTTCCATAGCCTAGAATTTATTTAGAACTTCCTGTAATATACAAACATTTTGTTACAGAAAAAACTCAGTTTATCGACCGTATATAATACTGAGCCTTTAGGAAGCAGATCAGAGTACTCTGCCACAAGTGTGTGCAGTACAACAAGCTGAAGGGTATACAGGGAGCTTGGAATGATATATAATAATATTGAAGACTGCATTTTGCAGATGAGTTTTCAAGGGCAAAAGGCCCACTGCTGTGCCACTTGTTCAATCATTAAACATAAACCTGATTAGTTGCAGAACAGATTTGATTTGAGGTTACCAATGTCATAATAATTATACAGTAGTTGGTTTTACCTGCCAAATGAGTTTTCTTCGCCTCAAATAAAAGAGGTGTAGGTGTTAGCTTTACTTTGCTCTCTACCTTTATAATATGTGCTTTCTGTTAGACAGCAAGCTCAATAGATGAATGTTTTTCTAAAGGCAGAACAGTTTTATGCACAGTACCATCCCCTCTCCCCATCTCATACATGGTTCTGCTGATACCAGCCTGACAGATCTCCTCTTCCCCCTGACTAACTCCCACAGGAAGAAAACTAGGGATGCACCAAATCCACTATTTGGATTCGGCCGAACCCTCAAATCCTTAGACAACGATTCGGCCAAATTCCGAACCCCAATTTGCATATGCAAATTAGGGGTGGGAAGGGAAACATTTTTTACTTCCTTGTTTTGTACAAAAAGGCATGCAATTTCCCTCCCCACCCCTAATTTGCATATTCAAATTAGGGTTTTGGTTCGGTTCGACTGGGCAGAAGGATTTGGCCGACTCCTGCTGAAAAAGGCAGAATCCCGAACCGAATCCTGGATTCGCACATCCCTAAAGAAAACACTATATTTTGAAAAGGGATTTGAAGAACAAATGGCATAGGTATGTTGACCTTAGTTTACTGTACCTTCGTTAACAACACATACCCTAAGGTCTCAGCCCTATGGATGTTACAGAAGACAAGGTTTTTAGGTCAGTATGTACAGTATGTACTGTTGTAGATCAATGTGTGTAATTTATTTTATTTCAAGCATACTCTTATCCAGAGCCACCATTAGAAATCACGGGGCCCCGCACAACAAAATTGTCGGGGCTCCACCCAGGCATTTAAGCCCCGCCCCAATCCCCGCCGAATCCACATC
>CM044439.1:107769310-107785300 GCA_024363595.1 Xenopus borealis
CTGAATCTCCCCGTCTGACCTAGCCCTAAAACCTGTTGAATTGATGTTTGAGGTCCAGGGATCAAGAGAGTTGTTTGTAGCTTTCCTGACATTCAAGTTTTTTTTGGACAAAAAACTCAATTTTGATTAGAGTTTTAAGGGGTTGATTTAGTCCATCCAAGTTTTAATTATTCGATCTTTAAAAAAAATATATATATATCGTTTGGTCGAAATTCGAATTTGTGCGAGTTAAAAAAAAAAAATTCACGCAACTCGACCTATGCTAAACCTGTCTCCTGATGATAGCACAATTCAGTGGCCACATCCAGTCAGCAGCCTGCCCTAGTCTGTAGGAAACTGCAGGAGGCGCTGCCGGCCTTCATAATACTTTAGCTAACGGGATCATTTAATAGTTAGTCGCTGAGCGACAGAACCAGCCGGACTCGGAGCGTCACGTTTCTCCAGTGAACTATTATACCTTGTCGAGAAAGAGCAGCAGCTTAATTTGTGGAGTCCAATGAATGTAGAGACTAAACGTCATGGCCAGGAGGGGATGAAGCGCGGGGGATTGGCTGTCGGACAGAGGGTCTCGGCTGATTGTTCAGACTGAGGGTTCTCGCGCTGCGCGAGTGAGGCTCCCTGCTGTCTGCTTCTAATAGCAGCACCCGCAGGATCTAAATTCCAATGCTGCCGGGTTAGGATGAATTTGCCCAGCAGCAATCAGTCGCACACAATGCGGCTTTCTGTAGCGAAACGCCACAACTTTATTACACGGCATAACGTGCCTCAGTACATTCATTAATTAACTGGCCGCGCTGTGATGCTGAGAAGAGCTCAAGTAACGGTCCGATAGCTCCGTGCTGCGTTTATTGAGCTAAGCTCAAGGGAAGGTGCGAATTGGAAGGTAGGGTGTTTTATTTGTAGGAGGTACTAAAAGTACTGGAGTCATGGGCTCCAAATACCTGAAGAGGACACATTAAATGTCCTGACTTCATGGAACAAGGTGCAGGAGGTGTGGCCTTTCCCCCTCTCCTCCCCCCTTACATCAATACTCTGCCCTGACTTTCCCTGTTACACGCTCTCCGGCAAGCCACCAGCTCACTCCCTCCCTCCCTCAGTGGTCAGCATGTTGCAGTGGTAAGTGCCCGGGCAGTAGGATATTTCTCTCATTAGTATATTTCTCTTATTAGTATATTTCTCTCAGTATATTTCTCTTATTAGTATATTTCTCTCATTAGTATATTTCTCTTATTAGGACATTTCTCTCATTAGTATATTTCTCTCATTAGTATATTTCTCTCATTAGTATATTTCTCTCATTAGTATATTTCTCATTAGGATATTTCTCTCATTAGTATATTTCTCTTATTAGGACATTTCTCTCATTAGTATATTTCTCTCATTAGTATATTTCTCTCATTAGCATATTTCTCTCATTAGGATATTTCTCTCAGTATATTTCGCTCATTAGTATATTTACACTCCATATATTTCTCTCATTAGGATATTTCACTCATTAGGATATTTCACTCAGTAGTATATTTCTCATGAGTATATTTCACTCATTTGTGCCCCCAAGAGCTGTATATTACATCGAGCGCACGTTTATGGTATATAACCTGGAAAGCTGCGCTGGTTTTATGCCAGTGTTGATAAATGCATTTCCCCCAATGCAAGACATATTTTCACAAATCTCTGGGACATGTCTGTATTCCCACAGGGGCTCACATACTTTAAAGAGGATCCAAATAGAAGGTGTATGGCAGTTTAGTGACTCAGAACACTTGTTTGGAATTAATTGTGTGCCTTGTAGCAGGATATGTGGTTTTATTAAAGGGTGTCATGGTGACCCCTCTCTAAACAGCACAGGGATTTGATTTTAAATCCCAAGCCGTAAATCCAGAAACACAAGAAGAACAGGTTGTGTCTGTGTATGGGTGGGTGATGTGGGCAGAAAAGGTTAACGTGTCAGAAATTCTTTCTTATCTGTGCTTCCCTGTTTATCCAATGAAAGAAATGCTAGTGTATAATGAACATTTATGGCACCAAAGGTGGAGACTTGGGTAAAACAGGCAGAAAATGGCTTCTACATCTGTACACTGAAATGGCACGCCATTTGAGCAGTTTTTGAGAAATGGTGTCTTAATCCTATTTATATATGTGAGTTTACTGAATCTAGCTAATATTAAACAATTGCATATTGAATGCGTTTGCAAACATTGTGGCACTTTTTTTGTCAGTACTGTTCTTATGAATGCGTTCCTAGATAAGAATTCAGTGATTATCACTTTGCTTCTAAAAAGATTGATTTTTATGGGTAATGTTACATTGCGCCCGTGGAGAAAGTTGAATCCAGTATGTGCAAAAATGCAGAAAAAGGCATTTACGCAAGATTTATGTTGTTTGGGCTCAGCGATGCCTTTGCAGAGCAAGAAAAGAGGTACTTTGGTGCTCATGTTGCCCACAGAGAATTTAAGACAGTAATGAAAAGAAATACCCCTCAAAGCATCGCTGAAAGGCTTAGGTTTTTAATCTGAATCTCACAATTTGCGGCAAACATCTTAGTTTTACAGTTCTGTGTTTCATTCTTAGTGACACTGAAATGGAATACCTTAGATATACATAATTGTATCTTCCTTCAGCCTTTCAGTTTTATCCCATCAGTAAAGTCTCCTTAGAGAAAAGTGAACTTGGTTAACTCCAAAATTCTTTGTGGTGTAATGGCATATGCAAGGCCCTTGAAGATCCTGTAGAATTTGAATATATATATATATCTGGTTGCATGAAACTCCAAGCATATTGTGGCAGTGTCTCTCTGACTTCTAAAGATGGAGATGCTTACAAATATCTCATACAGTGGAATCAACTTTGCTGTGTGTGTATGGGACCCCAACTCACCGTTTGGTTGAACTTTGGTGTGAATATAACACAGTAAGATTTTTAGAAATGATTAGTGACCTGTGAGCATGTCTGTTGAGCATGTGTGTGGTCATATTGTACAGATTACTAACTAACAGATCCACTCGAGTTTAACCTGTTTATGGCCAGCGTAGCAGAAAGTAAAGACCTTCAGTTCAGCTCCGTAAAGAGAGTTTTCAGGCTAGTAAGAATGTTCTATAGTGTAGAGGGAGCTCCCCTTCACTTCTTGCAGTTCTGGTCACTCCGGCTTGCAGTCTGAGCAAATGGAACATTAAATACACATCTATGTATATGGCCAGTTGTATGATATTCATCCGTTTAGCCTGGGGGGGGAAGGTCAGCCAGTATACACTTGTTTTAAGGTTAAAGAACTAAAAGCACCATGTGAACCACCTTGCAACAAAGGCTTCTCTATATACTGCCCCACACAAATCCAGTTATAATCCATAAAAACTGAACTGAAGCACAGGCAGTGGCAGTGGTAAAGAACAGACTCGTATAGTAGGGTCCGCCAGCCCTTGCTCCTATATTTTCCAGAATGTTTCAAACATTTCAGAGACATATTTAATGCAGCATTTTTACGCAGTCTAAATCACATTTGCATAGCGGATAAAGGACAATTTATTCAGGAGCCAGTATGTAGCAGCCTGTAATTTTTGTGGAGTATGTTTATGGAGTAAACACAGAAAGGACATACAGACTTCTTGCACTTGGGGCAGGTTTCACGTGTGAAATTAGAGCTTACCAAAGTAAATCTCCACCACTCTTTCTTTCGGAGTGATTTTTAGAGGCATATTTATCAAATGCTGAACTCTTAACATTCAACCGTCGATAAATCCACCTCTGGAAACCCCCACATCGGTTAATAGGGAGTTGTGATTCACTATGGTGAGCTTGAACGTCACACTAAATCTGCCCAATATTGTACAGATTGGATTCAAACTTGGGTAATTTTTCATGCTTTTGTCAGGCTTATCATTTTACATTTCTGTGGAGCTGACTTTTTGCCCAGAGACACTATAATGCTTGACATTTATCAGCCTGGAAGAGATCTGTGTGTGCTTTATTACACAAAGCTTGGGAATCTGACACCTAGGTTTAAAGGAATCCTTTTCTGGTGACACACACTTGCTTTACGTGGTGACAATCACAGTGTACTGATAAAGTTTATCTAGCCCCTGAAGTAATTACATTGCCTAAAGAAGTCTTAGCCATCATACTCTGTTCCATCATGCCATCAGGTTGCAGTGTCAGCCAATTTACACAGATTCTAGAATAGTTGCCAGGATATTGTGCATCAGGTTTGTTCCTAAAAAGATAGACTGATATGTTTATCTTCGGATCATTGTCTTTCTTACATACCCCTTCTGTTGCTTGGTGCTCCCTGAAAAGATATATCCTCACTATGAAAGTATGATAAATTGCTTTCCTCTGAATGGACCATGTCAAGTTCCTTCACCAACTCACAGATGAACGAGCAAGCAAAGTAGGACGTGTGATTTTGTTAAATTAAAAACATAATTATACGTATGTCATAATTATAAATGAGTCTGACAACAAACTGGAATGAGAAGCAGGAAGTGCAGGGACACTAGCATTAGATAGGAACACAATATAGGCCAGAAAGGTCAGGCTTATCCTGCCTAAGGTTATGAGCACACAGGTTTTTTTTTCAGTGGCTGTTGTCAGGCTGTGTATTTCTTCAGGTTGAGAGAAGCAGATCCGCACAGTTCCACTGCTCCATTGATTTCAATCCGTTCAGCCTGTGTGCTGAAGAAGTGGTCAGTCCAGAGATGCCTCCTTTGGTGTATTTGGGCTGGCTTCAGCTATGCTGTGTGTGAGCGCACACAGGCTGATCGGATTCAAATCAATGAAGCAGGGGCACTGAGCACATCTGCTTCTCTCAGCCTACAAAATGTTTTTTTTCTCTTAAGCTTTACAATAGGCAAATAGAAACTACTACACGTTTAGTTTTTCTTGGTAGTTAAACAATTAGATTAATGAAAAAGCAAAAACGAGCAGCAGGATATAAGAAAATATAAACACATTTACAGATCTGAGGGTTTGTTAATCTGCTATGTGGCACTAAGAGAAACTCGTTAGGTTGAAGCAAACAAAAGAGCTCACTGAATGTTACACAATGCTCTATCAATTTAGCTATCGTTACACGTTTAGTAAACCCTCATTGTTCATCTATTGTTCCCTATTGCAGAGCAAAGCACAGTATGTACAAACCTGTAAATAGTCTCAGGTTGGGCCATGATGGCAAGATACTGTTTCATACCTCCCTATTGTCATGTTTTTCACCGGACAGTCCCGATTTTTAGTATCACTGTAACTTCGCTTTGACACATTAGTAATATATATATATATATATACATACTACACATACACATATATATATTACATCGGCACTCCACTATCTTTAAAGAAAAACGTCATGATAATTTTTCATGCTTTGAAGGGAAAATGTCTTCATTTAGTTGCATCATTTGCATTATACTTGTGTGAGCTGACACCCTTCCAAAGTAGTGTCCTTGTGTTAGTCCTAACTAAATGAAAGCGTTTTAATATCTTTGGGGAAATATCTGCTTTTCTCTTTATTAGGCATGATCATTTTCAAGGAAGCTAATAAGCTTAGGTGCTGTATACCCTCTTGTTCAACAAGAATTTAATGAATAGGGCTTTTGCTGGACATATTTTTTTATTGCCTCTTCTTTTTAAACATGAAATATCTACACAGTGCACAGATAATCCCCCAACATATGGACTCCTACTAACAACAGTCACAGACTAGGAAAGAGTATACTACAAATCTAATTATGTGCAGAACTGTCCCTAAAGTATTTGTAACTGCTTAAAGGGGAACTATCACTAATATGAAAATGCTATATAAAATTCACCATACTAAATATAATACATTACAAATTCAGCACTGTTTCTATAACAATCAGTTTATTTTCACTATTTCTCTCTCAGCATCTGTTTCTCTTCTTTCTGTCTTTATGCAGCAGTTGTGTCAGATGAATGATCCAATATATCTTAAAGGGGGGGGGGGCTTCTTTTACCTATAAAATATAGTGGAGCCTACTCTATTAAATTCACTGTAAATCCTCTCTCTCTACATGCAGGATTTGTGCAAAGGCAATTATTTTGTTAGATTTTGTTTGTACTGGAATCAGTTATTTGAGTGAGCTCTATTGCATCTGCTAGGAAAGGGAGCCCCCCCTATAAGATATATTGGATCTGTCATTGATTATTTGACACCCAACTGCTGCTTGAAGACAGAATGAAGAGTAGCAGATATTGAGAGGAGAATAGTGAAGATAAACTTGATTATTTAAAAAATAGTACAGAATTTGTAATTGATTGTATTTAGAAAGTTTCTTGTTACAGTATGCTGAAGCCTTTATAAACAATTTTCATTTTCGCGATAGTTCTCCATGAAATATATTGTACTGTTACTTTGCAGTGGTAACAATTGCGTGTTTGCTTCAGAAATGCCACTCCAATTTAGAGCCGTGACATTCAGGGTACTTGGAGCCCACAGAAAATCCCACGCTCTTGCGGGTGTTAAATTGTTTTCATTGCTGCAAATGGGAATCACTGTGTTTAAAATACTTCAATCTTTGAACTGTACAAGATTCTAGAAAAAAACAAAAGGCGTTTGACTGAATAAACCACCATAACAAATGATTTTATATTTCTTCCTTACACATACAATCCAAAGCATATAAAAGAACAATCAATAACAAGATTTTACAAAATTTCATTGTGTGTACAAAAAAATAACACAGCATCGGCATGGCTATAACCTCACTGGGGATCATTTGGAAATGCTCATATACTGCAGTGTGGGGGCATTCGACCTTGAACCAACTGGACACAAAGTGACATTTCCAAATGAAAAATTGTTGCAATATGTTTGGTCAGCAAGGACAGGATTTTTTAACATCATCCCTTAAATCAAAAAGATGCGTCTGGCCTCATAGCCCAGGCATCTTCTGAGAATTTTGTGAGGGATGAATAAGAAGGATGGGGGTGGAGTAGTCAGGGAAGTCCTCACATTCCAAAATCTCAGTCCAACGAATTGGAAGGAAATGATTGTTCATTTGGTATGAATGTTGGCAGGTTGTCTTTATTAGAGAAAGGCTCTATTGGCTGTATTTCTTTTGTTCAGGTAGTTTCACTTCCTCGTGTGATGCTGCACCATTATACACTGGCTCATATAGTTCATGATTCTCAATCCTACAACCAGCTTACATCAATAATACATAGATATCGGTTGTACTCTCTCATTTTGTACTATTTTATCTGTGACAATGTGGAAGTCATTTACCAGGAGGTTGGAGCACTTTGTGCAATGCTAATATTCTTAAAAATATTGTAAATATTTAAAAATATTCTTAAAATAAGTCAATGTGCCGTTTATGTCTGTCCATATTAGAGATTTTATTTATTCAACACTTGCTACAAACAGGTTTTCTAGCTCTGGTGCAAAATTATTCCAAGAACTTTGGAAAAACCTGCCATTCCAGTACTTCCAGCCAGGTCAAGCCTTTCCCCAACAAACACATGCGGAGCAGTAACCCAGGTCTCAAGCATTGTTGCCATCTGCATTCTCCCATAGAGGGAGGGAAAGCTGCTATTGAAAGAATGTATATGGAACCAGGGGTGATTAACTTCTAAGCTACCTTTTAGTATGTAAAAGTCTGGCTGTAATATGGCAACTTTTCATAAGGTCTTCATTTTTTCTTGCATATAGTTGTTTAATTATTTGCTTTTTCAATCTTATTATTTGACAAATTCATTAAATTAATGGATGGGAGTTAGGTCGACAAAAACTAGATAAATCTGTTTTAGTAAATACACCCCCCCCCTTACTGAATACACATTATCGCACTACCAGGAAACTTATCCAGTTTCAAAGCAAGCCAATGAATGAGTATTCTAAAAGCTGCATCAGCCCTCTGATCCAGTTTGATAGGAGTGCTAGCTCATAAAATACCTGATATCCAGAGGGCAGCCATCAGGTGGGTACCAGTTTTATACTTGTAAGGGTGTGTATATGTAAACATAATGGAGCATGCACTCCATTTGAAGGGCTGATTGGCTGCTTTTTGTTGTGTAAAAGAGCGGTCCCAAAATGTTTTACTCGTATAAGGGCTCCAGTGATAACAAGAGTTTTGGTGATATCCTTGCAGGTGGCCAATATAGTAGAGCTGTGCATGAAAACAGTGTCTCCTGCTGAATCCTATAGTCCTTTGTACACAATTCTGAATCTTCATTTCTATTCAGGGAATATGTTAGGAATGTGTGGTGGTGGTGGTGGGGAGGATAGGAAATGAATACAGATGTCTGGTGTCCTTGGTTTTAGCTACTGAAATATTGTGGATTTTTTCCTCTACTAGTGTGCCCTGCACGTCTTGCTATTGGTTATGGCAGTTTGCAGAACCCCCACCCGCCCATTGCATAATGAAACAGATTATGACTCCTTATTTGTTCTCTGGTTCTGACTCTTGATACATACTAGAAGAAGTTAGTTCTTCATTGGATAATCAGGTAGCTTTTGCTACATTGTTTCAGGAGTCAGATCCAGGAATGTAGAGAATATAATCAGAGAGAAAAATTACTGCTTTCAGGTACTTTAAAATCCTTGAAAATACCTAGTTATGAATTTTCTTTTCTCAATATACTATAAAAAAAAATGTTCAGTAGACATGTCTTTTTAAGGCTATGGAGCTCTATATTACAGAAAACCCACAGGTCTCAAGCATAAAGTGTATTGGGGAGAAGGAGATTCTAAGTAATGTCTGGTGGCTCTATATTTCAGTCTCCAAAGCAGACTGCATTAGAATATAATTGTCTGTAAATAAGAACCCATGCACACACAAACAATAATACACAGTTTTAATGCACCTTGCTATTGTCTGCATTCATATAAACCTGCTTGACTGCAAGGGAACACTTTGGACACAGTTTAGAACGTAGAGACTTCCATGTACTCCGTCTTCTCCAAACTGTTTAAGGCACCATGTAAGAGGTGTTACAGACACATACACCAAACTTAAGGACAGGAGACAAGGAAATATTCCCTTGCTGTCTGTCACCCTTATATATATTATTGGGTTTCTTAAGCTGCTGTATGAAATCTTTCACCATAAAACCTTTATGTAGAGAACCATAAAAAGTGAGGGACCATGAACTGAGTGTAGTTGTTAGGTAGCTATGTTTGCTTGGAGAAACTCTTCCCAATTGTCACATGGTAATGCTTTTACCTTTATCTGTGTGATTATATTCCACGTAAAAAGTTGCATTAACAAATGTGGTTATTTTTAAAGTGACTCATGTGCGTGAGTCCTAAATAAAGTGATTCGTTTTCATGAGCATGGAGGTGGCTTTTAAACCGAAAACCTATTTAAATAGTTAAATGAATAAATTTCTTCCACAGTGAGACTGTATTTGAGAAGTTTAACCCTTCACACATGTATATGCACTTCATCATTTTGAATGCCTACACACACACACACGTACATATGTATGTGATGCCAGATCGTCCATACAAAGCAGAGTCTGATTCCCGTGTCCCTTTCCCTCCCGTTAGCCAGCATTTTACTGCTCACTGAGGAGAAAGACGCCTTTCATTGCAAAGCCCCATTTAATTGCCTCGAAACTGAAGAGGCTTCTCTGTAATGTAAACTTTCAGTGCAGGGTGTATGGGGGCGTCTTTAAGGTGTTCAAAATAAGAAATCTTCACCTCTAGTCCTACATACCAAAATACCGGACAAAAGGTATTATGATGGCAACCATCCTCTTAACCTTTACTGAACCCTTTAGGGTGCTAGCATACGAACTATAAAACATTATCCATCATATGCAATCCATCATAACAGTGAACTGTTTGAAATGTATTCAGTACACAGAGAAATGTTTATACTGAATTGATGTTGCATCTTTAAATTTACTAGAATCTTCTAACTTTTTAATGTGTAAAAAATCACCCAAAATCACCATATGAGAATCTAAATGTCTCCACTTTCAGTTATGCAAATGCTGACATGCCAATTGGCTTGTAGCGAGGGAAGATCTGTTCATTTTGAAAAGCTATTTTGAAAGAAAAAAGAAAAATTTTTTACTGTTGAATCTGATATTTACAGAAGCTTTCAAACATTTATTAAAAAACAAGTTGACACAGTTTCTACAGAGAGCAGACTGAAACATAATTTTGTATGAGTTCACAATTTGACAAAAAGAAAATTAAAATGTTCATGTCCCGTTTGGTACACTTATAAAAACAAAATTACATTCAGCAAACTATAACTGTACATTCACTTAATAGTAATATATATATTTATATATGTATAAATATACATAACACTAAAAACAAAATTAAATGTTATGTATTTTCCTCTTATTAGGAAGAAAAAAATCTTGAAAAGTGTCGGACTCTTTTTCTGCCTGCTGATCATATTTACATTTCTTCAGAATGGGACGACATCTGGACTGTTTCCTCAGAACCAGCAGAAGGATTCTGGGTCTCAGATGTTAAGTACTCAAAAAAGGGACACTTACCGTGTCCCAGATGCGTTCTGGGGATCCAAATCCAAACGTGGTCCTACAAAAGCAATACCAAAAACAGAATTGCAACCAACAGAGTGGGATATTCACTCTACTAACTGTTCTCCCAACTGGAATCTTACCAAAATGGGATGGTACAAATCATTGGAACCACATTTCCAACAGTTCATTCTCTACCGACACTGCCGCTACTTTCCTATGATTATTAACAACCAACAGAAATGCAGGGGGGATATCGAACTACTAATAGTTGTGAAGTCCATTATTACTCAGCATGACCGCAGAGAAGTTATCCGTAAAACTTGGGGTAAAGACAAAGAGATTGACGGTAAAAAGGTGAGAACACTATTTCTACTGGGAACCGCCATGAGAGAAGAGGAAAGAGCCAATTACCAGAAACTCCTAGAGTTTGAGAATATAATATATGGTGACATTCTACAGTGGAACTTCTTAGACTCCTTCTTTAATCTGACCCTTAAAGAAGTACATTTTCTCAAGTGGATGGACATCTACTGTAAGAATGTGAAATATATCTTCAAGGGGGATGATGATGTTTATGTTAGTCCTGATAACATCATAGAGTATCTTAATAACAAGAATAGTCCTGACCTGTTTGTAGGCGATATCTTGAAAAATGCTCGCCCTATACGTAGAAAGGATAACAAATATTACATACCCACCGCTCTATATAATAAAACGTTATACCCTCCATATGCAGGCGGGGGAGGATTCCTGATGTCTGGTTCTTTGATCAAGGAACTGCTCAGAGCATCTGAAACACTGGAGTTGTATCCCATTGATGATGTCTTCTTAGGGATGTGTTTAGAAGTTATTAAGGTCAGCCCTGTTTTTCATGAAGGATTTAAGACTTTTGGTATTGTCAAGAACAAAAACAGCAAAATGAACAAAGACCCGTGCTTTTTTAAAAACCTGCTTGTTGTACACAAACTACTTCCAGATGAGTTGTTGCACATGTGGAAACTTGTTCGCAGTAACTTAACCTGTACACGGAAGTTCAACATCCTTTAGTATTGAAGCACTGTTATTACCAAAGTGGACAAAATTATCACATACTGCAATGTTTCCTCCCTGGCAGGTTTAGGGAGAATCTTTTTTTTTATAATTTTATTTTATAATATATTTTATGGGATCGATGATCTCATTTGTCAAGAAATTCCAAAGGGTACGAGAGGAATGGATAAAAGAACTATATGACTTTAAAAGAGACCTTGCTTTTAGATATGGTGTTTTTGGTTTGCAGGGGTTGTGTATATGGTTAGTGATAATGCATTTGGGACCACCTTTGCTGAAAATCCCATGTAATATTATCAGAGATACTCGGAGATGTAATTTTCTCATCTCAAAAGCAAGCGCCACACTGGATGAATCTAAGCTTTGGAACTATGCAGCAAACCAAATGGGCTTGGAGCACGAAGACCGAAATCTTTGTGCTGGCAGTAGACTTTTGGTTGTGATTTAGACGGAAGATGACGGTGACTTGAAACCAATACGTTTACAATAATTCAAGACCTCAAAACAAAAGGTTAAACCTTATTTGATTATATAACTTTAGCCTTGATTTGTTCTGAAGCGTTGCTCATAAAAATGTATTAACTTATAAAAGAAAATAAGATTTAAATTAAATGAACAGGTTAAAAGATTAAAGGGGGAACACTCCAGGTTAAGCTCTGTGCAGCTATCATTTAATTTTTTCCAATAAATTGTTAAAAAAAAAAAAAGGTCTTCAGTTTATAAAGTAAATTTTAATTACAATAAATAAAATGCAATTCACTGTAGGAGATAATGTCATACTTCTATTTTAGCCACAAAGTAATTGCATTAATGGAAGGATTTTATTTCCATATAATCTGATCAGGTGTTACTGCACAATCAGGCCCGGATTTGTGGAAAGGTCACAAAGGGTGGCAGAATTTTAGGGGTGTTCGCAAGAGATACAATCGTTTTTAAAATTACCTGTCCATCAATCCCCCCAGTACTTCGGAGCAGATGCTGAAAATGTGGTCATGTGCACAGAGGAAGAAGAGGGGACAGGGGGGCGATGAACGGCAGAGGGCATAGGGGCACTTGCTATGTAAATCTGGCCCTGTGCAGAATCTGTTGCCCGTTCCAATGTAGGGGGATGTACTGCACCGCTCAGTTTGTATATATTGCTGCAGTGTCGGACTGGCCCACCAGAATACCAGGAAAACTCCCGGTGGGCCAAGGTGTCAGTGGGCCCTCATGCTGCTAAACCTTTGGCCTATTTCATGACCATTCCCTATTTCTATGAGAACAAAGAGGTTAAATAGATGGAATAAAGTAAAGTAAACAAACTAGTAGAATAGAGGTTGATTGAGGAGATGAAGAATATTAGTATTGAGAGTGGGCCCATGGTCTAAGGTTTTATGGTGGGCCCCTGGTGTCCCAGTCCGACACTGTATTGCTGCCATTCTTATACTAACACTGGTAACATGGAATACGAAACAAGTTGGCGCTATAGAAATACATGTTAATAATAATACTAATAATGTAATCCAACTGTGGAACCAACGGCAGCATATATCTGCAACCAAATGTCTTTATACTGTATATGCATAATATGCATCCTATTCAAGGAAGAAAATTAAAGGGATGGAAGGGTCTTAATATGTTGTGCATATAGCCAAACAAAGACATTCTGCTGGCTCAGCTGAACAATCCTTTCATACAAAAAATAATGGATGTTTTATTCACTGCTTCCTTTAAGCGGTGTGAGACAGTTTTAGCTCTGAGAATCTAAGAGATAAGAAAGCTATGGGCTTTGCAATGTAGTGTTTGACACGTTTCCCTTGTACCACTCAGTGTATACACTGTATAGATACTTGCCAAAAGTACTGTACTGTACTGTGTATGCACCTGGCCAGGAAGGACCAGGGGATTTTTAGGAAAAGAATCAAACATGGTGGCATTGCATCCAAGAACATACCCAGGCCAGAGCTAGTCTTATGGAAGATGTGCTCAGGCCTGGGCCACAAGCTTAACAGTCTGCCTTACTGGGGGTACCTGACATATGACCTACTGCTAGTGGTTTAACCTTGACCCATCATAAGCTTAGTGATTTGCTTTAACCTTTAATAGCTTGTTGGTTTGAAAAGCAAATGTCTGATTGGCTACTAGGAAACTTAATGAAACTATGAAAGCTTAACTATGTGCTGATAGTAAACATCTCAGCAGAGACCTGACTGTATAGGAAGAATATTAAGGTTGGCAAACTGAACAGAGATTATTGTAATGTAGACTTACTATATGGAGAGAAGCTGGAATGTGAGAATAAAATAGAAAGTGGTAAGCAAAAGAGAAAGTATGAAACAAAGGGGGAACCTGAAAGAAATGGGTTAAAGATTGCAGAGGTACTGAGGTAAAATGGGATGGGAGAAAGAAGAGAACGGCAGAAAAAGCTGTTGGCTAGAGAGGAGAAAAATAATGAACAAAGCATTAAAGAAAGATAGGAAAGCAAGTAGAGGAGACTGCAACAGTGAAAAAGCAAAGATAAAACATGATAATAGGAAAGCAGAAGTTAAGAGTGAGCAAAATAAAATTGAGTTAAAAACTAGAAGTGTTGATACTGGGTGCCAGGTACTCTACTTGCAGTGGTATCACCCAGGATTCTCTACATTATGTCAGGCTGAAGCCTCTGCAAACCAGATTTGCTGAAAACAATATTTGGCTCACTTTATCCTCAGTGTACTCTCACTGGCATGCAATGAGTTCCTGTTTCTTTATGCAGCGCTGCTTTCTCCAGGCAATGTTGCATTCAGGAGTGGTGGGTTGTGAATATATATTCACGTGTCTGTACACACAAGGTGCTCTATAGTCCTTTATGGTGGGCATTGAGTACAGAGTTGCCTTGTTCTGTTCCTGTGTGCACTGACCTCTGTGCTTTACATGTGGCACTAAGAGGTCAAGCATGGACACTCTGCTCTGGAGCCTAGTGCAAGTGCAAATGGATAGTGCATGCTGATGAGTGCAACTTTGCTCCACTCTAGACTGCAGTGATTAAAATGCCATGCGTCATAGGATTTAATGTCACTAGGGTAGCTTTATGTTTACTATTGTGCTTGCATTGGTACTCAAAGTAATTCTGTCTCAATCATTTACTGTTGGTGGACCCAGAGATAAGTGCTAATGAAGCATAAGTGCTTTGCAGCTACAGTACAGTCACACAACTAAGGGGCATATTTACTAAGGGTCGAATTGTTGAGGGCTTTTGGCCCTCGAATTTGACTTGCAAATATTTGGCGAATAAATATTCGCCAAAATCGAATAAAATATTCGCCGGTTTTGAGCATGTTTTCGACTATTCATCAGAATCGTACGAGCAAATGATTCTATGAAAAAAACTTGAATATTCACCAGAATTGTACGAATAGAACGTTCGAAGTGTTCGATCATACAATTGAAATTCGGCAAAAAACTCAGGAAAAAAAAGCCTATGGGGGATTCCCATAGGCTTCTATTGCAATTCGGTAGGTTCCATCTGGCGTAGTATAAATTTAAAGGGCAAGTTCTTCGACTGGCGAATAGTGGAACGATCGAATATATATTCAATCTATTCAATGTGACCGAATATTCTAAATTGGATAGTCGAAATTACTTAATTTGCATATTCGAATAGTTGCACAGATGAATAGACTATTCGAGCGAATATTCAAATCCTTCACACAAATTTAGTAAATCTTCCCCTAAGTGTCAGGGTGCCCTGTACTGTACACAAACTGTTGTCTAGGCGTACAACAGTGTCAAATTTAAATGTTGTGCCCACACATACTTTTTTTAACTGTAGGAAGAGAGCTCTTAAAGGGACAGTTTAATGAGCTGCTAAAAGGTTTCTTCAAAGGTAGATGGTGACCTCTAAACAAATTGCCCTGTTTATAAAAGAAGTGGTTTGTAAGATCCAAATAGGACTTATTTTGATTTAAAAAAAAAAAAAAAAAAACTGCTATTTGTGGGGTCAATGTATCTTTTTTTTGTTTTTACCCTGCATAAATGTAGTAAATTCAGTGGACATCTGGCAATTCATATTTAGGCTGATTTTTCTTGGTATCTAATGCTAAGTGGTAGATATGAGCTTTTTATGTGATTTTTTTGAAATTTTATACATTTTTATATAAACCACTGAATTCAGAAAATGATAATTAGGAGCAGAAATAGATGGTTAACCATTTTTGGATTCGAGAAAAATTTTAATAATATGGTTTCAGGGGTAAATCTACTGTTACTGGATTGGCTTTGGAATCCAAAATACACCATATTCTACTGTAGTGCTTTGAAATTCAGTAATTCACTGCTTAGAGATTTTGATCTATAGTGGTATTGGCATGTTTGAGAGTCTGCAAGCTTTCCAAATTAGTTGATTTTTTTTTTGTGTATAAAATAAAATATTTTTTCTGGCATAAATTCCTATATTGTGAAAAATTGCAATGTCTTTTTTTGGTATGAAGAGCTCAAAAACTTGTTTCAAAAATGGAAATACAC
>CM044439.1:107828335-107843575 GCA_024363595.1 Xenopus borealis
CCTGTAGAGCAATTTAGCCAGGGCCTCTAATGAGCCTACAATATTGGCTTCGAGTATAAGTGCTCGGTTATCTAATTGTGGGGCCAGCCACCAATGTACATACATATTTTTAAAAATTTGGTAGGGCCAGCCCTCCTCCAGTTGTTTGAGCTTGTAACTTCTGTAGGGTCATTCTGGGTCGTTCCCCATACCATATAAAACCCCATATAATTGAGTCATGCAACTTAAATCAGGAACGGGGATTGATTCAAATTTTTAGCGCATTCAATCGAATTCGGATCAAACAACTTGCTCCCCAAAAATTTTGATTTTTCAAAGTCCACCAAATGACTCCAAATAGGGTGTAGGACAGTGACCCCCAACCAGCAGCTCATGAGCAACATGTTGCTCTTCAACCCCTTGGATGTTGCTCTTATTGTCCTCAAAGCAGGTTCTTATTTTTGAATCTCAGGCTTGGAAAGTTTTAATTGCATAAAAACAAAGTATAGTGCCTAGTACAGTCTCCTGTAGGCTGCCAGGCTACATAGATGCTACCAAATACCAATTACAACCCTTATTTGGCACTCCAATGGACTTTTTTTTAATGCTTGTGTTGCTCCCCAACTCTTTTTCTATTTGAATGTGGCTCACAGGTAAAAAAGTTGTAGACCCCTGGTCTAGGAGGCCCCCATAGGCTAAAATAGCAAGGTTTTAGATGGTGAATGTCGAAGTTGAAATTTTAAAGATACAGTATATGATCAATTTCGAAATTTGAACTTTTACATTTTTTTTTGCAAATTCGATTCGAATTTGGACTATTCCCTGGTCGAATTACACAAAAACAGCTTGAATTTAGGGTTTTTTTACTTAAAATTTTTATTCAACCCTTGAGAAATCTGCCCCTAGGTATGTACCAGATAATGATTAGCAAAAATAAATGACATCCGATCCCCCCCTCGGGTTTTCCCACTGCCCACTGCCATGAATTTGTTGCAGGAAAGAAATTACCGTATGACAACTTTTCACAGGCTCAGATTTGTGGTGAGGCCACATGCCACATCCTAACATGTATTGGGAACGTACAGTTCCCCTGTGCTATGGCACATGTGTGTGCACTCGCAGGAGGAGGGGTGCGCATGGACAGCTGGCACTAGGACCCTGAGGCCTCAGGCCCTGTCTGTTCACGGTAAACATCTGGGTCACTTGTATGAAATAAAGGTATGGGGCCTGTTATTCAGAGTGCTGGATCTTCATACCTTAAGTCTACTAGAAAAATCATTTAAACATTAAATAAACCCAATGGACTGGATTAATTATATCTTAGTTTGGATCAATTACAAGATACTGTTTTATTACTACAGAGAAAAATTAAATAGTTTTTAAAAATGCAGATTATTTAATTATAATGGAGTCTATGGGAGACAGGCTTCCCGTAATTAGGAGCTTTCTGAATAATGGGTTTCTGGATAATGGATACCATTCCCAAATCTGTACCTTAGTAATAAAAGGGGAGGGGGGACAACAGTGCAGATAACAAATGTATTGATGCAAGTAAACTGCCTGAAGAAAGAAAACTCACAAAGTTAGCATCTGTAGATAAAGCAAATGCCAAGCAATAATGCTTTATAAATGTTTACTTTGAAGCCTAGATCACCGCTCAGTACAAATCCTCAGGACACTCTAAAAAGATTGAAAAGCCCATGAAGTTGCGACTGCTTTGGTAAAGTTAGAAACTCAGCTTCTTGTTGGTTTCTTTAATACAGGAGGTAATATACCTTGCTATTGTAGCCTTTGTTGGGTCTGGACCTCTGTTGAATGTCTTTTCCAATGATACAACCAACGCCCTTTCAAGGTTTCAATCCGAGAAGGAAGTGTATTGAGATACAGAAGCATTCAGCAGCTTGGGAACGAACTTTCTGTGGGTCCCGACCCTTACACATATATTTATAGGATTACAGGCTATAATCCAAAAGCATTGTGTTATACTTGATTGGTTAATATCCCACAGCAAAATCATAAGTAATGAAGCTAAGAAAAATATGTTCTTGTTGTACAGTTGTTTATCCACCTGACCGCAAGCAATGTCATAATAGCCAGCTTGCTAGGCGTTGGCTATCAGGTTCTTCTTTTATAAGGCTCTTTATTTGCACATAGCTGTATCAAAATATGATTACTGCTGCAACTGTTCTATTCATATAGAAAAGTATAGAAATTAACCAAAGGTCATATAGGCCTCAAGCTAGGTTTGGATTTATAGCCTTGAAATCAGGAGCAACTTTTGGAGCCTTTGGAACAGGAATAATTTTCTAAAGTATTTTGACAAAAAACTTCTAGCTTAGGTCAATTTTACTTAAAGGGGAATGAAACCCCCCTGGCGCTAACTACAACCCCCCACCACCCAGTAGGCCCCCCTCCCCCCCCAGGCTATTGCCCCTAAGTCCCTACTTACCCCTTCATACAGGTCCCCTCCAGCGATGTTCACAGGGGCCATTTTCTCTTCTAACGGATTCTTCATGGGGCCTTCTTCTCTTCTTCCTGGATCCGGCTCCATTGGCGGCGCATGCGCAGTAGGAAGAATCCGTTAGAAGAGAAGATAGCCCCTGTGAACACAGCTGGAGGGGAGCTGCATGAAGGGGTTAGTAGGGACTTAGGGGCAATAGCCCGGGGTGGAGGGAGGGGGGTCTATTGGGGGGGTGGGCATTTGAGTTAGCGCCTGGGGGTCTCCTTCCTCTTTAAATTCATCACTAGAATTTTTGTAGCATATTGACAAAACATTATTCTGGCTGCAATGGAAAGTAGAATACATTTTAGGAACACAATTTGGATAGGTTGGCATTCCACATAGTCACTGATATCTGCCACTGCAAGTGGATGCATCTCACTCAATTTTATATCCTGTAAAGGCTCAAATGGTTCACCAAAGCTTGTAGAATAGAAGATAGATCCTATTAAGGGATTCTGGACTTCATTGGAGGGTTTATTGTGGGATTTGCAGCCTTAATGAACCTTATTATGTTTGGTTGTGAAGCTTAGGTTTATTCCAAAGGGGAAGTGAGTAGAAATCTAAGTCAGACTGAAAAAATTTAACTGCATAAATTGCACAACTGACAGAGCGATCAATATCTCTTCTTTTTAAAAACTAAAAATACTCGAACATCTTTAATATGTGTTTGAAGTATAACTTTTCCTGGATTGCAGTAAGGTATCGACAGTGGCATCAGACAGACTGGATTCCACTAAATTCCATCTCTTAAGAGTCAAACTGTCAGCTGTAAACAGTAACTATATTGAGATGTGAAACTTGAGGCATTCTTCAAGGAAGGTCTATTGCCATATTCTGAAGCTGAGCAATCCATAGTCTACTGGGCTATGAAGGTGTTATTAAGACAACTCAAGCATGGTTTTGTGTCACTTTCCTCAGTAAACAGGCAATATGTTCAAAACTTCCAGGGTATGGAGAATACATCCATCTCATCCACCTGTTGATACAAAATCATGGAGAAGTACTTGGGTGTTTTCCGTTATATCATAACATCTATTTCTACCAGACCTTGCCAATTTTCTATTTGTGAAAAGATTTGGGAATCCAGACACCATTCCTCTGAACGAATCTTGAATCTGCTGAGGTGATCAGCTCTAGTATTGCATTATCATGGGATACATGTCAATTAATTTAGAATGACTTCTGCCCAGTGGAAGATCCTCCCTGTTAATCTTATGATCAACTGGAACCCCCATCTCCTTAGGTAACACACAACAGTTGAATTATTAGAGTGTACATTTACAGGCAAACTTTCAGATGCTCATGACAAACATTCTGAGCTTCTCAAAAAAGCTGTAACGCTCTTTGGGGCAAATTTAATAGAGTGCAAATTCGCCAGCAATGGCTTCAAAGCCACCGTAACACTTTGCCAGGTGAAAATTTGCTCAGACAACGCTAATTTACTAAGTAGTTTTGTCCCGGGCGGCAAACACTGGATTTTTGCTAGCGTTACTTTGGCAGTGAGCAAATCAAAGTGAAGAAGCACTACTGTTCAATTCTGCCTAGTGCAACTTCACTAGAGGTCTTGTGCTCAGGCTAATTTACATATGGCGGAAAATTTTAAGTGGAATGGAGCTATTTATGTTACATGGTGCATCTAATGATAGCTAGACATGCCAAGGGAACGTTAATAAAGTCAATACAGTTGTTTTAATGCCCTGCACGGGTCCCTGAAATTTTTTTTATGCCTTTTGCAGCCTAAAACCCTGAAAAAATTAAAAGACCTAGTGTTTTTTTGACTTAGATAATTTTTGTGTGGAAAATCTTCTAAGTAACTGAAGACTGAGGATCTTCTATGCACTTTGCCAGGTCAAAACTGGGGAAGGCAAGTCTGGCAATAGAGGTAATGTTCAGTAAAATCTGCAACTTGAATTGAATTGAATTGGAGGAGTTACGTCCATTCACCAGAGTAAAAATTTGCCTGGCGTTAGCATGCTGTCAGGGGAGGCCTATCGGCACTCTAGGGAAGTAGTTGGGACCATGGAGGAAGCTTAGGGGTTAAAGTCCAAAAGCAGAGGTACAGGCAAGGATCACGCAGAATCAGGTCAAAGTCCAGGCAAAAGTTCATATAGGCAGGCAGCAATCTTCATTAACAAGTCCAGACAGGCTCAAAACACCATAGCAATAGATCTACAAACACCCAGGAACACCAAAACAGGGACCTATAATTGGGCGCCATAATGGCGTCCAAATCGCCTTTCAATATTCAAATTTGGCGCCAAAACCACATGGTGGCTATGGGCGACGCTGGAAGAAGGAGGTTGCGCGATCCTGACAGGACCTCAGGACCACCAAGACTTGGACTGTGGAGAAACTTGGAACAATGGTTAATGGGACAATCAATAAAACAAGAGACAAACATAGGATAGCTGGCAGGAAGATAAACAATAGAGGAGGTAGACAGCGAGTGCAGTAGAAGAGACTCCTTGGAGATTATAGACAGCGGATGCTGTTGGGGAAAGTCCACTGGAGTTGTTGGCTGCAAAGGCTGCACGGACAGTCCCTCTGGAACTTTAGGTAGCGGAGACTGCTGTATGCAGCGGAAGTTGCTGGGGAAGCCCCTCAGGAGCAGAAGGCAGTGAAGGCCGCTGAAGACCCAGTTGCTGAGGGTTGGCTGGTCCGGGGGTAGCAACCAGCTGGGTAATAGGCGACTCAGAGGAGTGGAGCGACAATTGAGCAATGACTCTAGAAGAGGGAGATGCTGAAACTTGTTCCTCAGGAAGGTGCTCCACCACGGTGAACTGTAGACGTAACCAGGGTAACCCCAAAATGACAGGCGGTAAGGGACAAGAAATAATCTGGAATGGTAATTTCTCAGAGTGTGAAGTCCCAATTTTCAAGGGTAACTCACCCGTGGTTTGGGAGATCAAGGCTGAAGCTAGAGGATTGTCGTCAATGGCAAATGCCCGTAGTGGTGAGGGCATAGGGAAAAGGGAAATCCCATTTTCTTTAGCAAAAGCAATGTCCATGAAATTACCGGCAGCCCCGGTATCCAGTAAGGCTGATACTTGGACAGTCTTATGGGGGAGCCAGATCTGTAGAGGCAGAAGGAATTGTTGAGTGTTTGCTTGAAGTCTAGTAGTGACACTAGCCACTTGAGATATCCCAAGCTTACTCTGGGGGTAAGGTTCTTTGGGCTTCACAGGACAGTCTTTGCCAAAGTGATTATTCTCCCCACAATAAAGGCAAAGGCCTTCCGAGTGTCTTCTCGATTTCTCTTGCACAGAGAGTCGTATCCGGCCCAACTGCATAGGTTCATCGGCAGGGATCACTAGAGGATTGGGAGAAGGAGATACTGTGGCAGGAGGTACACTAACGAGGAACTGAAGAAGGTTGGAAATACTTGGCACGATCCTTATCTGCTTGGTGCTCTCTTAGCTGAGTGTCCACCTTAATGGCCAAAGCGACAAGATCTTCCCAACGAGTAGGTAGCTCACAGGAGACAAGATCTTCCTTCAGGTGGATAGAGAGACCATTGTAGAAAGGAGCATGGTAGGCTTCGTTGTTCCAACCTTTCTCGGCAATCAAAGTACGGAACTCTACAACATAATCAGCCACCGTCCAAGTCCCTTGGCGAATCTGCATTAACCGAGAGGAGGCAGATGCGCCCCGACCGGGAGCGTCGACTATGGTCCGCGACTCCAGAATGAAGCCATTAGCATTGTCAATAAGCGGATCACCGGTGCCGTGACATTATCGTTTCAGTCGTGACGCAATGACGTTACTGCCCAGCACCGCTACCCACGTGGCGGCTATGGGCGCCGCCAATGTGGGCACGACGCCGGAAGAAGGAGGACGCGCCACCCGGAGCTGAAGGTAAGCCTCCGGGCGACGCGATCCTGCCACGTGCGAATCAATGCTAGAGTCTATCTTCTTCTACCTCCTGACGCCTGCGCCGGTTAGTAAATCGGGGGAAATGACTGAAAATGGTTACGCTGGCGAATCATCACCAGCATTAATCACTTTGCCCTTTAGTAAATTTACCCCTTTGATGGGAAGACTACTTTCTCTTCTCCTCCAAACTCATTATTGTGGACAAGTGCTCTCCAGTCCACTCTACTGTCCTAAGATTTAGCCTACAAGGCAACACAATATATTTCCCCTACCTGAAATTTGGGGAGTGAAACTACCACCTTAGATCCTCCATACCATCATTGAGATTATACATTATATTCTTTAACCATTGGGACAGGAAATCCCTCTATATTTGGAATGCCATTCCTGAATCTCTGCAGAGCGAATCCTCAGTGTGCATGGTTTTCCTTGGTGGCAATGAAAGTGTGCCTATTCCACTGCACCACATCTTTTTACTTGACTGTTACACTGAGGCAAAAAAGTCTTTCCTTCTACCCATTATCCATATATTAAGAACATTGAGACATTTTGTGCCCTGAGCTACTAAAAGAATGCCTTACCCTTTAAGCAAAACAGGGATTGTGTGTCCATATTAAAAGAACAGAAGAAAAAGTAACCCATCTATTTGCACCTTCCCATCTATAAATTCCAGAATCTCGTATATGATGATTAAAACGTAAGTTGTAATGAATAATTACTTAAAATCTATATGTCCAGTGAAAGTCATGTTAAAACTAAAATTAGGAACAGGGTGATAGAATAAAAAAGAGGCAGTGAGTTAGGTGCAGGAGCGGATAAGGTGGGAGTCTAGTCCATTTGATTCATATGCTATGCAGTAACCTCAGATGCACTTAGAGAGTTGGATACAGAACCAATCAGGTTTACCCCCTTCATCCATGTGAAATACCAACCCCTTCACCCACACAGAATCCCCTCCCAAACCGTGGATGAATTAGGGTTCCAGATTCTTGGCATAGTCCTGAGATACTGCAGGTCTATTTTGGCCCTGTTTAGTATGAGGTATTCAATCCCCAATACAACTCAGCATTATGTTCCCAACCATGCAACAATCCCTTAACCCACACTGAGCTCCCTTCCAATCCTGGATGAGCAGTTGTCTCTTAAATCTGTTAGCGTTCAAACACCCTGCCTAACTTAAATTAAAAATGCACCTGACGTGCATTTCGCCCACTACTATTAGGCTTTGTCAGGCTTTAACAGATTTAAGAGACCACTGCTCATCCAGGATTGGGAGGGAACTCTGAGGAAGTCGGTAAGTGACCAAATGCGTCAGGTGACTATCCCCAAGCTCTGAGGAACCTACATGTTGAAGGGAAGACACCTCGGGTTGGAGTCAAACTACTGACATTACGGTCCCTTTTTAAAATTACAGGCGAGAAGCAAGTAAGGGGGTGATATGATATGCTCAAACTTAACCACACATTTTATAGAGATTTTAAAGTAATAAAAGGTTTTACACTATTGTGCTTCATATCTATCTACAACAAGGATATAATCGGGAAGCCATTCCTTTTCCATTTTCTTTTCATATAGTCTAAAGTTAATCTGAAACGTTTGTGAGTACCCACCTACGTGTTGATTGAATTTGAATACCAAACAGGAACACAATAATGCATAATGCATAAATAGGTGAAGGTGCTGAACTCTCTAAAAATTACTACACCATGAGTTCTCTATTTGCTATATTCTGATTTTCCCTAGCTTTTTAGCGCTGATCCCCACAATCTGTCGGTTTTTGGTTGAATATTATGCTCGAGGAGAACAAGTTTTTTTTCGGGTCAGATTAAAGGGGACGTTCCAGAGACTTTGGACATTTCTGCTTCTAGTATATTTTGTTCTTCTTAATGAAAAAGCTGTTTGCTCCAAAAATTTACGTCACCTTCAAGCAAGTGTTAAGAGTACACAATGCACCATTAAGATTCACACTGTAATAAAAGCCTAACAAAGAATAATACATTTTATTGTTCTCTATGCCAATTGTATTGCATTTCAAATTTACATTTACTCTAAAATGGAATGGTGCACATCCAAGATACTGTAGATTAGCCAGGTAAAAGGTCAATAACTCACACATTTTTACCTATATGGACTTAAATTAATTAATTACTACAAAGGGCATAATACCAATGATCTGCTGGGTAAACACAAATCAGATTTATTTTAATTCATTTATTGGGTTTAGATCCCAACAAAATGTATTTGTGCCAGGAGAAATAAGGCTACTGCCACACACTTATACCCAGGCTGAGAAATTATCCCACAGCCTAATGCAACATATTTCTTTTCCAGTCTTCCAGGATGTCTTCTATCATGGTTTTTCCTTTTCTGCAGTATTCACATTGTTATACTGAATTCTACCACTGTTACACATTTGGTGCTCATAGTCTCTTTAAAGCATCTGTGTCCAAAATATTTGCAGTCAGCCAGTTCATCCATCAAACAAGGCTGATCAGTTTTGAATACTTCTGGTATGCGTCATGTTTATAATAGGTATTTATGTGTTAACATTCAAAACATTTGTTGTCAATTGTCTGGTATATTGCTCTCTGCAAACACTTTCTTTGTATGACTCAAATACTTTAAGCCAATGTCACACTGGTACAGTTACCCACAGAAACCAATCAGATTTTTCCATTACATTGCTATGTGTAAACTAATTGCTATTTAGTATCTGGCATGAGTAACTTATAGCTTGAATGTAACCAGAGAAGCAACTATTTTAATTTGGAGAAAATAGTAGTAAAGAAATAAATGCTACATACGTTTCCATATCAGTTTACTAAAGTAGTTGAGGAAATAGACACTACATTATAATTCTTTCCACATTGGACTAATGATAATATTGTTGGAAGTAATGTTTGTTGTCCATTACTGCCTCCCCATTTAAAACTTTGCAAAGTAAATCACTGCATGGTTTTCTGCAGTATAATCATTTCCATCTTTTTTACAAATTCACAGCACCTGCCTGGCTGTTTTTTAAAAAAAACTTCAAGGGTCGAACTTCACTTTTCATTTAATTTTTTCACTTCGAAAATTCGGTCCATAATAAATCTGCCCCATAATGTCATTTAAATGTTTCTACTATCTATTTGTCTACTTTTGTTTCAAACTGATAAGCAAACTTATATAACATTTATTTCATACAATAAGGGGTTGTTCATTTATTTAGCATTTTTTCAGCAAATTTCCACTTTGCAGTTTCAGCAATCTGATTGCTAGGATCCAGATTTCCCTAGTAACCATGTATGGATTTGAATAAGAGACTGGAATAAATAGGAGAAGTCTGAATAAAAAGATGAGTAATAAAATGTAGCAATGACAATAGATTCGTAGCCATATAGAGAATTTGCTTTTTAGTTGAAGAAGGCATTTAAAAAAGAATCAGCCATTCTATAATATACTAAAAGTTAACTTAAAGGTTAACCACCATACTGTTTCCTTCAGACCTAAATAGTTGTGAATTGGTCACATTAATGCAGGGACCTCCTCTTCTGCTTTATCCCACATAGCTGTAGTCTATGGGGATGACTGTCTCCACCTTTTAGATTTAATATAGTTTTATTTTCAAAATGTGAACAACTCTCGTTACACCTCTACCACATAATAGATGGTGTAAAATCTCACAGAGCTGAGGACTTTGGAAACTGCTTCAGCAGTTTTAATAGGAAATGCTATAAATGTAGACAATGCGTTACTTGAGAACTCATGAAAGTGTCCAAGAGCTTTAGGTCGATGGTTTTAAAAAGAAAGATATCAGATTAAATCTTATCTGATTTCAACATGGTAAACAATATGATGGCTGCACAATGAGGACATTGACAGGGAACATCTTAGCCAGATTAGAAATCCAAAGAATAGGGGTAAAAGTAATATAACATTTTGCTGAATGTCCCAAAAGTCATGTAAGGCAATTTTCAGTACAAGGTATAGAGAAAGTTAGGCTATGGACACACATATGCTTAAACGTGTTGTTTTCACAACAAAGATGAAAAAGATGACAGCTTCAAGGTTTAAAGTTAAGACTATGGCACTTCTGCTAGCATATTTACGCAGTGGTCACATTCTTTAAAAACCATAGAGCGAACTTCCACGGTTAAACATATGTGTGTCCATAGCCTTAGTTGGCTATAGACACAAAGATAAAGTGGCAAGAAAGCTTGTTTCGGACTGTGTAGGTATTCCTGACATTTTTTGTACCATGTGGATCAGTTGTTTAGTCGATTGGACAGGTTAGAAGATTTCTGTTGGCTAATGATAATGTCTCTGCGTGTATTGCTTGAATGGGTGACTTCTATTTTGTAGGACATAAATCTCGTTTGATTGCTGTCATGGCAAGAACATTGTCTGCTTTGTTCTTTTACTACCTTATTTAATCTGAATGGTTAGTTGCAGGTTGGAAGATTGGCCGTATGATTGTTTGTAAGAGATGAGGCTAGACTCTATGGCCAGCTTTAGGTTAGGTATGAGAGGGGGTGATTGCTCAGATGAAAAGTCCTTTGGATTTTTTTATTTGCACTCACGAAAACCATTGGGTCTGAAATATATGTTTACATGTTTCACAAAAGGTATTATGTTACCTTTTTTTTACTAAAGCATTGATTAAGGGAAAACTAAAAAAAATCACTTCAGTATGTATAGGGACAATTGCAGTTCTATTTGTAATGTGTAAGATGAGTCATTACTGATGTATAGAACAGTTAATGGTAAAAACTTGTTTGATGGGGTGGGGCTTTATGTTTTTAAACATTGTGTACACCACTAATTCCTTACTGCCTGTGAATAAGTTCCATTTGGGCATGAAGCGTGTAAGGCCATCAACTGTGCGGTTTGTATGTTTAAATGCTGTTATAATAACTATTTTTGTAATCTTTTAAATCTTTGGAGTCCCAAATGAAGTTGTGTATTTCTATATGGGACCCTATTTATCATGGCACTCTTTCTGCTCCTGTGTCCATTCATTACAGCACATGTTGACCCTCTTTTTTGAGATATTTAGTGGCTTTTTTTAAAGGTAAAATTTTGTTTTAATAAATATTTAGTGGCTTTTAATGGGAACAGAGTTAGTAATAAATAAAAGTGAACTGTAACTGTAGCTCAAGTTCATATACAGTGATTTTCCACTTTTGTTTTGCCCTAAATTATGAATATGAGGACGCTATCATACTGTATATATCAACTCTATCAACAGGACACTCCTCATGGCTAACTCCACCATCGGTAAGAATAACCCATAACTCATATCCAGGGGAGCTGGAGCCAAAATTCTGAATTTTGCTGCATCCCAAGAGATCTGGACAGGGGCCAGCATCACCTTCCACACATTGGTCTACAACCCATTAAGGATATTATTAATGAGAAATGTATGGCACTGCCCTGCATAGACCATATTAGAAAATTCCCATTCTTACTTCATCATTCACTTCCACCAAATGCTACACTTCACCAATCATGCATTAAACCAAATGACAGCCACAGACAGACACAACTCTATCAATGCATTCTAGAAAGACTGAACATATGAGAAAACTACTTCCCAAATATATTGACAAAGTTGTACCCTCTGATCCCTCTGAATCCAACCTAAATAAATAAAATTCCATCATGTTATGAAGATGTTACCGGCAAGCAAATACCAATACATGACCTTACAAATCTTAAATAACTTATATGTAACTCCAGTTTAATGCTTTCAAATAAGTGCTATTCCCTCAGACAACTGTCTAAAAGCTTTGAACACTGTCCCATAAAACAAAACTTTTGGTGGGAGAGAATACTGTAAACTGTAACTAGCAGATGCATACAACTCACAGTTACGGTATCTGGGATATTTTCAGTAAACTTTCACAAGACACAACTAACACAATCTGAGAAAGGCTTGGTTGACAGGTTGGCTGCAGCAGGTGGAAAAACAATTCTTTAATAAAAAAGAAAACATTTCTTTACCTCTGGTTTTTACAGGACTCCCACACAGACTTGCAAAAACAAAAACTACATTATATCTTGCCCTTAAACTGGCTGGAAACAACAACCAACAAGAAAATCTGGATGGCAAATATTTTTGTGCTTTTGTGCTTTCCGACACATCATCTTGTACAACATAGCACTTCTATCAAACAACCCTATAGGTCAGGAGACGGATCAATGCATTCAACAACTACATCAGGTGGAAAGACAGAAAAAGAAAGAAATTAGATCATCCCTAGGAGTGCCCAAGCAAATGTAGATTGATGAAAAGTCGAGTTGTATTTAACCCTAAAAATTTGAGTTAACGAGGGTGTTTTTCAGTCAAAATTCTAAATATCAGGTTAAAAAAAACAAACAATTTTTTTTAGATTTATTATACCCCTAAGCTGGAAAATTAAAAAATCCTCCAGTTAAAACCTGTTGAGGTCATGTAGATGTCAATGGCGGAAGATGTTTGTAGCCTTCTGAATGTAGCAATCTGAAGATGTTTGTAGCCTTCATGATGGTAATTTTTTTCCCAGTGGGTTTCACTCGACAACTCAATTAATTAGTTTTTTTTTTTCAGCGAAAACTTAATTCTAGTTTTGGATTGTTCTCCCCAACCCCTAAAACGTGACCTTTGATAAATAAATAAACTCCCTTATAGTCTACATGGAAATGAGCTATGGTTCTTGCATACAGAAACCAACTGCAGAAGGGCAGTTATCTTACATACTCTTTATCCCTAATACTGTACATACATTATTTTGAGGACTGGCATATTATACACTGCATGCTGTGTAATTTATTATTGCTTTATTTATTTATTATTAGTTTATATACTTTTTTAATTGTTAATGCAAAAAAGACCAAATAAAATAGCTAAATGCATGCATCCTAGGCTAAATCTTTCCTAAAAGATCTTCTTTCTGAAGGTGAGGAAGGGGGAAGGTGCACAGTTAAATGCATGCAAGGTGCAATGATTTCAAACTTTCTTACAGTGGAAAATCTATGATCTAAGTATACAAATAGTGTAGCCTCTTCTTAAAGGGGATCTATTGGGAAAATTAAAATTTAATCTAAACTTCATCATACCGAAATAAGAAACTTTCTGAATATAATCAGTTAAATATTCTGCATAATTTCTGAAATAATCATGTTTATCTTCACTGTCCCTCTATCAGCAATCTATTAAAATCACCAGAAATAATATCTCTCTACATGCAGATTTTGTGCAAAAGGCAATTATTTTCTTACATTTTGTTTGTACTGGAATCAGTTATTTGACAAGCTCTAATTCATCTGATAGGAAAGGAAGCCCCCATAAGATATTTTGAATCTAATTGTCAGTGAATGTCTGACACCCAACTCCTGCATGAAGACAGAATGAAGAGAAACAGATGCTGAGAGAGGAATAGTGAACACAAACTTGATTATTTAAGAAACAGGCAGAATATTTAATTGATTGTATTTATAAAGTTTCTTATTTCAGTATGATTTGTGTAGGGAGGAGGGTTTTGGCTTTTTGTAGAACTGGGCTGATTTCTCAGTCGACTACAGGCGCTTTGCTAGGGATGGGCTGCACCTCAATGATGATTAGGACCACATGTCATTTGTTCAGTATGGTACCAGTATTACATTTATGTTTGCAAATGCAAGGAGTCTGGAGACGGGTAAACTTGAAGAGCTGGAGATGCTGGTGCTGGAGGGAAAATATGATGTAACTGATGTGGCCGAAACATAGCTGAATGAGTTGCATGACTGGGCAGATAATATCAGCGAGCAGGCCTGGACTGGCAATCTGTGGGTTCTGGCAAATGCCAGAAGGGCTGCTGTAAGTTTCTATAGAAGGTGACTATTACTTGTGCTGGTGGGGGCTGTTTTGGGCCTCTGCGTAGTAGGAATGGCAGGGCCTATTTTGAATCCCAGTTCTGTTTCGGAGGGACAGAGGCGATAGGAGGAGGAGGGGTATGTCTGTTTGTTTGGCAGGATTTAAAAGCTTATAAAGCTTATGTAAGAAAATGAGGGGGCAGAAGTCATACGGGTAGAGTTCTTCATCAATTGTAGGGGTATGCTATAGACCCCCTGATGTAAGTGAGGAGGAGGAGGCTAAGCTCCTGATGCAAATAGAAAAGGCTGCTAGTTTGGGTAAAGTAATGATAATGGGGGATTTTAATTACCCAGATATTGGAGCAACAGTACTGCCAGATCAGTTAATGGGAACATATTTATAAACTTGTTGCATGACAATACTATGGCGCAGGTTGTTGAGGAGCCAACCAAAAAAATGCTATTCTAAAATGCTATGTATCTATTTTTTTGGGGGGTCATTTTCGATCAAAAATTACCGTTTTCAATCCAAAACGAGCGTATTCGATCAATTGAAAAATCGTTCGAATAGTTCGATTCGATCAAACGATTTCACCAAAATCCTTCTATTTTTTTTTCTATTTTTAGGATAGGGACAGTTAGCAGCCATCACAGTCTTCTTGAAATGCTGTCATACAAGTTCTGAATTTGGAGTGAAATAAAAACATTCTGTAAGAAGTGATGTCACTTCTATGTTATAAAACATAATGTACCCCCTACTGTAACATAGTAGGCTATCATAGGTCTCCTCAGTGCTCTGTAAAAGCACTAGGCTTCTAATATTTCAGCTATGGCAGCTATTTTATATTAATATCCTGTAAAATATATTTTTATAAAGCGTGCTCAGTGATGTCATCAGATCTAAAATAAAGGAACAGTAACACCAAAAAATGAAAGTGTTTTAAAGTAAAGAAAATATTATATAGTGTTACCCTGCACTGTTAAAACTCATCTGTTTGCTTCAGAAACTTTACTATAGTTCATATAATCAAGCTGCTAAGTAGCAATGACGGAAATTGAAAAACGGCTAT
>CM044439.1:107855599-107869461 GCA_024363595.1 Xenopus borealis
AAGGCTCTGTATGGCAGTACACTTGGTTTTTATGCAACCAAAACTTGCCTCCAAGCCAGGAATTAAGAAGTAAGCACATGCTTTGAGGCTACTGAGATCAAGAACCAAGTGGTTGGTGAGAAACATATTTCTCACAAACCACTGGTTGAGGAGCACTACTCCAAAGGATGGGGAAGGATTTACACAAATTGCAAAAACCTTTTTTGTTTTTTAGAATCCCAAGTGCACCCTATTTATGGTGTACTGTATGGTGACTTTTTATTCTCCATATTAAATATAATATTAAAGCCATGTTGTATAAGCTTTTTCTGTTGATGTACAACACATGTGGATTTTATATGTAAGGTACATATAAAGGAGAACTAAACCCCCTCCCCCAATATGAAAAGCCCTGACATACTACAAAAGATAGTTTCCCCCACCCTGCTTCATTACTCCTGAAGGTGTACCGAATACATTTCTCACATATCGATGCAGACGATACAGAGTGTAGCGGAGCTCATGGGTGCCATTTCCCGGTCTTCGTCTTCGGCACACAGCACTTAAGCCACATGCACTGTTGCTACAAACTGGGAGACTGCTCCAATTGCACATGCTCCAATATGGAGCTCCCTTACACATGAAGAAATAATATCTAGAAGATGGCGCCCATGTATTTGGGACACTTTTAGGGGTAATGAACTATGCGGGGGAAAGCAGGGAGGGGGACTATCCAGGATAGTGGGTAGGGCCTTTTCTCATTAGGGGGGTTAGTTTGCCTTTAAAGTAAATCTGTCAAGATTTTATGGTATAGTTTGTATTACTAAATTACACTGTGCACTTAATACACTTAATAAATAATTCATTTTGCCATTTAAAAAGTTGTTTTTTTAGTGACTTAAATTTTAGTATTTTGCAACAAAAAATGAATACAAGCATCTGCATAGACATTGATGTACAAAAAGAAGTCGTTTTGTAACCTCAGTTTACATTCAAGACAATATATTTCATTAACATCAACCATTAATCAGTGTAAAGCTTGGTTATATGCTGGTTTAAACCATATCAAAGAGTGGTAGGACAATAAAGCCTGTCAAGAGTAAAAGCAGCCAAGTAATAACAATGTCAGAAAGTCAAGTTGTTATCAATGAGATGAAAGATGATAGATTATAGTACTGAAAAATTAGGCTGATTTTAAGAAGTGAACCCAGTTGGTGCTATATGTTCTAGATGTTTGGGCATTGAGTCTAAATGGACAAAGGCAGACCAGAACTTAAGTGTTGGCATAAAGATTCCCAGGCAGACCAAACCTTTAGAAAAGGAATGGTTTTATTATGTAGTGTGTGAATACCCACTGCAAAAATGTTGTTGCAATTTACCGTGCTTTTTATTTTCTCTAATGAGGATGTGAATGGGTCTTCCATTGAGCTGCTATCAGGAAATGGGTGGCTGTAAGGATTTGGTTTAAAAGAGCTTGTGAGTGCTTATGGGTTTTCTGCATAGGTTAATAAGTTATTCTTAAACCAATAAGTGTTTTTTTTAGCTGTAATATTGGTGTGTAGGCAGTCATTGTGCCGTAACCTGTGCTTTTAACAGAGCAGGTACAGTGTGAAGTTGCTCCAATCTTAGAGCTGAATATGAAGTTATTATATATATAATTAAATATATTTGTGGTCAGAAATAGCAGAATTATTGGGCAGAATGCTACACAACCCTACAACAATAGATGTGCGTACCTTTCTTCTGGGAAAACCTCCCAAAAATTCGTAGACACACCCAGGCACTTGTTAACCAAATTCTTACAGACTTTTACCTCTCCCCCACTCCGCCTACATTAACTGAAATTAAATGAAGGGTTCATTCCATTAAGGCATTTGAATCAGGAATTGCAAGATGCATAAAAATACCCATCATTTCTTAGATGTATGGACACCCTGGGAATTGCTAGACTCAAATTAATGGGCTGTGTTCTCCCTTCTCAGTTAACTGCTCGAAACTTCACTTTAGAGCTACAACAGCAATTTCTTTTTACTTTAATTGTTCATAAGTGTATTGGCTAACTTTAAATCAAGACAATTAAGATATGGATGAGACAAAATACACAGTTTATTCTCACTGTACGCTACCAAAGTAGAACAATTATATAATTATCAGTGTTGGACTGGGATGCCAGGGACCCACCAGAAAACCTTAGACCAGGGGCCCACTGGAAAACTTAGACCATGGACCCACTTTCCAAACAATTATTCCTTCTCTCCTCACTTAACCTCTTTTTTCTCCTATTCTTTTAGATCTACTTACTACACTCTATTCTTCCACTATTAAGCCTCTTTTTCCACATAAAGAAATAGGGAATGAACATGAAATAGGCCAAATTGTTAGTAGCAAGAGGGCCCACTGACACCTGGGCCCACCGGGAGTTTTCCTGGTATCTCTGTGGTCCAGTCCTACACTGATAATTATCTACTGTTAACTATCTGTTACAGCTTTTCAACCTATGTTACTATGTTACCACGTCTGTTTACTCTCCTCTCCAGCATTAGTAGACAGGTAAAATAAAAGTCTTGATGACCATGTGAAGTAAGTAATGAATAGACATGTGCCAGTGAATGAAATTTAAATTTCCAAGTCAAGCAATAAAGGTATTCAACTTTACATCTGATTTCTTTTTGGCTTTGTACTCTGTACCTATGTTGAATATATCTAAAAAAAATAGTAATATAAGTGCAGTTTGTTGTGGCAGTTTAAGAACACGTGTGGATCTGTTAAAGCACACAGCTCATAGGAGCATTAGGCCAGTTTTGCGCACTTGATCTTAGATAATAAGGGATTTGCACTATTCTTATTGTCAAACATAACGTTCAAATGGTAATACCACACAGTTTCTTTGTAGTAGGCATGTGAGTCATGCGTTGCAAAAGTGTATAAGGCAAAGTATATTCTTAAACACATCTGTCATGAACTTTGTATTAATGTATTTATTTTATCTTACTTTAGCAAATGCTTTGTCAACATTTCTTATCCCCTTCTAAACGGCTGACCGCGGTGCAAGAAGGCAGCAAGTTCTGGGTTTGGAACCTCAACCACCAATTACTAACCAGGGCACAAACGGCTTGGTCCAACGTGGGGACACCAGGGACACTCCAATACACAAATTCGAGCAGCAGGAGCTTTCAGAAAGCCGGGCACAACACAGAACTGGCCGCGGCCTACAGCCACAAGAAAAGCCTGGAGTACTGGCGGCGTGACCGCACAACCAATACAGTCAGGGAAGCCCTGCAAAGCGGTGGAGGCAGAACACCAAGTATCTGATCAAGAATTAAGGTGGACTGAGTAGCCCCTGGCACAGCGGGCAGACCCACCATCAGGGGGGGACAGAGGGGACAAGCGTCCCGGGCTCGGGGCTGAAGGTAGTAGTTTTTTAGTCGGTTGGGGTGGGCCAGGGGCCTTTAATAGGGGTATTATAGATTTACCTGCAGCTACATTGCCTTGGCCAGTGTTTTACCAGCTAGGCCAGTAAAATACCAGCTGGGTGGCAACCATATCCGCATACAAAAATATAACATTAAATATACCAAAAAGGAATAAATTTAACCCAAAAAGCATTTCACGCTCCAGCTATCATTTATATTATCATTTATATTTTTCCTTCACAGATAAAGTTATATTTGTACCCAATGTATAGAAGCAAGGGATTAGGAATACTATACGTAGAATCCAGTAAAGATTTCTGGTAAGAATAAGGGTTAACCCTTCCGTTTGTATCATATTTTATCAAGGTTTTTGTGGTAGGCCTATGACACCACATCCTTGTTTCACTATAAATGTTTTTTGGATGTATGTTTTACAACACTTGATAAAGGGCTTTTTAGCCCGAAACATGTCGTGAATAAACACTGTTGCAGCAAGCTCTGCTATTTGGCATTTTTTCCTAGTAAACCTTTGAAGATTGAAATTGCTCACACCTGAGGCGGAGGTGTTTCACTCGGAAAATAGCCTTGAAGGAGTCACCCTTGGTCATCCCTACAGATTCGACAAGATCCACTTGTTTGTCAGGGTTTCACTATTTATCTGCACAATGACTAAGAACTTTCCTCATTGCCTTGATTTGCTGTTAGACACATACATGCCCATGGGCGCTGACAGGTCAGTAAAGTAAAATAAAACACAAGAAAACATCAATTTATTACTACTTTTGCATATCCAATTTAAAATAAATATATACCTTTGCATAAATAAAAAACAATCCACAAAGTCAAAATAAGATTTTATAAACTGTATCTGTTTAGACTGTCAATATAAACACAAGAGAAATGATATTCACCTTTGCTGAAAGGTGTTTGTTATCACATTGTAAGCTTTTCACATTAGCAGCGATGAAAACTGGAAGCAAGAACAACCTGTGCACTTGTATTTGCTTAAGATATATTCACCCAGTCACCAGCACCCAGAGCAGCCTGACCCAAACGTGTTTCTCCATTACACGCCTGAGTGAGTGCAACTTACATTTAAAAACTGAACGCGATTGTGCCAGTGAAACGGAATGGACTGTAAAAGCACTGATAGTGGCAGGCAGGGTGTTAAAACAAATGGTTAAGTTCTGGGCCCCTCCAACCCCTGACCTGATGCCTACCTGTAAGTACTGTTGCTCCCCAGGCTGCCTTCCTCCCCTGCTCGCAAAGGAGTCTAGGTGCCCGGGGGGAAGGGGCTGGAATGAGGGGAGAGCCAGTGGTCATCAGGCACCCTGTCTGACAATTAATAAATAATTTGTATAATTGTAAATGCTTCTATGGATTCATTAATTTGCTGGAACTATGCAGACTATCTGAAGCTGCTATACTTTCAATGATAACCAATTCAGAAAGACTGAGTAAAATGTGAATGTAACTGTAGAATAACTATTGTTCAGGCAGAGGATGAGAGGGGTTGGAGGGGGGTCAAGGCACATATTTTACACCTGACTCTTATGAGAAAAAGGTGCACCTTAGACTAGTTTTCAGTTTCCTTGCTAAGGTTGTGACTAAGTTTCACATCAATGAGCCAATTATTTTACCTTCTTTTGAGCTTCCCACATCTTCCCAGCAGAAAGATCTGTCGCTAGATGTCAAGTTGGAGATAGTTGGAAATATGCATCAAAAGAACAAAGAGCTTCAGGAAGTCAAACATGCTTTTTGTTATTCCCGCTGGGAAAAGGAAAGGAGACCAAGCTACTTGACTGGATAGTCAAGGATATATCAAGAGCATATAAGGAGCAGGGCAGCTCACTACCTAAGGGAGTTAAGGTGCATTCTGCACAGCGGAGGCAGGAGTCTTGTCTGAGGCGACTTGCAGTGCAACAACTTGGGTCACACCCAATGCATCAATTAGAAATTACAGATGGGATATGATGTCTTCTTCTCAAGCCCAGTTCAAGCAATCAGTTCTTTTTTCTGCTTGTCTGTATAATAAAACTGAGCTTCATTATATCTGCCTTTCCTTGTTCTGATTGCTTGGGTATAACCCATCAGTGTAATTTTCCATGTTGATAGGGGATTTAAAGACAAACAACCCTTTTAACTTGTAAGTGTACAACACAGCACATTGGGGGAAGCTGGATGTGGAGGTGGCAGTAATTGCATTGGACTGGAGCATAACAAAGGATGACAGGATGTAACAATAGGGGTTACCTTGCTGGTTCTGGTCAACCTCACACTGCTCTTCGAGGGTGCTCCCACCACCTTCAAATGCCGACTTACGGCTTTATTGCCATACTCCCACTCACTCTGCCCCTTTTGTGACATCATCAATGGGTCGTTATGGGTCTTTAAAACTAACCCGGATGTGTGGATGCGGGCGGCGCGGCCTGAAGGAGGGTCGGATGCGGGTCACGAAAACCCCAACCTGTACATCAATACAGAGCAGCCTTCCCCTTTCACTTAGAAATGTACACACTGCTTTGTCATTTACTCCCATTTAAAAAGGCAGGACTGTAGCCACAAACAGCTACTGAACTAAATAAGTACTTCAGCTGTACACTTCATAGATGTTCATGTGGCTGCATTAAGAGGGGTATGGTTGTCGTTCACTATTGGTTTTGACTGTTTACTTAGCAGATTAAGCACACTAACCAGAAAAGCTGACACTTTACCTTCAGAAATACCACTCACATAATAAGTCCTTTAGTGTACCTCGACAGTAGGAACAAATATTTGGATGCAAGCTTTTTTATCATCAGACTTTCAAATAAAACGCAAGAAGCCTTTATGAGAATATCAGGTAAATGCCAAACCAATAACCTGACAGAGGCATCTCAGAAAAGGCTCTCACTCTCTGTAGGATTGTTCTATCCCTCTAGTACACCACATAACATGTGCCTGGTAAAGAGCACATAGCATACATGACATTTCTCATTGATAAAAAGTTAAGTTAAATTTTAAGGAGACATATAGGATACATAAAAAAACCCTTTTTGTAGGCAATAATGAATAATACATAGTGCTGGTTTTACTTGGGCTTAAAAATGTATATTATCTTCAGAAATGGCCCCTTTATTGGTACTCCCTGTAGATCTGCTACAGTTGCTGTCCATATTTCAAATGAGAGGGCGGATAACAAGGATCGTCAGGCAGGCAAGGGTTAAACCGGGTAATCAATCAGAAGGATGAGACAGAAACGAAGTCGAAGTACAGGCAGGGGTCTAGTTACGGATATCAGAGAAGTCAGGAACAAGCCAGGTCAAACACAGGAATAATACAAGCAGGATACAAATATCAAACGCACAAAGGCTCAGGAAGCACCAGGAATCAAATCCTATCACGGGCAATTTCCTATTTCCAAAGGCCCCTTTAAATACTGTTCGAAATTCGCACCATTGCATAATGACGCCAGCGCGTATGCACCTTTAAATATGCGAAAGCGCGCGCACTAGCAATCCGGCAAAGAAGAAGATGCAGCATGGCATGGCGGGCGCCCCCGCTGCACCGATGAGGTGTGTTTTGTTACACACATGTTGCTCCCCAACCCCTTGGAAATTGCTCCCAGTGGCCTCAGAGCAGGTGCTTATTTTTAAATTCCAGGCTCGGAGGCAAGTTTCAGTTGTATAAAAACCAGGTTTCCTACCAAACAGAGGCTCCTGTACTCTGCCAGTCCACATAAGGGCCACCAATAGTCAATGACAACCCTTATTTAGCACCATCCAACATTTTTCATGCTTGTGTTGCTCCCCAACTTTTTTTTACATCTGAATGTTGCTCACAGTTGGAAAAAGGTTGGGGACCCCTGTTCTATACAATAGCTGAAACCATTAAGGAAGAAGTTGCAAGTGCTTATAATGCTTTAGGGTTTATTGAGATGTGATGAGAACCTCAGCTCATGTGAGCAAGGGCAGCAAATAGCTACTAACTGGCAAAGTTACATATTTTTAGGTGTCAATCATTGTTTCATAACTTGAGGTTTGATTACTGTTTAGTAAGTGAACGCTGCATATAATTCACGGACAATCTCACTTACCTTAAAAGGCATAAGTACTGACTAGATGCTGGTAAGTTTGAGGTAAATGTTTTACTTTGTTTTCTTTTTTTTTTTAATCCATTAAACTACAGTGGATGTTTATATTCCTGTTTCTCAAATATTATTTTTCTTACAGTTATCTATATATTTATATATGTGTGAGTTCTTCCCCCATAAATTTTTTTTTTCTGGTTGCAGGGAACACGGTCACTGAGTCCCTGACAGAGTTCACTTGCTCTAACTGGCTGATCAGTGTGAGACAACTATCTGTAATTAGGTAAATGAAGCACAGTATAAATGATTTCTAGCTAAAAACAGTTTAAAAAATAATTCCATCCACCTACTATTAGGTGCATGCTTCTATTAACGATAGTTTGCTTTTAATAACTGCTCTTTCCTCTCTTTGTAGCATCTTTGAGGCCTGCGGAAGGGTTCCAGTTATCTTCCCAAAAAGCCATTAATCCAGTACTAAGAGGAGTGGTGAAAGTGGGCATTCCAGCATGGCACGTATGATGAATCCAGTTTATCAGGTCTGATAAACCCAATTGCTTCCTTTAAAGGGATCACCTTCACATTAACTTTATTTTAAAGAATAACCAAATCTTAGCCAATTTTTAACTGGTCTTCACTTTTTTTTAATTTTTTTATTGTTTATAGTTTTTTTGTTTTTTTCATCAGTAAATTTGTATTTCTTTTGTTGTAAAGTATCCGTAACATAGGTATAACAAGAGTACAACATATTATCACAGAACAGTTTACATGCTTATTGAAGTAGTCATATGTTTACAGTAAATGTATGAGATGGAATTATGGCAAATTGTCTTGTATAAACGTGAACCTATTAAATAAGCTTTATTGTTGACCTTTTGTCATCTTGTAGTTATTTGACTGATAAACCGTAAAATTATAATTAAAAGGAGAAAATTGGAAAATAAAAGAGAAGGAAAGAAACCACCTTTACATATTAAATTACAATGCTTCTCATGGTACTGGGTGAGGTCTTTTAAATTACAATTATTATGGTGTAGGTCATACTGACAGGAGACAGCTGACTGAGGGATCTCTACGCCTATACTCCAGCCATGGTTGCCAAATCTTTAAAGGAATCCTGTCATGGGAAAAATCTTTTTTTTCAAAATGTATCAGTTAATAGTGCTGTTCCAGAAGAATTCTGCATTGAAATCCATTTCTCAAAAAAGCATTTTTTTATATTTCATTTTGAAATCTGACATGGGGCTAGAAATTTAGCCAATTTCCCAGCAGCCCCAAGTCATGTGACTTGTGCTCTGATAAACTTCAATCACTCTTTACTGCTGTACTGCAAGTTAAAGTGACATCACCCCCTCCCTTCCTTTCCCCCACCCAGCAGCCTAACAACAGAACAATGGGAAGGTAACCAGATAACAGCTCCCTAACACAAGATAACAGCTGCCTGGTAGATCTAAGAACAACACTCAATAGTAAAAACCCATGTCCCACTGCATTCTATTTAGTTACATTGAGAAGGAAAAACAACAGCCTGCCAGAAAGCAGTTCCCTCCTAAAGTGATGGCACAAGTCACATGACATGGGGCAGCTGGGAAATTGACAAAATGTCTAGCCCCATGTCAGATTTCAAAACTGAATGTAAAAAAATCTGTTTGTGCTTTTGAGAAATGTATTTCAGTGCAGACCTCTACTGGAGCAGCACTATTAACTGATGCGTTTTAAAAAAAAAAACGTTTTCCCATAACAGGATCTAAATATTTTTCATGGGTGTTGTTTAGGAAGCTTGCTAGTTTTTCATTCACCATGATCCAATCTACCTTATGTCTAAGAACAGCTAAAGGAATAGATCTTGTCTTCCACCCCTTTGCAATGGTTAGTTTCGCAGCCATAAAGATGAACGTTAATAGTTTATGTTGTACCTTAGAGAACCCTACGCATTTACCATTCAGAAGTGCTAAAAGTGGGTCTCTTCTCACATTAATATGGAAACCGGAAAATATTATGGTGTGTATTTGAATCCAGAATCTTACCACCCTAGGGCATGTCCACCATATATGGTACATTGATCCGATTTGTTGACAACCTCTAAAGTAAGGGTCTGCTGAAGGGATACCTTTTGCTATCCTGTCAGGTGTTAAGTATCATCTAAATAAAACTTTGTATGAAGCCTCCAACAACATTCATAGAGCTAGACTTTGATTTCCCAACATTTCCCCCAAAATTCTGTATCATATGAGACTGACATATCAGTTAGACAGGGGTGGAATCACAAGGGTAGTTTTGCTACGTTAAAGGAGCCAAATAGTGGGGCCTTTTTGCCAGTCCTGGTAAAGTGCTGTGAGAAGGCTAGGTTCTTATACTTAATTATAGAAGCAGCCTTGGTTCTCTTTCTTCAAAAATTTTACATAAACCCCAGACAAATGTACAAGATCACTAAGTGCAAAATGCTTTAACTCTCTATCTGTATAGTCAGTGACTATCTGTCCATGAACTAGCTGTATTTTCTGCAGCATCAAGTGCAAAGTAGGTCAAGCAGTAAATACAGGAATCCATTGAGACCCACCAGTGCTTCACTGCACATCTAAATGATGCCTACCCACCTCTTATGGATACATATGATTACACCTGGCCGGTATTTGACCAGCCCAGCCAGTAAATCGGCAGCTAGGGCTAGCACTGGTATGGCAAATCTGTAACTCCCGATAAATACCTCCCATCCCTTACACTTTTTGTTGACAATCTTTTCCTCTAAATCTAGACCTGCCTCTGCCCTGCCTATTTCCCCACCTAGTCCACCCATTCCCCACCCCAGTCTTCCCATTTCCCCACCCACTTTCCAGCCGCCATGCAACCTTTCCCACCCAGCACACTCATTTCCTTACCCTAAGACATCATAACCCCGCCCTCAAGTGACATCATGATCCGGCCCAGGGAAAAAAGATGGCAACCCTATGAATACAGTGCTGCTCGTTGGGGAGAGCAGAATCCTTTATCAATTTTTCAGGGCAGGATTTGCCTGTTTTATGCATTTTATACCCTGCCTTGCACATCATAGTACATGTACACTCCAAGCCCCAAAACAAAGACAAAACTGCAGATATAATTCCAAAAACTGGAAAGCTGAGCCTCCAGAGACTGAGAAGAGCACGCTGCACTACAGTGGTCCTTTTAAGAAAGGCTTATTTATGTGCTATCTGTTTGTCTAATATGCCACACATGTTCAGTCCAGAACAGTAAGGTTTAATGTAAACAAAATACTTTATGGTCATCTGCAGGAGAGGTAATATACTTCTATAAATACTCCTGTAGCTAAGATGAGTTTCCATTCATACTCTGCTGCTCAGTACTTGCATCATTTGCATTTGCTGAAGGTTCCTATTCAACATGGTCTCTTGCTGCATAGACTGAGGGAATCTATTTCACTCTGCCAGTTGCCAGAAAGTTTGAGAAATCATTGGAGAACAGAAGAGGTTTGTCCCTGACTCACGAGCTAGTGATCCAGACACCTCCCCTAAGCAAATAAAGGTTGTTCTGTGTTAGTAGGGCTCTTATCTGTGTGCAGTGGGGCATCAACGACATTAATCTCCTTCAGGCTCCAGCGTGTGCAGGATAATTGAACGCAGATTGCCTGGCACAATATCTGCTGTTACTGTATCTGTATTACTGTGAGACAAATGCTTTAGGAACACTTGCTCTTGTCTTTGTCAGATTAAAAGGTTAATCTCCCACATCCTTACATCTCTGGCAAGTTTTGTTCCTGTCCATCCATACATCCCTGATAAAGTCAAGCAAGCAGTGAATCTGTATGGATTCATATACATTAGTATCAGTGTTTGGCTAGAATTTTCTTGTAATTGGCTTCTTGGTTTATTTCTACTCAAATGCTCCCATACAGAATGGAACTAGACAGTTTTCTGAAAATGACTGGCACACAACCAACCCTCTATTTGTTGAAAAGACACAACGTAAAAATAGTGTTCATGGAAGGTTAATGCGCACATAGGCTAAAGGTAGTTACTGACCTCAAACAAACAATTAGATTGTTACCCAATTTGGCCATGAATGTGCTGCACCAAATCAGGATCTACCAGGCCTCCAGGCCAAGGTGTGCTCATCCAACAAGATTTTCTAACCTGCTCCATACATATCTTGCCAATTTTTGGAAATGTATTGATCAGGCAGGCCATCAGGAGAGTCCCATACATAGGCCAATTAGCTACCGATTCATACTTGAGGTGCCAAGTTGGCAGCTTTTATCTACATGCATATAACCACTGCTACTTTGTGTTTCCCCTTTAAATCCTATTCACTAAGATGCACTACATGTTTACACCGTAGGTGCTGTCTGATTCTGCAATAACAAGGTTTGAAAAGCAGAAGGAAATATTTTGAACTCACATACACTCATTTTTTTCAGGCCTTGGGAAATGTGTGTTCCTGAAGTGCTTATATCATATGTGAGTTCTGTTTAATTATGTTTTGACATTAAGGGGGTCATTTATCAACATTCAAATTCAAATTTTTACTACGATAAGAATTGTTTATTGCACAAAAATGTTTGGTCTTTCGTAAGCATAAAAAACTTGAAAGTAAAACGTTCGCATCTGAAAGCTTACACGTTCACGTAGCAGTCAATACGAATTGCCATAGGCAAAAATTAAGCTATTTGTATAAATTCGAGAATTTTTTTTAAATGGGGAAGTGTGGTTTAAAAAATGTTTTCCCCTCTCTTCTCTTATTTAATCGCCCTTGTTTTTGTTTAGGGTACTTCTCTTATAACTCCTATGTAATGTTTATACACAAAATTACATAAAAATGCTATCAGTAACTCTTTATTTAGTTTTTATACTGTTTTATTCTTTTGTATTCATGTAATTATTGGACTTTATTCTTGATTTCTACTTTATCTCATCTACTTTATTGTGTAAACTTAATGAAACTGAATAAAGCAAATAACTTGAATGTAAATATGTGGCATCCAAAAGCTTTCAGGTTCACGTACAAGTCAATGGTAGTTGTCCTAGGCAAAATAACGGATAAATTAGATCTTTTCAAGTTTTTAGAATTTTTTGAGTGTTTGTAGACCATAAAAATGATTTTACAAATTTGATGCATTTGAGTTATTTTTATGGATTTATTGAATCAAGTTTTATTATATTCAGTTTTGTAAATAAACAAGCAAACATTTGACTTTCATAAAATTTTGAGTTCACTTGAGTTAGAAGAAAAAATCACAAACTCGAATTATGATAAGTAGGTTTCCCCGTTATTCTAGTGTTCAAAACAAATTGGCAATAATTGTAAATGTTTTGTCCTCAAATCAAACCTTATTAACATTATTATATAAATATAGATATTTTAATTTTGAAAAACTGGGTTTCACACTTAATTTGAAAAGGACTTTTATTGTACAGCTTTTTATGTCTGGGTGAATAAGACAAGTAGTCAACACAACCAAAGGGTAGGCCCATAATAGCAGGTATAGGTTCACTAAATGAAGGATTGAGTGAATATGTTGACAGGCTAATACAACCAATAGTCATTAAATTACCCTCCTATCTTAGAGATAGGGGAGACGCAATTAATAAGATAAGTGATATTAAATGGAGACCTAATTATTTATGGGCTACGATGGATGTTACGGCACTATATTCCTCAATCAGACATACAGATGGATTACATGCATTACAATACTGGTTGAGGGAAAGCAAACTTTACAGCCCAGAACAAAACCAATTAATTGTAGAATCTGTGGACTATTTATTAAACCATAATTATTTCATGTTTAATGGGATATACTACCTCCAGAAGTGTGGGACGCTAACTTGTTCATGGGATGGTTTGAGAAATTTCATATACACACTATACCACAATTCATCAATGTGAAGAGATACCATCGCTACATTGTTGACCTGATAATTGTATGGGAGGGTACTGAAACACATTTGGAACACTTTATGACACAGTGTTACACTAATGATAAAAATATTGAATTTACATATAAGAGTGATCAAGAGACTGTTGAGTTCCTAGATATACAGTTTACATCAGAAGATGACAAGGTACATTCGGACATATACAGGAAATCAATTTGCAGGAATTCACTTCTGCTTAGACAGAGTAGCCACACTTTGTCTATAGCCGTGGTTCCAATCTCAGAGACAAGATGTCCTCTAGTATGTTGCCGGAAAAAAAAGAGGGAATTAGAATTGGTTACAAGTTATAGGCACATATAGATGCGGAGCTATTATCTCTAAATGTTGCAGGTTTATTAATGTATCCAAGGAGGTACAAAGCATGAATACAGGTAACATTTATAAAAATAACAAATTGTCGTACAACAAATGAAATATATTTAGCAACATGCCGATGTGGAAAACAATATGTGGGGAAAACAACCAGAAGAT
>CM044439.1:107913643-107928057 GCA_024363595.1 Xenopus borealis
ATAGTGCCATCTAGTGTGCAGCCTCTATATTACAAGCAATGATACATTGTATACAATCAAACAGTTGCAATAATAGTGCCATTTCAGCTACAATATAGCTCTAATTACACAAGACCATTCCATAAGTTACACTTGCAATAAGTGATACAATTAAGCAGTAAAAAAAAAAAAAGGTTTTCCAAAAAAATCCCATAAATAAAGTTCAAAATACAGTCAATCAACTTGAGTCCCTGACTGCAGCAGGTCTGATGTATATATTATATTACTAATTTCCAAAATATTATGTTACTCATAATACTGTGGAGAAGGAAAAGACTATCTTATACCTTTCACTCAAATCATTTTTCAATTGTGTTCTCCTTCTCTGAAAAAAATGGAAGACAGATAATAAACATATAGAATTGATTGCTTCATTTAGGCCCCTATGTGCCAACGTATTTAATTTCCAAATCCGATATGTTTCTCTCTGGAGAAGCTTCTGATCAACATTGCCTGACTTGGTTACAACCTCCTCTAAAACCATCCATCTCAGTTGTGCAATTGTGTGATTACACTCGGCCCAATGTCGGCTGACGGATGTTGGTTTAGTTTTAACATTTGATATGGAACTTCTATGCTCATTAAGTCTTACCCTAACCATCCTGTTGGTTTTGCCCACATAAGCTAGGCCACACGGGCATTAGTAGACATGCATGTATGATACCCTTTAATTTTAATTTGTGCCCCTGATGTAGGGTGTGATACATTGGTGCCTTTGATAATCCCATTACAGTTTTGGCATGAAAGGCACGGAAAAGTTCCAGTTAATGGTTTTCCCAAAAACCTTTGACTGGTCTTTAATTGACTGGGATTCAAATCACTATGCACCAGTTGGTCACCTAGGTTTTTACCCTGTCTATAAGCAAATAATGGATATTCATTGAGTACCCTTGAGGTACCTGGATCATTCATTATGATTGGCCAATACTTCCCAATGATCTTACATACCTCCTTGGAATGCACGCCTCCAGAGCGGTACATACTCGTAACGGCGGCTGAGAGAGGCGTTCATGTGAAGACACAAGCACTCGAACAGGCTGCCATGGCGCAAATTTAAAAAATGAGCCGCATGGTTGTCAGGGGAGACGGTCTGCAACTAGTGTCACATTATGTTAATATCTGCAACGACCTTCCTGTCCCCTGCCAAACGTGTACCTACCGCACCCTCTGCCAGGTAAGTCTGCTTCTCACACTGCGAGGGCCCAAAGGGAGCAGAGCATATCGCAGCAAGTTGTAAGCTTGGAAAGTAAAGAGGAAGCAAGGCACCCGTGGACAGGTTGGGGAGTGCAGAATACTCACCAGTCCGTAGAAAACCTCCCCATGTTTGGCAGCCAACTCTCCGTCCTCACTCTTCCAGCTGAGAACAGTAATGCACATAGTATGAGCACTGTTCTCCAATTCCTCCCCATGAGGCAATAACTGTGCAACCAGTCTATGAAGAGGTACTTGGCTGGAGTTCCATCATGCTGTGGGGCTGTGTGGCTAGTTCAGGGGCTGTTGCCCGTCACTGCTGAAATACTACGGTTTCCATAAGGCACGTTATATATTTAAAAGTTGCTACTTTGAAAGCTCAGTCAACAAAAAACAAAACTCCAAAGAATTAAGTGGGGTTCACAAACTTTTCCATGACTATTCTCAGTGCCAGAAAAGTAATACTCATACCAATTTTTTTTTTTTTTAACGGCTTTGTGATCAAGAGTCCATTCTAATGTGGGTGGGAATGAGTAATTGTATGCTAATTACCTATGAAAAAAGAAAAAAAGTTAGGTTGTCCTTTAGTTTTGTTTCCTCCTGCCGATCCTTCCACAGTATGGATGGATCAGCGCCTGGGGCAACGGAGAAACGCTATTACCTGTACTTACACATGGCAGTGGGCTATGAACACCTACCCACTGCCATGCTCCAGTCCAAGAAACAAAAATCATGGTAAGTATGTATAGATTTTCAGTTATAGTGTAATAGTTAATCTCTTTGTATGGCATCAGTGCAGTTTCTGACAGGAACTGGTCCTTTCCCTTTAAATTTATCACCACCGTTATCCTTTAAATGCCTCCACCACTGTGGCAGGAATGCCTACTTACTAGACCAGTGATCCCCAACCAGTAGCCCGCAAGCAACATGTTGCTCTCCAACCTCTTGCATGTTGCTCCCAGTGGCCTCCAAGCAGGTGCTTATTTTTGAATTACTGGCTTAGAGGCAAGTTTTGGTTGCATAAAAAACAGAAGTCCTGCCAAATATTCTCTCCTGTAGGCTGCCAGTCCATATAGGGGTTACCAAAAAGCCAATCAGAGCTCTTATTTGACATCCACATGGACTTTTTCATGCTTGTGTTGCTCTTTTTTAAATGTGGCTCACAAGCAAAAAAGGTTGGGGACCTCTGTACTAGACCAATGCTTGGTAGTGTGTAGCAATTCCTAGGTGTAACACCTCCTCACATTGAACCTTTAGCTTCAGAAAAGGGAGAGTAGGAAACCCATAGTGCGATTCCGTTTATTAAAACAATTTCTAACATAATATTGCTCTCACATTTGAATGAAGTTCAGTCAAGTATAATAAGCACAAGTCCTCATGCAGATCAAACTCAGGAGTGGCAAGAATTGTTTTTTTCCTGCTGGCAGTTCTTCCCTCTCTGTGTATGCTGCTGCTTGTGGCGAGGTCGCTTTCGCCCAACATATTTCGCTGAGGTCAGCAGCTTATCAGAGGCCTATGGGTTACTCTGTTTCCCTTTTCAAACTTTTGTGCATCAGACTGCCAGCATTGCAGGTTTGTTATTTCACAGACCAGTCCCCATCAGGAACTGCACCCTAGAACTAAATCTACACAAAAGGTGCCATACAAAGAGATTGTTAACTACTACACTATATAGCATTTCTCAATTTCTCTGTTGCCCCATGCTAATTACCTACCTCACAAGAACCACAGGCAACAACTTTGTTTTCCTTGTTTGTAACATTTAGTTTAAAAAAACCACATCCTTACATAAAACAAAGTGCAATGGACACTTCTGTTTTGGATGGTTTAAGCCAGGGTGTCCAACCTTTAGGCTTGGGCCACATTGGGAAAAAAAAATGGTCTGGGCCACACATGAAATACACAAGTTTGTAAAAGTAAAGAAAATGCACAGAAACAAACTACAATACTAGTCGGATAACCAGATAGAGTTATACACTGGCATATGGGACACCTGGATATTTGACACATTAATATTACTACTAAATGGGCAGCAGACAGAGTCCCTCCTTCTATATCCTTTGCAACATAACTTTTCCCAAGGATCCAGCTGGGCCACATTCATATCCATCCTGGGCTACAGGTTGGACACCCCTGGTTTAAGCACAAACTTTTAATCCATGCACATTGGTGTTTTAACTGCTGCTACATATATTCTAGATCAGGGGTCCCCAACCTTTTTTGCTCGTGAGCCACATTTAAATTTAAAAATAGAGTTGGAGAGCAACACAAGCATGAAAAAGTCCATGGGGATGTCAAATAAGAGCTCTGATTGGCTTTTTGGTAACCCCTATATGGACTGGCAGCCTACAGGAGAGAATGTTTGGCAGGACATCTGTTTTTTATACAACCAAAACTTGCCTGTAAGCCAGTAATTAAAAAAATAAGCACCTGCTTTGAGGCCACTGGGAGCAACATCCAAGAGGTTGGAGAGCAACATGTTGCTCACGAGCTACTGGTTGGGGATCACTGTTCTAGAGTATCAAGACACTTATTGCATGATGTGTTTGTCGTAAAGAGTTATCCTCGTAATAAGTCTCAAGAGAAGCCTGTTTATGATAATTCGTTAAAGGCTTAATATATTTTATTTTAATTTGTAAAGCAAGACCTTGCGTGCTTACCACACGTTCACACTCCGGCCTCTGCCTCAAAACATTTAAAAAGGTCAGCAAGACAACCAAAAATGAGAATACCATGTATGAAAACACACAAGATGTAAGAAATAGGAACTGCAGGTGTTCGTTTTAGAAATACACTAGTATAAAGCATCAATAGATGCAATATTTCCTAAATGTGCTTGTGTGTAAACAGCTAAAATTCAGTACAAAAGGAAAAAAAAAAAAGGCTTCCTTGTTAGCATGGACTCATTTCCTTATTTCTGCTCAGGAAGTTGTGGTTCAGCAAAGACCAATTACTTATGTCACAAATTCTACTTGCAGGTAGGGTTGCCACCTTTTCCTGAAAAAAATACCAGCCTTCCTATATATATTTTTCTTTTTTCCTATTAACAACATTAGGAACAAACATCAAAAATACCGGCCAGGTGGCAACCCTACTTGCAGGGTATTTGATTAAAACAAAAAAAAAAAAAACAAAGTTTTACATTACGTTTTAAGCACAACACAGAACACTGCTTAAGACACAGCTATGGTAATAGTTTAGTTTGATAGGTAAAGCTAAGCCCCATTTTAATCAGAACATTTGACAACATTTCACAGGCTGTTTAGTAGCTTTGATGCGTTAAGTTGATTTTCTACTGCTTTACTACCTAAAATTGGTCATGTCTTTTCTAGACCTTAGCCAGAGCAGAGATATAAGGTGGCCATTGCAAAGATGTGAGCCAGAGATGTAGCAGAACAAGTCAGTCAACAACTGCAGAGAATCGGGAAACAGTTCTACTAAAAACAGGTAACCAGAGGAGGTTTTTTAATTTGAACAAGACAAGTCGCTGAAGCACAAACCATTAACATTCTGCACTGAGCAAAATACTAGAGGAATTAAGAAAAAAAAAAACACTCAATCTTTTGTACAGTGGGTAAAACAAGAATTTGCCGAGTCCCAGCAGGGTTTCTTTTCACACTTTAAAAAAAGTCTGTATAAGGACAGTCAAGCAGTCCCATCTTCCATGAAATGACTTGGAATCCAGGTGATACAGGAAACATGTATTTCCACATTGGAATGTCCACACAGAAGGCTCTGCCAAGGCTAGTTGTTTGGGGTAGGGAATCCAGATCTCCCTTTCTGCCCCCAGAGTCCTTTCAGGGAGATGGCTTGAGGTTTAAAGTGGAGATGAAAACTGCTCAGTCATCGAACCTCATCTTCTTCCCCTGACCATGGTTTCCACCTCTGAATCCACCTCCTCTTCCTAGATAATTAAAGATTTCACAGTCAACAGGTGCAACACAAGTATATGGAGACTAGGAAAGGCTAAAGCAGCATTAAGTATCTAGAGATCAAGCCTGTTCATTGCTGAAATACGATTCAAATTCAGTTTGGCCAAAAATAGCTAAGGAAAGCATTTACTTTACTGTGATGAGGACACATCATATATTGAAAGTCCACACAAGAAATACTAGTATCTTGCAAAAGCAAGTTACATTATAGAGGGGCCAATTTGCATTGCCCACGTGTGTCGCCTCATTATCTACATATTCTGAGGGAGAAGTTACAGGGCACGTGGCACCTGCCCAGAAATTGCAGATTACATCTATTCAGCAGTCAATTAATGTATGTATGCCAATATAAACAGCACAAGGGCCAGATAACACTAGTGGGGTAAATACCTCCATAAAAAGCACATTTCATTTTCATCACAAAGTTCAGATAAAAGCTCATCACTTCCAGCAAAAGTATCCACCCTTAGGGCCACTGTTGTTTCAGCAGCTACAAAATGACAAGATACCCTTGCCATAGACACTGCAAATTGTGTTTGTTAAACCACTCAAAATTACATTAATGCCCAAAAAAACCTAGAAAGGCATTCTTGAGCAATTAGAGGATTTGCATTTTTAGCAGAGTTCTCTGTACTGTCCATGGCAGGATATTTTGTAGCCTTTTGCAGCTGAGACAGATGGCACATTTGTCCTAAAGAGTCTACTCACCCAGTAGTTGAGGTACATGTGCACCACCCTGAACCTTCAGCTAAGGGAGCGGATTCATCCCATATAGAAAAAAGGACAGGGACTCCACTTGTAAAAAAGGTTTATTTAGAATCCATGAAAGCCTTATGAGTTTTGTGTCAACTCAGATACTGTATCATAGGCACATGAGGCTTAAGCATCAGTGTTGATACAAAACACTAAAAGTTGTGTCATGGATTCTGAATAAAATCACTTCATTTACACACTGATAATTTTTCCATCAAGTGCCTGTCCTTTTGGCACTACCACCATTTGACATTCACTTATACTGAATGAACTTTTCAAATTCAAATTTAGTGCTGGATGAACAGATCAATGTTCAATAATGCCATTGCTACATTGTCTTTAAAAAAAGGTATGGTGTTTAATACTAGGGATGCTTATTTAGAGACAGGCTCCAATTTGGAGATTTGGCCCATGCAATTAGTTGTGAAAGGTCCGATACGTTAGAAACAAAACTACTGCTTGAGAACATTCAATTACTTAAACAGTACAAAGTTTACAAGTGCCAACAACTGTTGACAGCTGGGTTTTCACATCAAGTGCTGAATTGATATTTCCATGGCAAGAAGTCAGCCTAAAAAGCCAGATAACTTACCTCCAAATCCTCCTCGTCCACGTCCACCGCCTCTGCCACCAAAGCCACCTCTTCCCCCTCCACCTCCTCTGCCACCACGACCACCTCTAAAGCCACCTCCTCTGCCAAAACCTCCACGTCCTCCACGCTGGGAGTCTCCTTTAGGTTTTGCAAAGTCTAGAGTAACTTTGTTTCCATCGATTTCCCCGTCCTCCATTGCCTCTTTGGCAGCTTTAGCGTCTTCAGCAGTGGAGAAGTCTACAAATCCAAACCTAAAAACGAAATCAAACTTAATAAATGTTTGGCAAGTTCAAGAAAGATTACAGATCAATGCTACCATGCAGCAAGTCTTATTGCACAGAGACCATTTCATGCCATTGTATTTAAAAGCAATGATACAGGTCACAAAAGTGCATTAATATTCTTCTCGTGCGAATCCATCTTCTGCCATAAGTTGCTGGCAGGACAGAGCTCAATGAGAAGATCAAATATTTACATATAAAAGACATTCTAGTTCACATACCCCTTGGATGCTCCGGTATCTCTGTCTGTTACGATCCTGGCATTAACAGAGCCATCAAATGCTTCCTTTAAGGTTTCCTCAGTGGTGTCTTCAGAAAGACCTCTGACAAAGAGGGTTTTTGATTGTGCTGAACCTAGAAAATTTGAGGACATGGTAGATTCACTTTGTTTCATTGGACCATCTTTTACATTGATCACCTTAAGTAAGTGATCCCCAACCAGTAGCTCGTGAGCAACATGTTGCTCTCCAACCCCTTGGATTTTGCTCCCAGTGGCCTCAAAGCAGCTCCTTTTTTTAAATTCCAGGCTTGGAGGCAAGTTTTAATTGCATAAAAACTAAGTATAGTGCCAAGTAGAGACTCCTGTAGACTGCCAGTCCACATAGGGGCTACCAAATCACAGCCCTTATTTGGCACCCCAAGGAACTATTTCATGTTTGTGTTGCTCCCAACTCTTTATTTTGAATGTGGCTCACGGGTAAAAAAAGGTTGGGGACATCTGCCTTAAGTGAACTAGTAAAAGGAAGATTGAGTTTCAAAGTGTCAACAGCTCTTCAAAATTCAGAAATCAAACTTAAGCAAAAACGTATACAAGTTTCTCTGTTAGAAGATTATTTTTAAGTGCTTATGGCTGATGAGATTTGTTGCATATGGTAAATCTGCACTAGCATGTCCTTCAACATTTGAATTGCTGCCAACATTAAGCAGATTCAAATTGTAGAGAATTTCTACTTGCAGCAGCACATATTTACTGTAGGCAACAAAACATCTGCCATGATACATGGAGACGGTCAAGGTGGAGATTGTTTACGGTAATGTCATAAATGTTACTGCATATACATGCACTGGTAATATGATTAATTACAACCATTCGGAAATCTGTTAAAGGAAAACTATACCCCGAAAATGAATTTTTGAGCAACAAATAGTTTATATCAAATCAAGAGACATATTAAAGAATCTTATCTACCTAGTATATATATTTAAGTAAATATTGCCCTTTTATGTCTCTTGCCTTGAACCACCATTTCTGTGTGCTGCCTCAGAGATCACCTGACCAGAAATATTTCAACTCTAACTGTAAAGGGAAGAAGTGTTGAAGCAAAAGACAGAACTTTGTATGTTAATTGGCTCATGTGACCTAACATTATAGTTTGTTTGGTAAGTTTGTGTGCACCGTTGGATCCTAGGATCCCAGGAGGCTGTCATTTTTTTTTAAAATGGATATTTTCTATTTACTATTACCTAATGGCACATGCTACTAAAAAAGTGTATTATGAAAATGGTTTATTTACATGAAGCTGGGTTTTACATATGAGTTGTTTTATGCAATATCTGTTTATAGAGACCTACATTGTTCGGGGGGTATAGTTCTCCTTTAACTCTTTTCCCAATTCGCAAAATGCACAGAAGTCCTACTACTCCCTGGACTTGTGTTTAACAATGGGGTATACTTGCCACCTAAGCAAAAAGAGCCCATATTGTGGATAGACTATACCACCTTATATGCTGAATAAATTTATGCAATTAGAGAGAACAGTTGAAACTATTCAGCTCAATTTAATATGCTAGATAAGTTTAAATGCTGGATCAGTACTTGACTATCTAGAGAAATGTTTGTTTTCATCATAAAATTCTCAGATAAAAGCTCATCACTTCCAGCACCTGATCCTCCAACTGAAGCCTAGATTATTAAATAGGCAGACTCTGGACTGTGAACAACGATGTGAACGTGCACAGAATATTGGGTTCAACAAACTCAAAAGTTGGAACTATTAACCTACCTCCCCTTCCACCACCTTGAGGGCCACCTCCTTGGCTGAACTCCAGCCGTATAGACCTTCCCTCAATTTCTGTGTTGTTACAAGAATCCATTGCTTCTTTTGCATCTTCAGCAGAAGAGAATTCAACAAAGGCAAAGCTGCGAAACCAGAGAATAAAGCAGACATTAAGTCCATGGATTACATTACATAAAATGCTTTCCAAAATTTCTGCATCCTGGATGTCAATAGCCTAGGTGTTTCTTCCTCAATTCTGGGACATCAGTCGTCCGTTTATAACACCAAGCTTATATATATGCAGTTGCTCTAAAGGTGTATATTAAGTGGATGTGGGCTGTACTGCATTTTGAAGAAATATCGAGAGCACCAGTAATTACAAGATGGCAAACTGTTCTGTTCATTGAATATTCTAGCTATTTAGCATGTTGCCTAGCTAAACACACCATACCCTGCCATGACTGCAGTGTTATCACAATTAAATCCTTTTACAGAATTCTTGCATCACACTGTACATTAGAATGTAGGCTAAATCAACGAATGCGTAATCAACAGGCATAAACATACTTCCATTACTCACCCCTTAGCCCGTCCCTGGTTCTGTGGTATCCTTATAGATGTGGCTTTTTCAAAGACTTCACGGAGGCTGTCTTCTGTTGCACTATATGACAGGTTGTTTACAACAAGTACCTTGGAATCGCCTGGGGGACGCCAGGAGAAAAAAAAGAATTGCTTTGTTTTAGAACCACTACTGCTCGCAACTGGTCTAGATATGAGAACTACAATCCAGCATCTAAGCTACATAAAACCAGCACAGGCCTGCTCCCTATTTTATATAAAATTGGCTTGATCAGATAAGTACCATTCCTCCATACATTTGTGAAAAACGTTAGTTGCTGGACATACACAAGCATAGACTAATTTTCTGATGAACTGTTAATTGAGTGAATCTATTACCAGCATATTAGCAATATTTTACTGCAACACTCAAAGGGGGGTTGGGAGTCCATAGTTACATTCTACAATGGCCTTTTAAAAGCAACCTTTAGACAAGCCACACAAGCAGCTTTTGCCAAACTTCAACCATCACTATCAAGCTTTATGAAAAAAAAAAATTGCATCATTACTAATTCAAGCACATTTCCAGCCAGAATTAAAGATTTCCATAAGATCATATGCTGAAATATATACCTGCGGGCCCTCTCCTGCTTGCAGAATTCTGGCTCTTTTCACCAGTGAAGTCAATAAAAATAGAGCGCCCTTCAACCTCGGCACCTTGCTTTTCTTCAAGAGCTTTGTTTGCCTCATCTTCATTGTTAAATTCAACATAAGCAATCCTGTAAAAGATCAGAAATCACATCAAATCACAACCAGGCATCAATAAAAATCACAATACGGTGGTAAGATTAGGTTAGACATCAGTTTGGCTAAGCATTAAGGATTTGTCAATCTGAATCCTCAAAAATGGGAATACTGTGACAACACATTGTAACCAACATTTGAAAAGACATTTAAAATAGGCTGACCAGTTACCTTTTCAGGCAACAAATTACATGATTGCTACATTTACAATTTACAGTTTACAATGGGAAGGCCTTAACATTACTGCAGAATACTGCCATTATGTTGAGAGCTAAAATTATATCAGTCTTACCCTTTATTTGATCCATCTTTGCCAGTGGGAATTCGAATATCTTTAGCATTTTCAAATATCTCCTGCAGCTCCTCAATAGTTGTGCTATAGGGGAGGTTCTTCACAAACAGAGTTCGGGAATCCCTCTCTGCAGGGAAAAGAAATTTGCATAAGCAGTTGATAAGTTTATTGTAAAGCCACTAATGCAAAGCATCATTATCCCTTTAATTGTGAAGTTAAGCCCCAGTCATTGTAATTCAGCAAATGGTACATATGAACTGCTCCCCACCCCCAGAGGAAAGATTTACATATACAATGTTCTCCAAAACCAAGTGGGGAAGAGCTATAAGAAAGATTAAATCCTACTTTTGCTAAATCACCACGATTGTAGTAAGACTAAGCCAGACTTTTCCATACTAGAAAACTAAACTTATCCGCTTTGCATTATGGGAGATGCTTAGATTCTCTAGAAAGTAAAAAAACTTGCCAAAACTATAACATTTTTTACAGACTTATTTCTCAGGAAAAGCAACAGACGCTGGAAATAATCAGTGGGATACGGTTATCTGGATGCAAACGGACAAGATAACAGTGGCAGACAGACATTCAAGCAGATATAAGCGGGACAGGGAGACATACTACATACCCTTCTTATTTTCTGCATTTTTGTTTTTGTCAAAAGCCATAGCCTTTTCAATCTTCACCTCTGTACCAAGCATCTTCTTCCCATTCAGTGTCAAAGCCTTCTCAACCTCTTCTTCGGAAGAGAAATCCACATACCCAAACTTCCTGTTGAAAAGCAGTTTACCCCCCATTAAAAGAAATGGCATTTAAGGATTTGCATATGCTATGTTTTTAGCAATATTTTCAATATACATGGAAAACAATCATATTTGAATAAACAGAAGCAGATTGTTTCAAAATTGTAACCTCAACTCAGAAATTGTACAAGGCCTCCATTATGAAGCAACAACCCAAGAGCCATTATTTAAAGGAGAAATCAAAAGAACCGAATACATTTGCCATTTAAGTTTAGCAGATGGCTTCTTCAACAAATACTTCAATTAATGCTAACTGGTTGATCCCTTTACTGTTTTAATGCTATCCCAACTTAATGCGATTTTTCCAGATTAAGCTGTTTTTTTTCCCATGAGGGAGCCCCCACCCCAACAGAGCCAATGTAACCTTGGCAGTGCTCAAAGCAATACAAATTTACAATGTACGTCTGCTGCCAAGCAGTAAATTAGCACATCAGATGTTAGATTCCTGCTCTAAACAGAAGATAAATTGGCAAATAAAAAAAAAAAAAAAAAAAAAAAAAAGATCTTTTTAGATCTGGAAAGATACTAACTTTGAGTTTCCAATCCTTATGTCCTGTATGGTTAGGTTCTTCTTTGAAAAGAACTCCCTCAGAGCATCTTTAAGTTCATCAAAATCCTTTGTGGAGTTTAAGTTCCCAATAAAGATTGAAAAGCCTAAAAATAAAAATTCAATCCATTAATGCAAAATACACACAAATACATATCTAGTGTCGCTGTATAACCATTGGCAAAAAAATACATACCTTCTGATGCAGTATCTGTTTTTGTTTTTTTTGCCTCCGGAACAGTTTTATTCTTTGGCATTTCTTTTTTGCGTTTTGCAGAGCCTAAAAAAGCAAAAACATGTTTAAATGAATGGTTCTTAAGGGTAGGGCGATCACAAAACTGGAAGTTACACCACCGAAACCCACCTTGCTGTTCCTCCTCATCCTCCTCATCGTCATCCTCCTCCTCCTCGTCGTCATCCTCATCATCCTCCTCTTCTGCTGCTTTGGCAGGGGCAGGTTTCTTCCCCTTTACAGCTGGTGCAACCTCCATTGGCTCATCATCTGATTCTAACAAGGAAAGTGAATACAAATTTGTATTTGTAGTCTATTGATGATGTCCATTATTATCTTAGCATAATTGCCCAAAATTGTAAAGCATATCAGCAAATGTTAAACATCAAGGTGTTCAGTATTAAGTCCCATAATGCTCATCATATATGCCAGAAACATTACTATGATCAAGTACTAAACTGCCACAACAAATACCTTCGTCATCTTCCTCCTCAGATTCCTGTTCTTTCCCTGCAGGTTTCTTTGCAGGTGTAAGCTTAGCTGGAGGGTTCTTGGCAAGGGGCTTCTTGGCAACAGCCATTTCCTCCTCAGACTCATCTAAACAAAGTAGCAGTTTAGAACAGCATCTAACAGGGGCAAACAGGGTTTGGACTAATGTCTGAATACAGCATTTCCTTGTTTGGGGAGTGAGAACATTCCTCAAACTTGTCAGTCTCCATCCTTAAAAGTGTATTGCACTTATAGTTTGAGAATTGGTAAGAACATAATGTATAAGTTTCAATTGTATATCTTCCAAATTATCTGCTTTCCCCTTCTGTTTGCAATTCAACACAATCCCATTTTCTGGTACTGTTAATTTAGGTTTCATTTGACAAACCTTACTAATCTATCAATGTTAAACTATAGCCTGGCTGCAGATAGCCAGACAATTAACTACCTCTTTTAAACAAGCCATAAGACAGTTTTTACCTTCTTCATCGTCATCATCATCCTCAGATTCCTCTTTTTTTTCTACAGCTTTCTTAGCAATAGGTTTCTGGACCTCAGCCTCTTCATCTGCAATAAACAGGTCATTTAGGTGAAGATGTCCTAGTAGATAAAGATACACTCAACTTGACAGAATCATACCAGAGTCATCTTCCTCCTCTTCACTCTCTTGTTTCTTAGCCTGCTTTCCATTTTTGGCCGCTGCTGGAGTTGCTCCCTTCTTTCCTGGTGTGACTGTAGCTTTAGCTGGAGTGGCTGCTTTTCCAGGTGTTGCTTTGGCTGGAGTGGCTGCTTTTTTGGCTGGTGTCTTCTTCACAGGCACTTCCACCTACACAGAGGACAAAGAAAGTTCAGATAAAAGCAGTCACTGCCAGATGTTGCAGATAGCATACAAGGGCAGAATAGCAGCTTTAGTAATGCTTATGTGGCACGTTGTAGACTAATGAACTATCATGAGATAGTGAAAAGATATTAAAAGATTGGGTTCGAATACCAAGTCATAAACTGCATATGCAAATTAGGGACGGAAAAGGTAGGGAAAATGGGTTGTGACAGTCACGTGATTTCCCATCCCACGCCTAATTTACATATGCAAATTAGGATTCGGTTCAGCCATGCACAAGGATTCAGCCGAATTCTGCTTAAAGGGCACCAAACAGCAAAAATCAGAGAGTAACAGCCTGACCAGTACAACCTAAACACTTTTAATCAAACTACATATACTTTTTTTTTTTTTAAATCCCATACTTTGTCAAATGTATTTTCACTGAGGGAGTCCATACTATGACTACAACATGCCAATGAGTTCCCCAAGCATGCTCAGATTATAGTACTGAGCGAGTATTCTACCCAGAATGCCCAGTTTTAATAAACTCTCACTAGAAGTATCACGAGATTTCCCTCATCCTCTGCTGGCGATGTCACTATGCAAATGAAGGGCATACACCAACTAGCAGAAAGTGCCAACACTAAACAGCAGCTTACACAGAAGTTTGACAGATTTGAAAATAGCTTAGACAGTTTATCAGGCAATCAAGGAATTTCAACTGAGCATGTACGAAATTTCAGCATTGCCTTTGACCGTGAAGCTATAGGTAGGAGGAGTCTGAAATCCAAGATGCCTGCCTCAGCTAGAACTGCAGTGGAGATAGGGGAGATTTTGCAGAAGGTATAGTGAGCTGATTTACATTATACAAACAATTCTAACTGGTATTGAACTTTCAGTGTCTTTACTTGTAAATGAATACAATAGTTGCGAATGTTCCACTGATGCCGATGAGAAACGGGTCAACTAAATGTTGCAAAATTGTAACATCTTATAGTCTGGTGTTTCAATCTGGCAGCTCAGTAAATCAGGTTCAGAGACAAGAACATTAAAGGGGTGGTTCACCTTTCAGTTAACTTAGTAT
>CM044439.1:107931150-107947041 GCA_024363595.1 Xenopus borealis
CAATTGATCCTCAGCATTCAGCTCAGATTCAAAAGCAACAGTTATGACCCATGTGGCCCATCTTCCATTCACTGATTAGTTACTGCCTGGCAACCAGTGTAAACAAAAGAACTGAAAAGCAAGAAGTAGTGTTCTGTTAGGTTAGACTTAGTCACTCCAGCCTTTATAAATTAAATTTTTGCCCAACTATATTGAAAACATTTTTATTTTGCACAGTCTATTTACCCAGTTTTGTACTGAACAATTCCTTTAAAATATATTGATAATGGGTTAAGTTCAGAGGACCTCTGATTTGTCTATATGTATTTTGTGGTCACAGCCTCATTGCACACTTCCACTTGTTTATATCTAAACCGGCAGTTTAGTTGCCTGGCAGCTAATAGCCTCTTCTTCGAGGCAACGATCTCCCCGAAACTGCATTCCCCCTGCTAAAATCACCTTCCTCATGAGCAACTTCAGAAATCAAAGCACTGAGCATGCCATTGCGCTGGCAATTTCTCATAGCAGGTAGAAGGCAGTTCGGGGAGATTGTTGTCCAGAAGAAGAGGCAATTAGTTGCCAGGAGACAATCTCCACCGTGTAACCTTACCCTTGAGGAGCTCCCATGAGAGGATTGTGGCCTTAAAGTTTACTTAATTAAGTTATTGGTTCATTCTTTTACAGCCATTACATCTCTGTACAGACAATTATCACCTCCTCATCACTGCTTTCATCTTCTTCCATGTCCTCCTCTTCCTCGCTGTCTTCCATTTCTTTTGGAGGTGGTGGTGCTGCCTTCTTGGGCTTTGCTTGAGTTTTTGCACCCTGGTAACATTAAAAACATTTAAATGGCACTTGCAGATTATTTCTTTAATCAGCACAGTGTATAGACATGAAGCATAGCATGGGTGTATAATGAAGTCAAAAACTTATCAAGTAAAGAACGTTACACGAAAGCAAAAGGACATTATACGAGTCAATGTATTTTTCTAAGAGATATTGCCTGACAGAGCCAAACTAGCATTCTATCATTTACCGATTAACTGGGACCAATTTCTGGATGAAGTTACCCTTGTAGCAGTCCTGGCCACTCCCCCTAAAGAGCCGACAAATGCATAACCACTACTCCACGTGGAGAATAACACGCACGTGCCCTTTTAGTCCCTGCAAGAACTTTAAAACAGAACACACGCATAAAAAATAAATAAAAGGTAGTCAGTCACCATCCACTTGCAATGATTTGACAACTTTCCACGACACCGTGTGTGAACCCTTTAAGAAATAACCCTCATTCTAAACCACCACGTGCATCTGCCGTACGGGGAAACGTCCACGTGCGTGCCCCCGGAAACAAGGCCACGTCTCACGCCTTTTCACCAAAACTAAAATGGCGCCGTCACGACGGCAAATATAGATTCAGACACACAGCAAGCATGAATAGTATGCCACCGTTCAATATAGAAACTAGCGTGTTAATGAGTGAAGTCTGCCGAACACAAGATACGATTACATACAGCGAAATTAAACGCGGTCATAACACACCTCCGTATAAGCCGCCCCACGACTGTCACGTGGTGTAGCAACGTCACGCTAAAGTCGCCTAAGCGCGCCTCAAAGCTCGCAATTGCGCATGCGTTAGTACGCAACCCACCGCCTTTCTTGTCTTCGTTCCATTACTTACGGCTAACCCGATTTACCGAGACCAGTACCCTATAAGGCGTTATTACATATTCGGGTGCAAGGCTTTCGTAGAGATCAAAGATAAATTTAAAAAAATTCACCAATATCATCAATCAACGTCCGCGCATTTTAGGCGCGTTTGTTTACTAGTGTATTATAAATAAAAAAAAGGCGGATTAATTTCAGGCACAGATTGCGACAAAAACGATCCCATTAAAAAAAACTTACCTTAGCTAGTTTCACCATGGTGGCCGGATTTAGAAGATTATGATTAGTCACGTGTCTCAAGGATGGAACCAGACAACACAATACCCCTGCGACAAGGAACCGACTGAACGTAAAGCTTCAGCGAAGGCGCTAATAAAGACTTCTTATCACGTGCTGCTGCACAACCAATCCACACATTGCTAGGAAAGCATCGGGCCAACCCCTTATCAAGCAGCCAATCGTAGTATATGGCAAAATATGACCAACCGCGAGCTAACAGTGAAGTTGGAACGCAAACTCTTGGCCAGTCTACTTCTTCGGTGCGGATAAACCAATCTGTGATCAGAGTCGCGATCTCCGTAACCAATCGGCTTTCGCTTGTGGGGTTTTTGTGGCCATTTTGAGTTAGCTTACCATGTGCTTTGGTAAATCCTAGCAAGATGGTGGGTACAGCGTACACGTCCCACGTGGTTAACATGGAGTGCGTGCTCTACGGAATCGACCGACTTATTTAATTGCTTGTGCGATTTCTTAATCAGAAACGGATAATCTAGCAAATTTAGCATAGTGGCATGTGTTTCGAATAGTTCCTTAATGCTGAATAACTTCGTGCGAGCGTCAAATACCTTCTGTTTCACTAACTCACTATTTAGCTTTACGTCTTTGCACTTAATATCGTAATTATACTGTCTTAAGTGATAGGTGAGAATTGTTGTTACCTGTTTCATTGTCCGCTTACACGCAATGCTTCCTGACTTGTCAGCTCCCCGAGCAGAGGTCCTCTACTACACTTCTCGCGTAGAATGTAAGCTCTGCGGGTCATGGTCTTTCATCTTAAAGGATGGTGCATGTATATATACATTTGTAAATACAAAAACTGTAGTACGCCAAGCACTCCCAAGCTGAAAAATCCCTGACCCAGGTGCTATCAAATGCCGATTATACAAACTTTAACCGCAATACAGATGATATATATATATATATATATATATAATTTTTCACCTTTATTGTTTCATCTTAAAAGAAACCAGGCCAATGTTTCAGTCCCCATCTAGGACTTTTCTCAAGAAGTTCAGGGTTGGCAAGTTTTTCATTTCAAAACCAGCCAAAGACCATCAAAAAAACTAGCCAAAAGCCATTTTAAAAGTAGCCAAATTCATAAATTAAAAAAAATCTTAATCAAATAAAGTAAAACAATAAGGGTATCAAATCAGTCAAGTGCCTGTAATTTTCCAATAAAATTTTTTTCATTAAAGAGGACTCTTACATTTTCCCTGTAAATTGGGACAAATTTCTATAGATGAAAAAGTGTATAACTATTGTGGCTTACCTTTACTGAAGTATTACAAGATCCATTATCCAGAAAACCCTAGGACCTGAGCATTCTGAATAACAGGTCCCATACTTGTAATTCTGAAGACAGGAAGGGCTTCTCTTTAACATACTACAATGTAGGGTTGCCACCTTTTCTTGAAAAAAATACCGGCCTTCCTATGTAATTATCTTATTTTCCTATTAATAACATTGGGATCAACCATCAAAATTACCGGCCAGGCCGGTAAAATACCGGCCAGGTGGCAACCCTACTACTATGGGATCCGTTATCTGGGAACCTGTTATCCAGAAAGCTCTGAATTACAGAAAGGCCGTCTTATCAAATGATAAAAATGATTTCCTTTTTCTGTGTAATAATAAAACAGTAGCTTGTACTTGATCCCAACTACGATATAATTAATCCTCATTGGAAGCAAAACCAGCCTATTGGCTTTATTTCATGTTTATATGAATTGTAAATAGAAGGAGATCTATTTAGAGAGAGATCAATTAGAGGGAAAAGCCCAGGCCCAAGAATTCTGTAGAGCAGGCCGGTGTGTGTATATAACTATATAACTATAAGTAAGCGAATCAAATCTGTGCATTTCCAGTCACCGCCTTTACTTAATCACTCAGTGGCGGTGGGGCGGGCTGTACTGCAGGGACTATGGAGGAGATATATCCCACCTCCGACTGGCAGCTAATAACACCCAATAGAAAGGTGGTTCGGCGGTTTCCGCCAATCAGAGCGACAAAAGGTGAAGACATCGTAGCTCCAACAGCTGCATCAGCCAATGGGCGCTTTTTCAAAGTCCAAAAGTTAAAACTAGCCAAAACTAGCTATTGGTGGGTTTGGACTTAGAAAAACTGCCGCTGCACTTAAAAAAACGCCCAATTTGGCGGAAAACCCGCCAACCTGGCAACCCTGAAGAAGCTGTTTCCATAATAAAACCTCAATAAATAGTTAAAATCAAATTAGTTAACCAATCAATAAAGAGCCTCACTCTGAAGCATGATATCGCATCAATCCTGGGCCAGTGAAGTTTTATGCTGATAGGAGCACCGGCCTGGGATTTCAGGTAAGTAAATGCGATCACTGGGGGATGCCTAACTTTTGGACCTGCCAAGTAAAAAGACCTTTCCTTCACCTTAAGGGCTGGGGCAGACAGGGAGATTCGGGGAGATTCTGTTGCCTGGCGAATAATCGCTGGCGACAATCTCCCCGAACTGCCTTCTCCCTGTCCGCTGCCTGTTTAAATCAAAAAGCGCCAGCACCAATACACACGTAGCGCGGCGATTTCCGGAAAATTGCCGCGTGTGTATTGGCGCTTTTTGATTTAGGGCTAGTCCACACGGGAAGATTCAGGGAGATTTGTTGCCTGGTGACTAATTGCCGTTTCTTTGGGGCGGCTAATCTCCCTGAATTGCTTACCCGTGTCTCGTGCCCACTAATGAAATGTCACCTGCGCCTATTCACATGTGGTGCTGCTTTTCCTAAGTCGCTGGAAATTGCCTTGTGAGGCAAATCTAACTGAATCTTTCCGTGTACACTAGTCCTATATATTTTTTTTTTTCAATTTGTTCCATTTGTCTTCATTATTTTTTAGCGTGTTTTAATTTGCCTTTTTCTTCAGACTCTTTCCAGCTTTCAGATGGGGGTCACTGACTCCATTTAAAAATAAATGTTTTGTAAAGCTACAAATGTATTGTTATCACTACTTTATATTTCTCATATTTATATTCATACATTCCCCTATTCATATTCCAGTGTCTTATTCAAATCAATGCATGGTTGCTAAGGTAATTTGGACTGTAGCAACCAGACTGTTGAAATTGCAAATTGGAGAACTGAATAAAAAGCTAAATAACTAAAACACATAATAAAAAATGAAAACCAATTGCAGATTGTCTCAGAATATCACTCTCTGCATCATGCTAAAAGTTAACTTAAAGGTGAACAACCCCTTTAAGCTTTACATGTGCTGCAAACCTTTGGGCAGGCTGCTGAATGAGTGGCTGGGACTGGTGCAATAGGCTAAATGCAAATCCACGGGTGAAATATTGAATCCTAGACATGTCTACATGCATTAATCAGCAAGGGTGGTGCGCTCCAATATGCTTATTTGTAGGTATTCCAATTTTTCATGTAGTATTCTTTGTAACAGACATGTATAGTTTGGGATACGTCCAGGCTGTAACAAATAAAGCTTCAATAGTGTATTATCTGATAGACACACGGGACCCTGTGGGTTATTTACACTTACCGAACTTGATGTATATATGGAGCATGTAAGCGTTCTCTTGGCAAGTGTCGGCGTTCCACGTGGTGAGTACTTCGCAATGTCGGCAGATGGACTGTTTGTGTAATGTCGGCCGGTGTCAGTCGGGTAAGGCTGCGCTTTACTTTTCCTGCGTTCCGCCAGGATCTGTTAGGGAGGACTGCGTCTTACTTCTCCTGCGTTCCACCGGTATCGATCGGGGAAGGCTGCGCCTTACTTCTCCTGAGTTCCGCCGATAGACAGGGACAGGTGCTGTTCTGTGCTGATATCAGCTGCAAAAGAGCAGCGTTCTGCTTTTAGATGCCGTGATTTCTTCTATTTTCGTGTAGAAAAATGTGTCTTTGCCTCAGGGTCCAACGAATGGTCCAATATATTTTTTGGAAATAAAACCTTGAAATAAGCTAATACAAATGATATTAGAAAAGGTTTTATTTAAGCCCAACGCGTTTCGTATGTGCAATACTTCATCAGGGGCATCCTGTCTACATGCATTACTTGTATGATATAGCAAAACGAACAAAACATGTGGTTTGTAAAACACAGGCCTCTGCTTTGTATAAGAACTAGATCAAATGGTGCTAGTTTAAGAAAATAAAATATATTTCTCTAGTCGGCCTTCCTGTCAGTGCAAACGTATAGGGTTTTGTCTTCATTCACCTCTGGAGGCAGGACAGAAACTTTGAGCACTCCTGATCCCTCCCCCTGGCTACTTCGGCTGGCTCCACCTTCATCCTTCAGTTCTTTGTCCTGCCTCGGAGGTGAAGGACAGTTGTTACTCATTTATTTACTTTCAACTTGTTATATAAGGACACTATGGATTACGCGGAGCTGCTCCCCTCCATGATGAAAGGCTGGTCACTAGCCCAGGCACAAAGGACACACAGAGCTGTCCTCCTGTGGCACACACTGCAGGGGCCCTAAGTCCCCCAGTCGCAACAGCACGGACACGCAGAGCTTTCCTATTTACTCCCAGGTTACTGGACACGCAGAGCTGTCCTAAATAGAGGGCCTGGTGACAAAGGAACTAAACGCTACTACCCTAATGGACACGCAGAGCTGTATTAGAGGGCCTGGTAGCAAAGGAGTTAAACACCGCTACTCTAAGGGATACGCAGAGCTGTCCTATGGAGACTACTATGCTATAGCGTCACGCAGCACTGTCCGCGAGAATATTCACATATTGAACAGACTAGAGGGGCACAATTAATACTAAATCCTCTTCGCTTTACCATTAAGTTACATGCACACAGCGCGTTACTAGGCAACGGAACAACACTACCAGCCAATTACTGTTGCACAAGAATTTTTGCGCCAATCACCTTGTCCCCCACGCGCTGTCATCACATACCACCACAGGGACAGCAACGTATCGCGACTCTCAGCGCTGTTAGAGCACAATTAACAATAAAGAGAGTTCGAACAACCAACCACGACACCGGAGGAGACGGCTGCAGCATTTCTCATAGCCATTACAGAACAGCAGGAGACTGGAGGGTCTCGGGCCTACACAAAACAGTGAGTGCACAACCAACTCTATCGCTACCATAATGGAAGAAACAGATTCTCTTAAAGACCTCAGGGAGGTCATACAATCAGCTAAAAAGACTAAGAGACTAGAGAAATTGCCAAGATGCAAAAAATGTAAACACTCGCTACGAAAGTCAGAGAGAAATTACTGTTCAGATTGTAAAAGTAATACAGAACCACAGGCCTTATCAGAAGCCCCAGTACTTTCACCTCAGATCACCCTCGGCCAAGCAGTTCAGGACCAGGCCCCAACCCTTCATACTCCTTCAAGGGCAGACTCACCCTTACTGGTGGCAGCGGGACCTAGCATGCCATGGGACTAAAATCCTCCATCCCAAACAGACCCACAGGTCCAGACCCAATTTGGGGAATTCTTAAACTGGATCATCAACCCGGTACAACCACCCCACACTAAAGGGGCACGTACCACAAAAAAACGAAAAGCCACAATGGCAACTTACTCTTCTTCCGACTAGGGTTGCCACCTTTTTACAAAATACTTACCGGCCGGCGGGGGCGGGACCAAAAGGGGCGGGCCGTGACATAAAGGGGGCGGGCCGTGACACAAAAAGGGGCGGAGCCACTGCGGCTGAAAACGCGAAAAACATACGTTTTTTTTGGATTTCAGGCAAGGCAAGGGCCTTTTTAAGGGGTATTACAAATTTACCGGCAACTACATTGCCGGTAAATTTGTAATACCGGCCCCGGCCTTGGCTGGTGTTTTACCGGCTAGGCCGGTAAAATACCGGCTGGGTGGCAACCCTATTTCCGACTCAGAAGAAGGTTTGGCCTCAGGCACAGAGAATGAGAATGTCATTAATTCAGACCTCTCAGATAACTCACTGCATAACACAGACTCAGAGTCGGAGGATGAAAAATCACAATACACAAGCCCAGAAGTATCCAAAAGATTACTCAGGGAAATGATGCAAACCTTAGACATAAAGGACGAGACTACACCACTCTCAAGGGAAGATAAGCTCCTAGGAGTACAAAAGAAATCCGGACTAGCTTTTCCAATGTTTAATTCTATCAAACAAGCAATTGAGGCTGAGTGGAACCAACCAGACAGACGCATTGCCTTACCACAAAGATTTTTGAAAGTGTATCCAGTCCCCGACGAACACCAAAAAAGATGGGACAAAGCACCCAAAGTAGATTCGGCGGTGGCCCGCCTTTCCCGCCAAACAGCTCCACTGGCTGAAGAGGCCTCCTTTAAAGACCCTCTCGACCGCCGCATGGAATCAACTCTAAAGCGGTCCTACACTCAAGCAGCAGCAATACTAAGACCTGCAGCAGCCTCAGCAGGTCTAGCCCGTACAGCCAGATATTGGGCACAAGATTTGTCCAAACACCCACCAGCATCCCGACAACAATTACAAGCAGAGGTAGATAGGTTATCCACTGCACTATCCTTCTTAGCAGAAGCATCCATCTAAATAGTTAAATTAGCAGCTAAAACAACAGCAAATGCGTTGGTAACACGCCGGGCGTTATGGTTGAGACACTGGACTGGCGACACTGCATGAAAATTAAAACTACTCTCCCTTAAATTCACTGGTGAATCCCTGTTTGGACCAGATTATATCTGAAGTCACAGGCGGAAAGAGCACATTCTTACCCACGGGGAAAAAACCCAGGTTCGAAACACCAAATAGATTCTCAGGGAGAAAGGGATAGTCGTCAAACAACAGATCCTTTCGGTCCTTTCGCTCCCACTCTCGTAACTCCTTAAACGATCAAACTGCAAGAAGGGGAAGACCCACCTGGCAACAAGCTCGCACCACCAAAAAATCCAACATTACAAAGACAGGTTCAGCCTGATACAAAATTTCCACAAGTAGGCGTGGGAAACACATGTGACAGATACTTGGGTACTAACTATCCTCAATCAGGGCTACAGGATACAATTCTCATCCCTTCCTCCAAGAAGGTTCACTCCATCCTCCACCACTCTGCGCAAGGAACCCCTGCTATTACAGGCAATACACAACCTTCTCTTAACAGGGGTGGCGGAGGAAGTTCCAGAAGTCCAGCGATACAAGGGTTTTTACTCAAACCTATTTCTGGTACGAAAAAAAGACCAGTTCTCAACTTGAAATCCTTGAACCCATGGGTACTAAACCAATAATTCAAGATGGAATCCATCAGGTCGGTAATCACAACCATGGAACCAGAGATATTTATGTCATCAGTAGATCTACAAGATGCCTACCTACATGTGCCCATTCGCCCACATTCCTGGTCATTTCTCAGGTTTGCCATCAACAACAATCATTATCAATTTACTACTGGCTCTCATTTAAGGTTGCCTTCTTAGTTGCTATCATGTCAGCGAAATGGGTACCGGAGATAGCTGCACTGTCATGCAGGGAACCATGGCTTCTGTTCCACCAAGACAAAGTGGTACTTAGAACCACCCCAGGGTTCCTTCCCAAAGTAGTGTCAGAAACCCACTTAAACCAGGACATTGTACTCCCTTCATTCTGTCCAAAGCCAGCAAACGAAGGTGAGAAATTACTGCATAAATTAGACGTGGTGCATGCGCTTCAGATATACCTGAAATGGTCGCAATATTTAGTCAGATAGTTTATTCATTTCTCATGCCACAGCATTCCGGGGAAAAGCAGTATCTAAGAACACGATAGCAAGATGGCTGGTGGAAACTATCAATGCTGCATATGATTCCAAACAGATACCCAGACCATTCTTAGTGAAGGCCTATTCTACTAGGGCACAGAGCACATCATGGGCCTTACACAACTTAGCTACGCCAGAACAAATTTGTCAAGCAGCCAACTGGGTATCACCAAACACTTTTACTAAGTTTTACAAGTTAAACATTTTTGCATCTCAATCAGCCACGTTTGGCCGAAAAGTTCTACAGGCAGTTGTAGCCAAATAACATTATAAATCAGTCAGTTACCCACCCAGTTAAAGGGAGAGCTTTTGGACGTCCCCATACGTTTGCACTGACAGGAGGGCCGACTAGAGAAAAAGGGATTTTGTACTTACGGAAAAATCCTTTTCTAGTAGGCCCGAACTGTCAGTGCAATAAGTCCCACCCAGGCTGATTTTAGTATGGGTAATGGGACAGTCTTTTCACTATCATTTCTATCTTTTGTCTCTTGACCTTCCTTCTATCTATACTATCTCCACCAACTGAGCTTTCCAATAGAACTGAAGGATGAAGGTGGAGCCAGCCGAAGTAGCCAGGGGGAGGGATTTTCCGGTAAGTACAAAATCCCTTTATGTACACACACGCACACACATCTGCACATACTAAAAGTGATATTGTCAAAGTTATTTGGCTGTGTAAGTTTCAGTTTTGTAAAAACAAAAATGAAGATTGCACACTCTTTTAAATAAACAATGTGTGGGCAATGTGCTATTACACGTCTTTGTAATTGGAATGGAATAAATTTTCTTTTTGTTTATTTAAAAGAGTGTGCGATCTGCATTTTTCGTTTTTATATGATTTACACAATCACTGCTTATATACTTGTGCAAACCCACCGACTGCAGCCAGCAAGTGGAGGCAGCTCTATAAAATGGGTTACTTCTCCTTTGAAAAATGACAAGCTGTGTGTTATGCAAAAAAGGCACAAAAGAACAAACACACTCCCACCTGTGTGAATACAAAGAATATTTTTATCTCAGTCTGTGTAAAGAAAGAAAACCAAAAATGCTTATTACAAAAGTGTAATTGTGTGTACAAAACTGAAACTTTGAAAAAACAAATGGTAGGTGCACACTCCAAATACAATGAAAATATAAATGAATTTGAGGTGCTGATCCCAAAGGAGGCTACCCACCAATAGTCTCCAAAATAAATCATATAAAAACAAAAATGAAGATCGCACACTCTTTTAAATAAACAAAAAGAAAATGTATTCCATGCCAATTACAAAGAAGTGGAATTATCCTGTGCCATATAGCCTTTTTTCAATTTCCACCGTTGATACTTAGCAGCTTGTATATATGAACTATAGTAGTGTTTCTGAAGCAAACAGATCAGTTTTAACAGCGCAGGGCAACACTACATGATATTTTCTTTACTTTAAAACACTTAAATTTTTTGGTGTTACTGTTCCTTTAATGAGAGAAAAAATACTTTTAAAATAATTTCATTCTAAATAACTTAAGTAGCTTGCACCCTGAACTACCACCCACCTGATCTGGTGTCCTTGGGCAGCCGAGATGGGCTGAAGATGGGGATAGTCTGTTGAATTACCGACTTCAGGTACCCAGCCTGATGCAGGTCTCTAATGCCAACCCCACTGCGCAGCTCTGCTCTGGTATAATGAATACAAGGTTAAAGATTTATGCAAATCTGTCCGATCCCGGATCTCATGCATATATATGCGTGTGTGATCTTTACGGAGCTTTTGGAAGGAAGAGAGTCTGATAGCTTGAGGCAGAGAGTTCCAGAGTAAAGCAGCAACCCGAGAGAAGTCTTGTAGACTAGAATGTTTTGAAGTGATGTGAGGAGGTGAGAGGCGAAGGTCAGAAGCAGAGCAAAGGTTGTGTGAAGGAGTGTATTTTTGAGACCAAAGATGAAATAAAGGGAGGGGCTTCAGGGCCTTGAATGTGAGTGTTATTAATGCACAGGGGAGCAGCTGATGTTGAGCAGTGAGGTAGATGAGTCTAGCAGCAGAAATTAGAACAGATTGGAATTGTAAAAGGCAACTTGTTGGAATACCTGCAAGGAGTAGGTTGCAGTAGTCAAGGCAGTAAATAAAAGGCTGGAAAAGTGTTTTGCTTGTATTTGAACTGAGATAAAGCCGTATTCGGGCAGTGATGTGTAGCTGAATACGACAATGAAAAAAGACAGATGAGAGTCTATGATAATTTCTAGGCACGTGCTGTGTGGCCAAGTGAAAGGTGAATTTGTTAACTGTGAGTGAGATCTGAGGGATAGGGGAGGATCTTGGAGGAAATATAATGAGTGGTTTTAGAAAGATTCAAGGTGGCACTGTGACTTCCAGGTGGAGACAGCAGAAAGGCAGTCTGTAACTTGGGAAAGGACAGAAGGAGAGGAGTCAGGAATAGAGTTGGGTGTCATCAGCATATAGGTGATACTGAAGGCCAAACGACTGAATACGGGGAAGTAGTATAGCTTGAGGACAGCATAGGACCTAAAGCTGGCCATAGAAGGAAAGATCTACCTGCAATATCGGACGAACGATCGTACGTCCTCATCTCCCGACCTGCCACTAACCATTCAGATCAAACAAAGTACAGAAAAGAACAGATCAGCCGATGTTCTGCCCCACAGCAATCGTCTGAAAGTTTTTGTCCGACATAGCTGACTGTCTCCCACTGAAGATCGGCAATACATGCAGAGATATGATCAGTAGCCAACAGAAATCTTTTGACCTGCTCGATTGATCTTTGCGTCTATGGCTAGCTTAAGACAGAGCCTTGAGGAACTCCTACAGAGAGAGAGGGAACATAGTAGAGTTAGAGAAAGCAACTTTAAAGGAACAGTCAGAAACATAAGATGTAAATCAAAGAGTAGTGTCATGAATGACAGCTGATTATAGAATGCCTAGAAGGATTTTATAGTCAACTATGTCAAAGACTATAAAGAGATCTAGAAGGATGAATACGGAATAGGGACCTTTAGACTATGGACACACATACGTTTACCTGCCACGTTTTTAAAAACTGCCGTGAAAATGCCGTGGTTAAACGTATGTGTGTCCGTAGCCTTAGACTTTGCAATAAGAAGATCATTGGTTACTTTGGTTAGTGCAGTTTCAGTTGAGTGTTGGGCGGAAGCCATATTATAGGGGGTCGAGAAAGCTGTGAGTGAGATGCTGGACCAAGTGTTTGTTAACAAGCCTTTCCAGAAATATGGATGCAAATGGAAGAAGGGAACCTGGACAATAGTTGGTAGAGCTGGGATTTAGCGTGATTAGTGCTTGTTGCAATAAAGATGGAAATGTACCAGTAGAAAGGGAAAGGTAAAATAGATGGCTAAATTCAGGAGAGAGGGTATTAGAGATTGGTTAAAGGAGGTGAGAAGGTATGGGGTCAAGGGAACAGGTTGTGGGTTTTGAGCAGGATAGAAGCTTGCTAACTTCATCTAGTGTTGCAGGGGTGAAGAGGAGTGCAAAGTGGATGTGAATGGACTGCAAGATAATCTGAGATTGTTGTCCAATTATATGCTCAGTTTAATGAGATCGATATTTTTTCTTTAAAGAAATGAGAAAGGTATTGAGCAGTTACATTAATGGGTGGAGGGGTGCCTAGTAGTGATTTAGTTGTGGCAAAAAAAAGGAGCAAGTGAGTCAAGAGTAGGGATGGGCAAAATTGACCTGTTTCACTTCACCAAAAAATTCAATGAAATGCGTTAAAGTCTACGGACAACAATTTTTTTGAGTCTATGGGCTTCATTTCTGCAGCAAGACTGCAGATTTCTTGAAATGTTGCTGCTAATTGCCCAAGAAGCTGGATCCTTCCTTTGAGCTTGAGTAAAACAAGCTTAATATGATGGAGGAATGCATTCCTCCCCTCTACTGCTTAGTACTGGTAGATGTGAGCAAACCTCTGTTCCATCCTCCCAGTACAAACACATGCACAATTTGCTAAATCCAGAACCTGTATACCCTTTGTCTTTACTTGTCAATACGGGGAATAAAACTGCACATGCGCAGAAAATAACAGTGGGAAGTGACTTCAGCTCAAAAGATGGTCCTAGCATTGGTAAAAGACATCTGCTAAACTTTTACCTCTCAAAACCTGGGTGTGGTCCAGCATTTTGCTAAATATTTATAACAGTTTGGGAGACAACAGGTCATTTGATGAATACTTCACTGTATTAATACCTTATCTTCTTTAAAGGGATATTGTCATGAGAATTTTTTTTTTTCAAAATGCATCCGTTAATAGTGCTGCTGCAGCAGAATTCTGCACTGAAATCCATTTCTCAAAAGAGCAAACAGGTTTTTTTTATATTTCATTTTGAAATCCAACAAGGGGTTAGACATATTGTCAATTTCCCAGTTGCCCCAAGTCATGTGACTTGTGCTCTGATAAACTTCAGTCACTCTTTATTGGTGTACTGTAAGTGAATTAACCCCCTCCCTACCCCCCCCCAGCAGCCTAACAACAGAACAATGGGATGGTAACCAGATAACAGCTTCGTAAAACACGATAACAGCTGCCTGGTAGGTATAAGAACAACATGTAAAAACCCATGTCCCACTGTGACTTCAGTTACATTGAGAAGGAAAAACAACAGTCTGCCAGAAAGTAGTTCACCCCTAAAGTGCTGTCACATGACCAGAGGCAGCTGGAAAATTGACAAGTTGATTTTTACCCGAAAAATTTTAGAGGGTATCTTTCAGTCAAAACGCAACTTTTCAGGCTAAAAAATCCCTTATATTTTTCAGGCTTTTTTAATTTTTTCAAGACTTATTATACCCTGAACTTGGAAATAGCTTAAAGGGCAAGGAAATGCTAAAATAGAATAAGGATAGAAATGCTGTATTTTGTATACTAAACATAAACATAAACTTACTGCACCAAAAGCCTAATCAAACAAATAATTTATGCTTTCAAAGTTGGGCACAGGAGGCTGTCATCTTGTAACTTTGTTATACATCTTTGCAAGACTAGACTACATACACATACTCAGTGTGATCTGGGCTTCTTAGGGATCTTCATAAGTTATCAAAACAGCACAAGTCAAATAATATCTGCCAGAAGACTGATTAATAATCAGAATATACAGACTGCACTGGGTCCTGTGTTGTCATGTAATCTAATGTGGATTTTAGAATTTTATTTATTGTTTAATAAAAACTTTCTCCAACTCTGCAGAACCAGTGACTGCAGCAAAATAATCCTTCAAATAGAATTACAGTTATTTGAAATCTGGCTCCATGAACTTTGTCCCTGCAGCTCAAGTTGCAGCATCTGAACCTGCTTTCGGTGCTTACAAGCGTCTTGTGGGTACAACCTACTTGAAAAGAATGAAGTGCGTCTAGACCTACGCTCCCCTGCGGCTGAACGCTGCCAAACAGAACGCAGGGAAGCGCAGGTCACAAACGCCCATGTATAAGGGCCCTAAAGGGGGTAGTCCTTACAGGGCCCAGAGAAAAGAAGGCTCAAGTATGACCTATGATTTTGCACATGACCCAGTCCCCCAGATTATTCTCCTTGTAATAGCCTACATTTTGGGGTATCAGAAATGTTGTTGAGTCAACAGGTGACTACTATTAAGGGCTATTAAGTCTTATTGAGTTAATGTGGGTCAGAAACCCTGCAAACACAGTGTTGACCACTGCATAAGTAATAAAAGTTTTCATACTGAAGAGTGTTTTTACTAAAATCTTTTTTTACTGTGAAAAAACTATGTCAGGCAAAAATAGAGCAACTGAGAGAAGCACACTGGAAATTTGCACTGCCTCATTCCTCAGAAAATTAAATTTGACCTTGTCACTAGCTATATCTGGGATCACCTGGGGCTATTGCACTATGGTATTTTGATCTCCACTATTGAGCAGCAGTGATTAAAACCTGGTATTCTCTGTGGGTTGCTTGCTACTGACAGTAACAAAGTGTTGGCTTAAAAAAAATAGTGCTAGCGGGTTTTTAATTATCAAAAAATACCAGTAAAATGTAGTTAATTAGCAAAAAAATACCATAAAAACTATAAACAGGCACAGGGTCATGTGTATAACATGAAACAAGGTGGTAGTCTAAACTAAGGATATCGACTATAGTAAATTTGTATAGTTTATTCAATCCGCATAATAAACATTTGGGGGCAAATTTACTATTATTCCCAAAAATTAGCTCGATAAAATTCGAAATTCGATAAGCATTCAGCCATCATTTTTTATTATTTGTGGGTTTTGAGTTAATTACATAGTAATATAGTAAGTTAGGCTGA
>CM044439.1:107954492-107967256 GCA_024363595.1 Xenopus borealis
GTGATGAACAGCACGGGTAGAAGTGTAGCAGTGTAGAAGTGAGACAACATCGTGTTTCTGCTCCCTTACATGAGCCCCCCCCCACTACATTACACTACCTTACACTACCTTAAGTCGGGGGGTTGAGGGCGGAGTTTAGGACTAAAAGAGCCCTATCAGGGCACGCCTCTGTTCTCAGACATTGAAGGTTCAGCCCCCAACCAATGACGTGGTTAGAAACTTTTTTCTGTCTGACGGGAAGTGCAGGTAAAACCTTGGGGCAGGTCGCGGTCTACCAGGAAAAGGTCGGCAATCGACTGGTAGACCGTGATGGACGCCGTGGGTACCCCTGAACTAATGTATCAAATTTTACACTTCAATGTTAGAAAAATTGTCACAAATATAAAATAAAGTAATTTAAAAAAGGGTTTTATTTCTGGTGAACTATCAGAAACCAACAGAACTGAAAAACATGTTGGAAGGTGTACATTTAAAGTACACGTGGCAGCCATTTCATCAGGGTAGAGCTTTGGTTGGAGATTTTTGTTAAAACACCATATAACACACCAATTTTTATATAATAGGGTTGATGATGTCCTCCTCATGGGCCCTTTTGCTCATTAAGCAAAGTTGTCCTCCATGAGAAGGCCTATGGCAGTAACTAAACACAGCCTCATATACCCCTGACATGTGCCCATGCAAAACATCTACCTCATCATGTCCCCTGCCCTTGGCTATGCCACTGTGTGTTGGGCAAATTGTTAATGTGGTCCACTTTCTTTGGAGAATTCCAAACCAAATAGCCTTTGATGTACTTTTTCATCTATTTCAGTCTTTTCAGTCTAAATCTGAAAAATAATCAGCTATTGTATTATGTATTAAAAGCTGATGAATTGACAAAATGGCTACAGCTAATGTTGGCATGTAGATAACATGTTGTTTAATTCCAGGCAGTATCAGTATGTGGCTACTAAAGCAAGTAAAGTTATGTGTTGCATTAAAAGGGCATTTATTCAAGGGATGAAAACATAATTTTGCCTCTTTATAGGTCCATTGTAAGGCCTCACCTTGAGTATGCAGTGCAGTTCTCATATTAATGAGCTGGAGAGAATGAAGTGACATGCAACTAAACTGGTTATAGGGATTATTATTAACATGTATTTATATAGCGCTAACATATTTCGTAGCACTGTAAATAGAAAATGATGAGGGTAGACTGTCATGGTTGGGGTTGTTTCTTCTGGAGAAAATGCACTTTTGTTGGGAAATTTACTCTTCACAAGTAGAGGTGGATCTTTTTTCCCATAAAATGGATCCTCACACCAGAGGCCTCCCTTTTAGACTAGAGCAAAATAACTTTCATTGGAAGCAGCGTAGGTGGTTCTTCACAGTGAGGGTTGTGGAATGCACTGCCGGGTGTTGTTGTGATGCTTATAAGAGTGGCTTGGATGATTTCTTGGACAAGCATAATAATATCGATATTGGTGTATAAGGTTTATGTGAGTATATGGAGGGGTTGGTGTGGGTGTGTGTAAGTATACACACTGGATTTCATTTTGAGGGGTTGATCTTGATGGAACTTGGACTTTTTTCAACCCAACTTACCTATGTAACTATGTGCAAACCTGTTGAACTTCCTAAAAGGTTTAGGAGTGAGCCTTGTGGAATATGCCAGTGTTTCATAAACACATGTTTATTATAATATTAAAGATAATAATATTACAGCCCTAGTGGTGTCAGAGCAGGGGCTTGAGTCTGGGCATAACTGGCATGGTTTAGGGATGATCAAAAATGACCCTGGTTCATATTTGAGGAGGATAAAAATTTTTTCATGTGTATGTCTATTCAGGGGAATATTTTTTTTATACACGTGAAAATCTTTGAGAAGTGTTAATATTTTTATCCAAAAGATGGCAGTATAGTTCCTTTATAATAAGGGCATACAATCTTAACAGATACCAGTACCTTATCCAGCTTCACAAGTTGAAAGAAAAATAACAGTGGATAGATTAACAATTTCCTTAGCATTTATGAATGTTACGTAACATGAAGCTTCAGAAAGATTAAAAAAACTGCCTATGGATAGGTATTAATATCAGCCATAGCATGTTATTAGGATTGCCACATTTTGTTTGCAGTTGACCAAGCAATGATATCAGGGGATAACGTAGATGAGCCAGGGGCAGTATGGGGGATGATGATGTCTAAAGGTGGGACTATTACAGAAGAGTACAGGGCTATAATGTATTCAGCAGTGATAGGCCAATTTTGGTCCTTCTAGTGCCTGTGTTTTGGGACTTTGAAACCGAGACAAGCAGTTTAGACTGGTCCAGCCTGTGTAAAAACAAGAATGTCTGGTTCAAAACTTGACAGATGGCAACTTGACAATCATATCTGTAGTTAACATAAGGCCAACAACAGCATTATTAATTATTATCTTTTATTTATATTGCCCTGACATAGATTTACATATCATTTACATTAGTACCAGTTATAATCTAAGGTCCCTGGCATATAGAAAGTTATCCAGCATATTAAAATCACAAGCTTACATTTCGGGGTGCACGCCGACTGATATGTTCACCTTCATATCCTTGTAGCAAATATCCAAAGTAGGTAGCAGCACTCCCATGTAGTATTAAAATTGCCTTTATTTCAAAGTATTCATCTGGCACAGCCAGGGAGTGCTGCTACCTACTTTGAATCTAAGGTCCCTATCACATGACATTTTTGCATAATGGAGCATGACTAATTATGGGCAGGGCCTCCACACAAGGGCCCAGGTGATCAATGGATTAATAATTGGGGAATCCTAGGGGATGGTTGTGGGATGATGATATCCTTGCATTGACCTATCCCAGCAGCCTTTTTTCTGTTTTGCCAGTTTAAATTATAAACTGCGGCTCAGTGGAACCTAAACGTGAAACAAGGCAAAAATCACGAAAAGAGACCAATTGTAAATTACCTTTGCATATCACTATTCAAATAATGATAAAACTTAATTTTATGAATGCACCTTTAATAGAAATACAGTTTGTGTTAGGGCAGCTGTTTAACTAGAAATAAAAGAAGTGAGCTAGGACTAAGTTGGGCGCAGTGTCTGGCCACAATGCTCACAGATCCTGTTTGAAGCCGAATGTTTCTATAACCACAATAATTATTTTAGTGTTTATTCATAAAAAGGGTTAAAATAGAAATAGCAACAACAGTATCCCTTTAAAACTATGAGAAGGACGAAATTCACAGATAACAGTCCACTCCACAGTTAAGAACTTGCTGGGATTTCAGTTTGCTGATTTCCATCTGGTCATATGGGGAACTTATTCTTCAGAGACTTGACCTTCGAAAAACTTTACAGTCTGTAACCTTTGTATTTACAATGAAAAGCACCCAGCAAAATTTGTGCAAAAAAATTCTTTGCCTCATTAATTTATTTGAAAAGTTAACATACTGCTCCCAAAATTAATCTATGCCTTTTAATGTTTCATGAACCCTTTCTACATACCACTCAGTTGACAGTACCAGGGGCTCGGCAAGGATTCTCATTCACTTTAAATGGAAGATGAATCTCAGTGTTTCTGTTCAATGCTATGTTCCCTGTCTAAATAACCTGAAGATATTTTTAAGGAAAAGCAAGTTTGAAGACGTGTCAATTTTGCAGTGGTCTTAACTAGATCAGCATACCATAATAAACACAATAACGCAACTACCAGAGGCCTATGGCTGGTCAATGCTGTAGATAAAAAGCTAGAAATTATAATAAGGCAGGGCAGCAAGGCCCAAGTGTTATGTGAATGAGCACTGGGGGCTGCAGTAATGCATCTCTTAATGCTCTTACACTTTAATCCAGAGCTGTTATAAATGAGGTCCCATGCAATTACTGTTGACCAAATAAGTTGTACACCAAAATGTTTAAAACTGCAGCAGCATCATACCTCAGGCATGTGCAACTAATGCACCAACACTGGTGGCCTTTGTCAGAGAATCTACACAGTATTTATTCTGTTCACTCATACCTTCTCCTTCTATCTATCTCCATTTCTCATAGTGGCATGGTGCAGGTGTGTAGATTACTGAATAAGTGGCAAAGGCTATCCAGTGAGCCATTCCAAAGAAGTACCATCCCTCCACTGACTCTACCAGGTTAGATTAAGAGCTACGCACTGCAACGCTGTGTGTGGCATTACCATTATTGGTAATACTGTTCTCCTTGTTAGGGCAGTAGCTACCCATGCTCTCAGTCTAGCTATCTCTCGCCTATGTTGCAAGATTCACAAACTCTACCTTGTCATTAGCTTCTTTTCCTCAAAGTAGATCTCACTTAGGCCAAAGAGGAAGCACAGAAGAAGAAATTTGAACACAAAGGCATCCTTAAGCCAAGGGCTAAACAGACAAGTCATAATATTTAATGTGCTCTTTTGTTCTTAGATGAGATGAGAATATATATACTATAATGAGCTATATTTAAACATCCACGTTTTTTCATCCTCTTGTCTTGTATAGACAAACAGGAGTCTATTCTTTGAAATGCTAGTAAATAAGAGGGTATAGTGCGAAAATATTTCGTAATGGTTTGCAGATCCCCAAAAGCCGCATCCATGTAAGAGATGCCTGTGAATATTTCAGAGAATGTTTCCATGTGTCGGTGAACTGCCAGTTTGCATTTTCTAATGTTATTTGGGGCCTGGTCTTAACCAGAAGAATCCGTAATGGCAGAGAACAAGTACAGTAACATTAAACAAAGCTTCTAATTGCACTCATTGCTTAAACAGAGAGAACACATTAAACTCTCCATGCCCCTGAATGGTCAAATACAGCAGAAAACAAGAAAACCTGACATGATATGGAACATATATCAATATAAAAGACAATCAAAAGATATCTGAAATAAACAATAAAAAATAACAAACAGTAACAGAACATAGCTATAAACAGCTCCATGTACAGCACAACTTGCTATAGAGATTGTAGCTTAATGTGGGGTTCTTTTATACTTTTTTTTGTATTTTAATTCTTTATATTAGTTTGTGTGATACATTTTTCCAAAAGACTTTTATGTGTTTCATGAATTTTTCAGCAGTGTTACAATTTTTTGGCAAAATGGGGCAAATTCCCTCATCATTACATTTGTGTAAAACTTCGAGTTTATTTGAGTTAGAAATAAATTCAAAACTTTCACAAATTCAATTTTTTTTTACTTTACGGGGTCTTTAGAATGTATAAGCATTTATTTAAATGCATAATAAAGATTGTGCCAGTAGAAGGCAGCATTGTTTTATTTTTTTTCTAGCGGACCTTTCTTATTCTTTTTTATATTTTAATACGTTTTGCAATCTTTCATAACTGGAATTAGTTTAGCAGCTTAACACAAGATACTAGGGGGGGTTAATTTACATTTCGTTAAATAATCGCCATGTTTATTTACCTGCAATGCAATATTTTTCCCCATAAATCCAGCCTTATTGTGATTGTCAGTGGGAGTTGTGCCTTATGCAATTGCACTTGTGCTGTGATGCAAGTCTGATTCAATTGTATTGAAAATATTAATGTCCTGTTGGCAGTGGCGTAACTACCAGGGGTGCAGAGGGTGCAATTGCACCAGGTCCCCCACCCCCTTGGTCCCATCAGAGCCACAATAATGGTTATGGCAGGTGGTTATTTGGGCGAAATTTTACAGTACACATGCCATCAACACTCCAGCATGGAATTTATAGAGGTGAGGGCCTGACAGTGGGGCCCAGGTGCCCATCCTGTAGTTACACCACTGTCTGTTGGTGTCATTTGCTGAGTTTGGCATTGCGAGTAATATCACTGACATTACTCTCAGGCCAGGCACTGAAATGACACCAACGGGACATAGACATTTTTCAGTGCAACAGGTGTAGCTTCCTTTGATGACCACAATGATCCTTGAATTATTGGGGAAACAACTGCACTGTGGGAAAAAAACTACAGTGCGATAAATAAATGACCCCCTTTTATATGTCTTTTATGATAGCCACATTTCACATTTATCAAGAGCACTAAAAGCACTGCCGGAAGCTTTTATGAAAATGTTTTGTAATCTCCTTGTTTATAGCACCAGGGTCAGTATGAAAAACCGTCATGAGTGAGTTCTTTACCGACTCATCATTCCAAGTGCCAACAACAGTGTGGATTCTTCCCACTATACTGTAAAGCAGCTCTCAGTGTTTCATTTTCTTTTACAATATAGGAAGTAGTTTAAGAAAAAAATGCCACTGGCACCTTTTGTTGTACAAGGCAACTGACATAATTTGTTATTTTCAATACTAAGAGGAGCAATTGCCATTTTATTAGCAGAATATGAGTCTACTCATGGACCAGGCCCAGACTGGCAATCTGTGGGTTCTGGCAAATGCCAGAGGGGCTACTATAAGGTGCCATAAAAAGTCAGTATTTAGTGGGCTGGTGGGGGCTGATTGGGCCTCTGTGTACCTGAAATGCCAGGGCCTATTTTAATTCTCAGTCCGGACCTGGTGTGGACTTAAGGAGCTCTGTTCAATAAAATTCAGGATACACAATCAATAAGGGGGATTTTCCTTATGACTTATTGGAACTTTCATTGTGACTGGAATTTTTACAACCCTGGTAAATGAACTGCATTGGTGGGCCATGCATTGACAACACCTATTTCTTTTCAACCCATACCCAAGTATGGAAAAAAAATCTAGTAGGGATCCCCTCGATGTCTGTGTATAATCTGTTGATAAAAAATGTGAAGGATTCCTATTAAATACATTTACAAAATCAAAGCCAAACTCGACCAAACAACTATTTATCTTATAGAAATGAGAATACAAATGTGGTATGACAGCAGTGATATCAATGAGAGTTAAACATTTCACTTAATATTTGCAATTTGCTCTCATAGTTTCTTTTTTAACCTACAAAAAATCAAACAAATAAGTGATACACTTAAGTTGTCATGATGACTCAAGATATAAAACCAGATTGATTAATAATATATTATAAACTCTGTTTGAATTGGCAGACTATATATTTTGTCTCAGTTTTAAAAGATGCAATGACTACAATGATTAAAATGCTAGGACTGTGAATTGTTGGAGGCTGAATTACAGTATGTCAATAAGTAAAACTATTGAAGACAAAAACATCACATAATGTACTTATTCCCAAATGATTCATTCTCTTCTCTCACCTCCAAATTAAACCTTTGAAATGATGACAGCTGGGGTTTATGGTAGTGGTTGGTGAGTGGTTATGAAGCTCATAGGGTAAGATACAAGGTAAGGTCATTGCTATTATATCAGTCAATAATATAATTACTGCTCTTACAAAAGATCGTTTAGCATAGGCACTCCGGCTGAAGCCATAATTTGCAGCTTGTTTGTTTAACACCAGGACATCTAAAATACCTATCCAAGCCTCACTCATGCACACTTACCTAAGTATTTTGCACACACAGTACACAGTTGGGAATTCTCCAAAAAACAACGAGCAAGCCAGGGACTTACATTATCTTATTGCATTCATACAAGCATGTCCCTGTTTCTGTTTAGGTTTAGGGGGATCTTGTGCAGCTAATAATTCTCCATCTCTCCAGGGAGATGAAATACCAAGGCAAAACATCTGCTATGATTATCAGCTAATTTACACAGGAACCAGTGAAGTTAGCAATATATACCAATTAGCAATTTATCTTTTGCAAGATAGAAAATGAAAGGCAAGATTTGATTGGTTTCTATGGGTAACTTTACAGATACAATTTAGCAACTCTGTTAATAAATCAGCCTCACTGTATTGTTAGAGATTTGTGGTGATTAATGAACATACAAGTCTCTGATATGTTTGCCTGTCTTTATTATTTCTGCAAAAAATGTGCAGGACAGAAGATGTCTGTTTAGACACTAAAAAATGGTTTTACTGAAAGGAGAACTAAAGATGCAGGCTCGAAATGCTACACACTATTTTTTTTTTTTTGGGCGGGGGAAGTTCTATAAACAGCTATGCCTCCAAAGATGCTACTAGTAGCTCCTAGTACTGCTGACAGCTGAGCTTAGGGACTGATTAACCAGGGGCACTGTGCCAATGAGACAAGTTGAAAAACTTGCCTCAGGCAGCAGCACTGGCTACGTCACCAGTGGCTAAATTTTAATTGTGCTTTCTGCACCCCCCTCTGACCCCCGGGAAAGGTAAGCTGGCAAGGGGGGAGAAATTGCAGGTGACTTCAGAAACGCCCTGCGATTAATGATATACATTATATAGAATATAAATGTAATTAGTAATTAATTCAAATTTTCATTACATAGCTGCTCTGAAAAGAGCACAATTAGCATAATAATTTAATAATAGTTCCTGTAGCAGCTGCTTCATGGTTTGCCTATGAATCCTAAGCTTAGCTTTTTATCAGCTGCCCAGTCCACGCTGGGTATGTGTGTTTTAAATACACAGAATGGTGAGCTCATGTGACAATTTTGAAGGCCTGGATCATTACTGTTATAGAGATGCTGAACATTTCGGTATATGAAATATGGCATTTGTAGCCACAGTCACTTTTAGGGTTTAGTTTTCCTTTAAGCTGCTGACATAGGGTTTAGCATTTAGGTCATTCAAACAATCCCCCCAAGGCCAATTAGTTGGCTCCATGGTTCCTCGGATCTTGACTAACCTCATGCACATTTTAATGGAGATCGTAGAGCACCTTTTTTTTCAGTTCTGCCTCAGTCTTATCAAACACTGTTGTTGACTGAATGCATATTTTTTACATATATCTAAGACATCCCGCACATCTGTATTTGGCGTACTACTGCAACTGTCTAACTGACAAGGCATTACAAAGTGAGAATGCACATTGTATGCAGTATCACAGTATCATTACAAAATGGACATTTACATATCCAGTATGTTGCAAAATGGGTGTTGATCTAATTTCATATACAAGTTTCTAGCAAGAGGCCACTGTCACTAGATACTCTTCTAGTTCAGTGAGAAGCCAGGAATGTCAGCATTAAAAGACAAAATACAGATGAAGCCACTTTGGATTGTGCATTTGACACAGAAAAACTTAACTCATCTATCCCATTTATCCCACTTAGCACAGAATATTGTGTCACAGCATCCCATCCAATTAAAGAGTTCACCATTGAAAACAATGGTGTGTTGGTATGCTAATAAAAAGTTTAAATGCATTAAATGAATTAAGATAACTTTAGATAACACAGTTTCTTCAATTAACCCTGAGTCATGATGCATTTAACTCACAAATCCAAGTGGCTGCATCTGTATAATTGATCTACTGTAGGGTCCAACACCAATAACCAAGATAAATAAATAATGTTTTACTACCTTGGGACTCCCATTCCCCACTCTGCTGGTTGGCCTAAAGGTGGGGAAGTGAGCAACTTCCCAACCCAGAAGTGCCATAGTTCTGAAAATATGTGGCAAGAATAACCTTTTATCGCTAGAATAATTCAATAATAATTCAAGGTCATTACTGATGCAGTGTGTAGACTGTAAAAAAAATAATTTCCTTCATAAAGTTTAGCTAAAGATGATTCCAGTGATAAGTTTATTTGCCTTGGGACTAATTAGAAAGTAAATGACTATTACAGATGATTGCTTGAGTAATGTTCTAACCAGAGGAGTCTGCTTACCCAGGGCTCTGTAAGCACAAGTGGCTATATTAAGCAGGGCATTAACAAAATAACCAAGCATCTGTTGCAGTTTAAAGCTTTTATTTGTCTTTTCTTTTAGAGATTTTGCATGCTAGGGGTATTTAATGCTGTAAGCCTAGATAACAATGGTACGCATATCACAGTATGATTCTTAAACATAGCTATTAAATGGTCATAAATTCAGGGGATGGAAAAGTGTCTCTCCCCATCTGTAGGTTAAGCACATGAGTAATGCTCGCAATTGTGTTAGTACAATATGGCTTGGCCTTGCAAGCTACACTCTCTCTCCAGGCAACTAAACTTGACACAAGCAAACACCCCCCTCTGTTTCTGGGGGGATAGTTAATTGAAAAACGAATCAATTCATTTAATATTATTTTTAACATGTATTTATATATACATATAACAGATTTCGAAGCACTGTAAAGTAAATGTGTTTATACAACTAAATCACATGAATTATATACATAGAACATATGGAGTAACATGCATCACAATCAATACCGGTACAAAAGGTGAGGAAGGCCCTGTGCAGAAAGAGCTTACAATCTAAATGGAATGGAATAATACACAAGGTGTGTGAGTGGGCAAGATCAGAGTTAAGTGGGTGAGAGATGTAGTACTGTATGTGGTATTGCATTTGGTAGTTAAGCAGAGTGACAGGTCTAGAGCTTGCAAGTCACAGTAGGTAAGTGTTTGGGGAATGGCAGGGGGTGAGGAGGGAGTTAGTGAGAGTTGAAATGTGAGCATATTGTGATCAGAGAGGGGAAAGAGGAGTTTCCTGGAATTAGCTACGAGGAAACTTTGGGCGACTTCGGAAAACGAAGCACCACGTGTGTTTAGCACAGGTGACTTTTCATTATAGCAGAAGAGAAGACACGCAAAAGGCAGTTCGGGGATATTGTCACCCAGAAGATCTCCCCGAATCTGCCGGTGTGCCACTACCCTTAAAGGTTAAATTTTACTTTAGGCTTTTGATTAAAAGGCCATAGAATGGGAGATGGCATTTTCCTGGGCTGCTCTAGACTCAATTGACATTTTTGAGCAAATCTTCATCTGCAAGCGAGCTTTGCCCCCATTCTATAGTACCTTTTAATTAGGTAGTAAAGTTATTTTTGTTGCACATAACATGGCATAATCAAAGCACCTGTAGAACTGCTTTGTAAGAGCTTTTTATCTATTGGTTGTTTCTGGATGAAGGACAATCCACAGTAACAGAAACAGCTTAGCAACATTCCTCCTCACTGCAGTTCTCAGTTACATTCTAACCCTTCATAATCTTGCTGCTTTTGCACAGTGTTTCTTATGCTTTCTCTCTCGGGAAACTGAAGTTGCATTGGCTAATAAAAAAAAATCATTATAATCTATTTAGAACCTTGTTACTCACACAAAAAGCTGCTTTTATGCAGTACACATATCATAAATGAACACCCAGATTTACTCACATATCAAATGGAGAGTGCCAGCATCCATTATCACTTAGGGGAAAATTCACTAAAGCGTGGAGTGACTAATGCTGGCGTAAACTCGCCAGCGTTAGTGAAAATCGTAACTTTGCAAATTTTCTAAGTCGATTGCTGGCGTAAATTCGTAGATAGACTCTAACGCTAGCGAAGTTGCACTCCAGATCATTATTCTTCCTCCACAAAACTTTTCAGTTAGGATTCATTTGCCAAACCCTGGCTTTTCTGTCAGACGATAAAATACATGTACTACTTCATAGGATGTTTCATGGCAATGATGATGATTTTGGGGTTATTTGCTTCTTCGCAACAATATAGGGCATTCTTTTTCAGCACTGCTGCAAAATCAAAATGACTTACAAATGCTGCTGCTTAATAGCTCCCCATTTGCTCATGACGCACAATAGTTTCTGAACTACTCACTCTTTCCTTCCCAATTAAATGTTTGAAAGAACATTCACAGTCTAACACTTTCATCTCCTTTCAAAATAATGTCAGACTCACAAAATATTTTAAAAAATAAACTCTTATCTTTATGTTTCAGCCTGAAATGCCCCAGACTAAGGGGAAGATTTACTAAGGGTCGAATACTAGGGTTAAAAAACCCTCGATTCGAGGGTTAAAAAACCCTCAAATTTGACCATGGGAATACTGTGGGAAGAAAAAACCTTCGAATATCGAATTCAAAGGATTTTACCTCAATTCAATTGGTCGAACAATCGAACGATTTTAACCATTCGACCGAATATTTTTATTCGATCAAAAATAATGAAAGCCAATTCGGTAGCATTGATCTGGCGAACTAGGCAGTCGAATAAAAATTTAAAGGGGAAGTACTTCAACAGTCGAATATTCAAATAGATTTTCATTCAAATCATTCGATTCGATCGAATTTTCAAAATTCACTGGTCGAAGTGGTCTTCAAAAACATTAGAAAATTCTAATTAGAATCTTTTTGAAAATTTGATTGAACTTCAAATCCTTCATGTGAATTTAGTAAATCTGCCCCTAAGTATAGGGCAATTTACAGCTCTTAACTGTATACAACTACGCCAACAATATTATTAATTCAAACTGTGCCTGTAAGTGTAGAGATGTTTCAAGGGTCTGTACTGTATATTAATGCTGTTCTATTTTACATATTCATTCTTCTACGTATCTCCAGCTTCTAGTTCTCTTCATCCTCCTCTGCATTTCCCATTCATATGAAAATAGGAAATGGCTGCAAGTAGAGAAAGGCATTGTGACAGACAAATTCTACCTGAGATCTCTGTGGTGGCAAAATGTTCAACTCCAATAGCCTTACCCCCATTCACGCTTCCAGTAAATACATATTATTTAATGTTTTCCTTTTTATTGCAGCTGAAAACAATAGATTTTGAAAACAAATAATCAAGACCAAATGGTTAATAATACCTGCATCAGATATCCCAGGATTTTAGGAAAAGCAATCTCCTTAGGGAAAAAGGGGAGTAAATACAGTACCTCTGAAAAGTATCTACTTACAGCTTGACAGTCTAGTCATATTGATGCACAAGAAGCAATGCCTTCCTCCAGCGATTTCCTCTGCACGTTTGTCTTTAGGTGTTTGCTGTTTGAAAATATGAATTAAGATTTTCTGAGATTGGGATCTATGTAATTAGTAATAACTAATAGCACTTGACTG
>CM044439.1:107969826-107987439 GCA_024363595.1 Xenopus borealis
TCACAAGCTACTGGTTGGGGATCACTGTAATAGGCTTTCCTGTCTTCTGCTGTATCCTGCCTGCGCTTTGCCCCTGTGTGCCATACTCTGCCTACGCAATATGTTGGCGCTATAGAAATACATGTTATTAATAATAATAATAATAATAATATCACAATTATAATATTATATTATTTTTATTATAATAATAATAATAATACTACCCTATGCTCCCTGTGTGTGCCATACTTTGCTTGTCCTGTGCTCACTGTGTGCCATAATCTACCTGCCCTATGCTCCCTGTGTGTGCCATACTTTGCCTGCTTTATGCTCCTAGTTTGTGCCATACTCTGCCTGTCCTACACTACCTGTGGGACATGAGTGTGGTAGGGGTTGTTCTGGGGGTTTGTTAGCATTTGGAAATTGTTGTTAAGGGACCCCAAAGGTGTATATTCAGTGTTGGACTGGGATGCCAGGGGCCCACCAGAAAACCTAAGAGCAGGGGCCCACCAGAAAAACACTGGCTTCCATTATCTGCTCTCCACCACATGGAAAGGAAAACATACGTCCCTCTATACATCAGAAGTTGGACAGCAATGTTATATACCTCAATTTCTTGAAAGAAAGAGGAAAATGAATGCCATCTCTACAAATTCAGTTTCCCACATATAAGGATCTGGAAACCCTTTATTCAGAAAGCTCTGTTTTATGGAAAGGCCATCTCCCATAGAGTCCATTGTCATCATATAATTTAAAAATGAAAAACAGATTTCCTTTTTCTCTGTAATAACCAAACAGTACATTTTACTTGATTCCAATTAAGATATGATTAATCCTTTTGAGTTTATTTCATTTTAATAATTTTTAGTAGACTTAAAAAGTAATGGTAATCCAAATTGCAGAAAGACCTAGGTCCTGAGCATTCATACCTGTAATATTTTATTAGAATTTTAAGTCATTGGCAGAGGTCAGACAGATTAGGTTCTGTCTATCAGTGATTAGTTAAAAAGATATGCAGAAATGTAGTCAGGGCCGGACTGGGTCAGTGGGACACCAGGAAAAACCTGGTGGGCCACCGGCTGCCCATAAAGACCTCCGCCACATTGGTATTTGTGCTTGCGTGACTTTTTTGCACATGAGCACCTGCGCCGAGAGAATTAAGGTTGGGAGGGGGCCGGGGGACTGCCAGGAGGACACCTTGTTTTGCAGCCCTGGTCGGCCCTCAAGGCTCCAGTCCGACCCTGATTGTAGTCCAATGATCTTCAAAGACATCACCATAAAGGATACAATAAATTGAGGGATATAACTTTATTATCAAAACATAATGACTCTAAATTAGGTAAGGAAACTGCCTTTCCCTTCGCTGACATTAGGAGGGTAGCATGTAAAATATGTTACATGTGGTGATCTGGGTATCAGCCGAGAAGGCTCAACTTCCAATCAAGTTTTTTTTAGATGCAGTAGCAATAGCATGTTCGTTAGGGTAACATTGACGTTTTTCTCCCTGTTTTGTAGTAATAGTACATTGTAGATAATCCTCTTTAATTACCTCTCAAAAGCTATGTTTCAAATCAGCTGGTGTTTTAAAAGGAGTAAACTGAAAGGAGTAAATTACTGTTTTGTTAATCGAGGCAGGAAGTCGACACACAAGAAATGTATTGTGTGAGAAATGTTGCCGTATATTGTTTTTTGTTTGTTGTTGTCTCCATGTAGAAAATGTGATATAATTATAGTTTAACAAAGTACATGGGGATTTTGCAAAAACCATTAATGTAAAATTGTTTTTCTTGCTGCTGCTAATCATTCCACTAGACTTATTTTAGATTTTATAAGATTGGTATTCTAAACAGGGCCACTCCTGCCATGAGGCAAGGTGAGAACCTTGCCTCAGGCACGGAGCCGCCTCTTGTAACTTCAAGAGCCGAATTGTGCTCAATGCACTAGCGATACCGCTCCCTTTTGACCTGCTCCGATGCTGATTTTTAATCGCAGAGCGGGAAGGGCATCAGGCAGCCCCAGAAACGGAGCTGTAAACTGCCCATTCAATAGTTATTTGTAGTGTCCACCCTGTTAGCTGTGCCCACTAGTAACTGAATTGACTCCAGAATAGTTTTATTATGGAACAAGCCCAAAGGCAAAAAAGGCTGCAATTCTTTAAAGGCAGTCCCATGAGATCTATTGTTCTTGGGGCTAGGTGTTAATTACTGCCAGTGGAAGGGGGTTGCTGACTCCCAGTGGGAGGGGGTGAGGTTTCTCTAGTTGGTGTTTTTTAAAATCCCATTCCCTTTGCTCAAGGCAGGTATGACAGGAGATTAAAGCTTAAATGGTGAGGTGGGAAGGAAAGAGGTCAGGAAACTTTTTTTGTTTTTGTAGGTTTTTTTGTTAGATGTGTCCACTAGGAACTGAATGGACTCCAGAATAGTTTTATTATGGAATAAATCCAAATACAATACACAGGATCTTCTTGCGGTAGTTGGCATCTTGAACACATATCCAACATATCTGTGTCTGTCTTGTGTCATTTAGTGGGAGTTAGATATGAGTTGATTGTAATGCTATTTCTTCAGTATCAGACTGGAGGATTGGCGGTTCACTGGGGCTTCCACTAAAGGGCCCCCTGCCCCATCCACAACCCCATTCCGTCCTCCTCCCTAAATTGCGGCAACAATCAAGGCCAGGGGAGGAGACCAGGGGGGCAGGGGCCACTGGGTTTTTACCTGGTCTCCCGTCGGTCCAGTCCAACCCTGCATTTCTTCATATTTCCTAGCATTATGTGTCTGTAATGTTGGAGTACTGTATATCTAGGGTGGTTGTTTGTGGAACTACATCTGTGTTTCTGTAATTATAGTGGTTCTGATTATTTGATATATCTGAAAGTGATATATTTCCAGAGGTGATTGTGGGGGTTGCTTTTGTTGGAAGAGTGTGTGTTCAGTCAGTGATTTATGATGAATGAAGAGCTGTAAAGTGGTGAATCAGCATACATCCACTCACCCCCACTCTATAGCCTGCAACAATTTGCAGCAATTATTAACAATTTGTTTAAGAACTTTAACCTTGCACCTGCTGTCTTAGCTTTAGCTATTGTTGTTTATTCAAATGTTAATAGCTTCAGTAAAGTTTGAAACTTAAGTTTCTTTTTACCTTTTTAATTCTAGTTTACTGATAACATAATACCACTAGATATATTAAGATATTATATGTGCTTAAAATATCAGGGGTTGCCAAGACAACCTTCTCTTTGTGATGACCAGTCCTGCATCCAAGTTAGCACGTAAATGTAACTAATAAAGGGATGGAATACAAAAGGTCATTTGTGAGATGTTAATACAAAACTAGCTTTCAGATGTTAATTATAATCTGTTCCATCTAGTTCTTGTTACTCTCAGCTATTACCTCTTCAAAAGATCTATTGATCATGTAGGATTTTAGGCAGTCTGTCTGTATATCTTTCTGTCTATCGAATATAAGTCTGGAATGCACTCATAGGATGTATAACAAAGTTAAAATTGCAAAACAAAAAAAAATTTCAGGAACCTTGTAAATTGCTAATCCCGCAAGAGAGTGGAGAAGCCACATGCTGAGTTTTATTGCTTAAAGAAAAAAACTTTGCACCTTACTTTAATTCTTTATACCTTTTGAATAAAGCATTATAAGCACCTTGCTTTACTTGATTATAATTTTATTTTTGAGATAGCACTTTGTAAAAATCACTAAAGCACTTTAGAACACATATGAAAATCTGTACCTAGACTTTCTATGGTTCAAGACACACGGATAATTGTGTAGCAACACCCTGGTGACTGCACTTAATATTAACAATATTGTGCTAGGATCAATTATTTATCTTTTTTTCCATAGTCTGTGGTGCTGATCTATAATTTTATCTTGATGCACTCATAGGACCCTAGTTACATTTATATCTATATATTGCATAATCTATTGTGAGTAGGAAGCAGTTGGCAATCTGGTCTGAACAATATTTTTTGATAAAAAAAAAACCTCTGTATAAATAATCAGTGAATAGCAGTGCTTATCTGAAGCATCTTGCTGTACTATACAAGTGCCATTATCTTGGTTTTAGTCATCCACCTGCTTCCAAACAATTCTGCAATAAAGGTTCTATAAAACATTTTATTTCTAATATAAATGATAGGACTGATAACATCATAAGCATGTCTGTTTCTTTGCTCTTTCTGATATTTAGTTTGTACAGTTTTGTACAAGAGTTTTAGCTAAATAATCCATATTTGGCCTTGAGATGGAAAGACTTGATATTTTTCCAGTGTGTAAACAATTCACTGCTACACATGTCTGCACAATATTTCTATGACATCTTGTCAATAAGGGGTTAACCCCTTTGGTGCCATTATGGCTAAGTAACACTATATAACAAATAATAATGAGGCTAATGATAAGTTATGCCCTACAATAAACTAAAGAACAAGATTTCACCCTACAAATGGAACCTACTAACACAATATCCAGTGTACTAGTGGTTAAAATACTCTCTCAGAACAACTCAAGCATGTCATAACACTTCTACTGTTCTACAAGTCCATACTGTACATAACATACAATGACTGCTTTAGGCACCTAGTACTCTCATCATAATTTAAAAGCCTCTGTTTTAATGGAGAGTGTTTCATTGTTCTAGGGCAGAGATCCCCAACCTTTTGAACCTGTGAGCAACATTCAGAAGTAAAAGGAGTTGGGGGGCAACGCTAGCATGAAAAATGTTCTTGGGGTGCCAAATAATTGCTGTGATTGGCCATTTGGTAGACCCAATAAGGACTGTCAACCTATATTGAGGCTCTGTTTGGAGGTGCACCTGGTTTTTATGCCTCCAAGCCAAGAATTCAAAAATAAGCACCTGCGTGTTGTTGCTCACGAGCTACTGGTTGGGGATCACTGTCCTAGGGTAATAATACCTTCATGCCTGAAAATTCAGCTCAATTTAGGTTACTGTGCCCCTGTGTACTACCCGTAGGCCAGCATGGAAGCACCATTTGCTTGGCTCTGGGAATCCAGTTGTGATTGTGGTGATGTAAAGTTTTCAGTATTTGAATGGGAGTGTCCTATTGCCAAGGATCTGAAATGAAATAGGTTCAATTGTTCTCAGGGATATTATTATAAATTTTTATTGTTAATATGATTTGCTAATGTCAACAGCAGTTGTGAAATGTAATATAGCTGTGACCTGTTTTTATCTCATGGCTACTGACTTGGTACAAAGAACATAAAAGTTTTGAAAAGTTGGATAATACAAATAATGGTATTCTGATGACTCAAGCACTTCTAAGGGGCTCTGATGTGCTATTTCCTAGTGTACCATGCGCAAACTATAGTTAAGAAGCACCAATAGAGTTATGGTCATCGATTATCGAAACAGCTTTCGTTATTCTTACCTTCCCAGGATGGTCAACCTAGGCTAGCATTTCATTTGGAAATCAATGTTAAGCCAGCCATTGGTATTCTGTGACTCGAAATGTACACGAGTTAGGCATCAAGTTTATAATTAATTGACTAAATGGGCCCCATAAATATAAAAAATAATGAGGCAGTCAAGATTTTCTGTAATATACTGCCACAACATGGGGCACTATACCTCAAGTGAGACTCCATTATTCCCAAAAGAATTGCAACTTCTGTCAATCTTCTTTCCTAGAGTGATGTCCTCTCTATTACATATAAATAATAACTTTAAACAGGCTACTTGATTGAAATGTCAGAAGTGGCTTAACTATGACTGGTCATCCAAAGGGGTCTCTACCCCCCTGACAAATTGCCAAAACCTTCAGGAGTGTGTAGAAGTGGTCTGTCTGGGGGCTCATTTAGAAAGCCGGGGTGAGATTTGGGGAGAATACCTATTTGTTTTCCTAGATACAACTAAACGTTTCGCTTTATGGTCAATTAGCCTGATAATGAACTTGCTGTCCTATTTATTCATGGAACTATGGCTGAACGATTGATAAACCAATGTTAACTTATATTTGTAACCTTCTTAATGAACTACAGGGGCCCTGCCAAAGGTTGTACCTCCAAGGTGGACTTGAATGGAAAAAGTCAAACACCCACTGTTGTATGGGTTGTGGAAGACACATTTTAATATTTGTATCAGGCAAAAATATGCCCCACACGAAAACCTACAAGTTTGTTTTGTGAAAGGTTGTCTGAAAGGTTATTGTATATTCTATAAACTTATAAGCTTATATTTAACTAAATAAATGTAATGTAGTTTTTCCTCTCTGGACAGATAATTGCTCTTTGTTTCTGGAAACACAAATAACCTATAGTCTAGGCTCACTTTGCACAGTAATACAATACAAACAAGCACTTTTCTTACAATGACACTAAGTGATGTCTCATTGCATATATATTGATTTCTGTCCTTAGTCTCTAAGGGGCACTCTGCATGCAATATATACAATATAAAAAATATATAATATGCAATATAGAGATTACAGAACACACACAATAACACACTTTAAATTGTCATTTATATGCTCACACCAATCTAAGGGATCCACCTGTTGATCAAAAATAAAATACCCCAGACCACCTGTATTTCATGCAGTATGCTTTGTTGTTGACGTGTTACTCTGTGGGTGTGGGTCTCTTAAGAACGTTGCAGTAAAACTTAATACAAAGGTAGAGAAAATTATTTCCAGGGCACAGTTTCAACCTTTATACACAGGGCCGAATTTCTAAAAGTTGCACCCCTAGGCCACACACCTCTCTGCCCCAACTCCCCTCACCCGCACCGCCAACCTGCGTGTCCACCCACCACCGACCTGCTCAACTCCTTCGCAATTCTCCCAATTGCAGGAATTCGGAGGGAGGGTTCAGATGTGGTGGTGGTCACAGGTGGGTTCAAATGTGGTGGTGGGCCAGGTGAGGACTGGCTCAGTTGCGTACCACCCCCAGCATACTGCCACTCTAGGCCAAACTTTTTTACACTGTGTGCCCCATTCAAATGTAAAAGAAGTTGGAGAGCAGCAAAAGCTCTGAAGCCACTGGTTGGAGTTCATTGCTATAGAGCAGGGGTCCCCAACCTTTTTTGCTCGTGAGCCACATTTAAATTTAAAAAAAGAGTTGGAGAGCAACACAAGCATGAAAAAGTCCATGTGGATGTCAAATAAGAGCTCTGATTGGCTTTTTGGTAACCCCTATATGGACTGGCAGCCTACAGGAGAGAATGTTTGGCAGGACATCTGTTTTTTATGCAACTAAAACTTGCCTCTAAGTCAGTAATTCAAAAATAAGCACCTGCTTTGAGGCCACTGGGAGCAACATCCAAGGGGTTGGAGAGGAACATGTTGCTCGCGAGCTACTGGTTGGGGATCACTGCTATAGAGCATTAAAACTTCTTTTCCCAGTCAAAAAGTGTGACTGAGTAGTAAGACCATGTTGCACCTACTCTTAACTCAATAGCTCTAGTGAGAAAAGCCTACACAGCCTGCATGGCTAATTAGTAATGCATCTAAATTAATTGTTAATTACGCATGCAGACTGTGGATTCCATATGTGTTAATTTTTAAAGGGGGTGAGGTGCTACTGTCAATGCTTAATGTGTAAGTTACATAAGTTCCTAAGCAAATCAGTGCTGGTTTTGTTTCAATGAATTACTAGGAGGAGGGCAACATCAATGTCCAATAGGAAACAAGTAAGGACAAAGCCTGGGCATGATGATGTCACTTCAAAAAACACTGGCACTCAAGGCAAATTCCAAGCAGGGTAACCCCTTGCTATTTTATTGTGAGCGAACGTGCAACGTTTCGGGGTACGCCCCGAAACGTTGCACGTTAGCAGGAGAAGGACTGAGTTAACAGGTATAAAAATTAGCTTTTACAATGCCATTTTTACTTTTTGTTCTGGAAAATGTTTTTTCTAATACATTGAGAGCATTGTTAGTGGTTTCATAAGATTTGTACATTGAAGATGAACAACCCCTTTAATTGGCTCATGTGACCTAACATGGTATGGTGTGGTTTGTTTGTTATGTTTGTGTGCACCGTGAATCATATTACCCCAGGGGGCTGCCCTTATTTTAATATTAATAATTTTAAGATGGCAGTTTTCCATTTCCCAATGGTACATACTACTAAAACGTATATTATTTTGAAAATGGTTTATTTACATGAAGCAGGGTTTTACATGTGTGCTGTTTAATGCAATATCTTTCTATAGGGACCTACATTTTTGAGGGGTATAGTTTTCCTTTAAAAGAGTTGTTCACCTTATACAGTGTATAAGAGACTGAAAATATTAACAGAATAAGTAATAGACTAGAATAGAAAAAAGAAGTAATAGAAAGATGAGTTATAAAAAGTAGCAATATCAATAAGAGTGTTATTTACTAAAACTCATACATATACACATACAACTCATACACAAACATAATCCCACTTTAAGATGTAAAAAAAGCCAGCATTTTTTTTCTTTTTTTATAACTTTTTGACATACAAGATAAAATGTCACTGACATAAGACTGAGGAGGATGTAGCTTAACCTTATCAGTTTGCCAGGTGAAACCTGGTGAAGAAAACTCTGGCAAAAGGGTTAATACAAAAAAAAATTCCCACTTTGCGGGGTAACGATGGTGTGCCTGGCGAAAGGGAGTTAAACTTTGTTAGCGATGTACTCTTTCACTAACGAATTGTCCTCTTCATCTGTAAGTAAATTGGCAATGACCCTGTGGAATTAATTTCTGGCTAATTTTCTTTAGTGACAGCCACTTCGTTTTAGTGAATTTGCCCCATTGAGTTACACATGACTTTGACAGGTCTGAGATGGCAGATTTCAGATTCAGGCTTTAAAGAACATTTATTATTATTTATTATTTTTAGATGGGGCTAGTGACCCCCATTTGGAAGCCTGAAAGAGTCAGAAAAAAGGTAAAAAAATAAAAAACCTATAAAAATAAATAAATAATGAAGTCTGCTGAAAAGTTACTTAGAATTGGTCATTCTATACTAAACCTTAACTTAAAAGGGTTTTGTCATGATTTTTACAATGCACTTTTCATTTATACATTACACTGTTTATACTGGAAATTATTCTCTCTACAATATAAAACCTAATTCCCGAACCAACAAGTGTATTTCTTTTAGTTGTAATACTGGTGTTTAGGCAGACATCTCAGGTCATTTTGCCTGGTCATGTGCTTTCAGAAAGTGCCAACACTTTAGGATGGAACTGCTTTCTGGCAGGCTGTTTCTCCTACTCAAAGTAATTGATGCATTGGGACTTGACTTTTTCTATTGAGTGCTGTTCTTAGATCTACCAGGCAATTGTTGTCTTGTAGGAGCTGCTATCTAGTTACCTTCCCATTGTTCTGTTGTTAGGCTGCTGGGGGGGGGGTGATATCACTCCAACTTGCAGTACAGCAGTAAAGAATGACTGAAGTTTATCAGAGCAGTCACTTGGGGCAGTTGGGAAACAGCAGTATCTCTTTTAAGGTGAATCTAAATTGTTTGAGTGTAAAATTAATTTTGATCTGATCTTAAAGGTTTTTACGTTCAGTGATGTCATTTTATTTATCCAAGGCTACAGATATGACTCAAATCACAACTGTCAATCCAATCCAGAAATATATCTATGATTTCCCAATGAGTGTCACACATGGCTGGCCATTCTTTACAAGCAGGACTGGTTTCAACAAGTGGAATTATCACAAAGAACATATTGATTATAAAGGGAGGGAGAGGATCATGCATGGATGACTTTTGGTAGAATGGGGACATTATTTATCTTCTATGGTGAATGATGTGGCAATGTGTGTTTCCCAGTTGTTTTAATCTAGAGACATGGAAGTATCAACTAATTTTGAAAATAATAATAAAACAAACAAATTAACTGTTATGTAGGTAAGTCCTTACATTTTATTACCATTTATACAAGTAATTATAAGCTGTAAAAGTCCCTATCTGCTTTAAACCCAGCAACACATTGAGGAAACAACTTGTTCACCCAAAAGACCCAACCCCAAAGCACAAGAAGAGTTGCATTGTGTAGGCAGTGTGGTGCAGTGAGGAGTGCTCTGATTTGTATGTGGGAGAAACCAATCAAAGTTTACACCAGCGTATGGCGCAGCACAGAATAGCCATCTCCTCTGGTCAGGACTCAGCCATGTCCCTACATCTAAAAGAAAAAGGACACACATTTGAAGACTGACAAGTCCAGATTCTAGACTGGGAGAGCGACTGGTTCAGAAGAGGTGTTAAAGAAGCCATGTAAAAACTGAAAGAAAAAAAAAAACAAGTTTGAATAGAGGCGGGGTCTTCCACGTACAATGCTGTTTTTGCACCTCTCCCTTGAAGGTTTAATAACACATCAAATCTCCAATCTTGCTAATACAATCAACATCTAATTTAATGACATTCTTGTGGATTATGATAAACAGATTATGTTGATTGGAGCAACATTCCAGACGATGTATAGTGAAGCCAGTTATTCTGAATTGAGAAAGCCAGTTGGATGACTGGTGAAAAGTCTTCAAGGAAAAATACAGCAAGTACAGTTGATATGACTTATTTCTACAGATATACCATGACCTGGATGAATGAGTGATGGAAATACTGTGTTTCGGGCCACCTCCCTTTACACTTGTCAGAAAATACAATAACTTCCTCCATTATTATTCCAAGAGGGATCCCTTGCTCTTGAACTACTAGTGCTACAGCACTGCATGTAATATACATAAATAGCCCCCATCTTTAGTATTTTATCACTGTGTCTCCATGCAGCTTTAAGCCATCACAAAAGGCATTTGTTTTTAAATGTATGTGTATCTATAGTGGATATTCTCAAAATTTTTCTTGGGTTTTTATTTTGTAAGTGCATGAGTCTACTGTTAATGAATCTTGGCATCTTTTGCCCCCTGAATTCTTTGTCCACAAAATGAGAAGATGCAAGAAAAAATGATAATGTAGCAAATTTGATCTTCTGCAGAAAAATCTTCTTACAAATTGATAAATGGGTCATTAATTATTTCTGTCCTACAAATTATGTGTCTCTGACCAACAGGAACAAATTAGAATGTATCTTTTCTACTCAATATAGGAGACTGTTGTCTGACATCTTGTCTTTTCAAAAATGCCTGTAGTGCATTTTATACATTTTTAATTTGACACAGCAGGCATAGAACATTCAGTTTTCCCCAACTTACATCTTTTAAACTAGCTGTTAAGTGTTTCTTTGAACTTCCCAGGCTGCTTATTAATCATGTTGAATGCAGTAGCATACAAGATGATTTCAAACATTTTGTCTCCCATGTTGAATAACATTTTGAAATGCATGGAAAAAACTTCCAGAACTGTCCTCAATTGCATTTGTTTTTAGATGGGATAAGGCAAATAATTCAAAAACTATAAAAAAGAAAAAATGAAAGCCAGCTGAAAAGTTGCTTAGAATTAGCCATTCTATAACATACTAAAAGTTAAATGAAAGATACTTAACAACGTTATTGGAAACCCAGCACAAAATAATACATTTTTTCCCAAAAGTAAATTTCTCTGAAAAGATTAAACACTGCCTTCATGCATAAATACATGCTTTATTTTTTATAGTGTCTTTTGAAAGATACCTGTAATAGTCTACAGATTAATTGTGTGGTTTACTTTTGGTATCAGGACTAAATAACACCAAACAACTTTTGTTGATTGGTGTTATTTAGTCAACATAGTCCCGTTTTTTAATATAGATTTTTTAATATAGTGAGATGAAAAATCTAGAAATCGGTATAGATTCCAGTAGGGTCAAAGTTTGCAGAAAAGAGTGTTATTATTCACTGAATGTTTCAGTGATTCATCTGTTATTTCTTAGATTAGCCTCATGTTCTTCACCAAGCTGCATGGTGACATTTACCCAGAAACGTAGTAATTAAATGTAAAATAGTCTGTTCAAAGAACAAAAACCATTTCCTTGTAAACCTCAAAGTGTGTAATGCGTATTAAAAAATGGATATGGATATGGAGGATCATGGATTGTCAGGAAATATTAATGTGGGTGCAGCCTTCTTTATGCTTTACTTTTTAACATTTTTGTTGTTTGCACTCTGGCTGTTTTTGCTTAAAGCACAGGATGTTGTGTGCACCAAAATGCATGGTCTGTATAGATCCCCTTCACTTGAGAAACATAATATCTACCTGTGATCCAAATTTCCTCAGGACATACCCTAATTCTACACTCCAAAATGGGTGAGTCTTATCAGAAAGTGGGTCTTCTTTAGGGACAGTTTAGAAGTGTATCTGGACATAATTGACCCTGTCTTTGTTAAGTGTACCTTTAAAAAAACACACAAACAACAGGGGAATGGGATGGGACTGGGATGCTCCATTTTGGTTGATATTCAAATATGTAAATTGTAATAGAATGATACAGCTTTGGATCAGGCAAAGAATACAGACTTTAGAATTTGTTTATTTGCCAAAGTGAGTATGTTGTATTTACTGTACCTGTGGGCTGGTGAATGTTGGTGAGACAAGATATCACTTCTCATTCAAGTTAGGAGAATACAACCGCATACAAAACACGGCACTATAGTTGCAAAACACTTTGTGGAAAGAGGTAAATGTGAAAATAATCTGAGATATTTAGCTATTGATGAGGTAACAATACCCCCTGCCATGATAAACAAAAACAATGATATTGGATATATTTTCAAATGTTTCTACTTTTCTCCACAGCAGACAACAAAACATCTTCAAATTATTTCATTGGTGTCTGCGCGAATCACCACCATAAACAATTTCACTCATGCAACCATCAGAAAATACAGGAGAAAGCAATTTCTGGTCGTTATATATTAAAATGTATTCGTTTTTTGTCTGTGTAGCCACATTTATTTCATTATATAATTCAAGCCAATGCTTCCTTGCTGGGTCAGTGACCTCATTCTCTCCTCATTACAGTATGCCTGCCCCATGCACTGAACTACATACCTCTTTCTGTAAAGCATGCAAAAGAGAGTCATGCACAGCTCCAGGCTTATACACCACTGAGGAGAGCTGGATACAGCCATACCCACTTGTTTTACAGCACAAAAAACATTTGGAAACAGGTTCCACTCTTTAATTATGGTCGATATATACCACATTAGTGTAATATCTATATCATATAAAGAGGTATTATGTTTATTATTAGAATGTAATAATTTCTTCCAATTGAAGTTGACCTTTTGTATTAATTAACTTGTTAACTACTTCTTAAAATTTACTTTTATAAACTGCACTTAGTAATAGCAACAGAATGTTGCATGACTCACTGAAACTAATGTATTGCATGTAAGAAGTAATGTGCAGCTAACTTTATCATATCATAATATTAGACATCTCAGACACTTCCAGATTGTAAGCTCTATGGTACAAGATTCCTTTAACACATGGCTCTTAATCACTGTTTATATTTATTTATTTTCTATTACTTATTATTATGTTTTTTTACCCTGTGTGTACAATTGTATAGTACTGCGTATTCTAGTAGGGGGATGTGTGCTGAAGAAAATTGTTGCCACTTCCAGGGAGTGCTGTCACGTGTGTAAATGCTCTGCTTAATGTTTTTATAAGCTTCAAGTGATGCCTTTTCTGAAAAACCCCAGGTTTAGAGCATTACAGAAAACAGGCAACACACCTGTAACATATATTTCCTTCCATGTACAATCAATAATATGACTTATTTAATTCTACTTTTAGTTACACTAGACCCCATACAAGATTTGGCACCACTGCAGTTCAGTTGAAAAGCTTATAAATGGTACTTGCATAAATAAATGCAAACTAAGAGTTGACAAAAGCTATGATTACCATGATTCATACTGAAACAGCATCAGGATCCTCATATTGTTATCACTTCATGATCTACTCAATGGTTATTATTGTACACAAAATCTATTTTAATATTTCTCTGTCTGGTTTCAAACAATCAGAGTATTTTGTGCATTTTTTGTTTCATTTTCATCGGTGACTTTTTTTTTTTTTAAGTATATTTGTATTAGAGCAATCATAGAAGCCTGAAATGGCAGCAGCAAAGGAAATCCTTATTATAAACTGTGTACAGGAGTGTGTCCATGCAAAGGAGGATTACTATATATAATCTAAATCTGTCCATACATACACAAGAACATGTCATAACATGAAAAAATAACATGAAATCAAGATCAACCTTTTGTGTGTATATACCAGTGATTTTCAACCTTGTGCCTCCAGCTGTTAAGAAACTACAAGTCCCACAATGCATTTGCCTGACTGTGGCTGTCAGACTCCTTCATTGCATTGTGGGACTTGTAGTTCCTTAACAGCTGGAGGCACAAGGTTGAAAATCACTGGTATATACTGTATAACCTGCCTAATTGCTAGTTGATCCAGAGGAAGGCAAAAAAAAATCCCTTCTGAAGCCTCTCAAATTTTGCTCAGAAGGGGACTAATTCCTTCCTGACTCAATGATGACAATTGATGCCAACTGGATCACACATTTTATTTATTTATATATATTCATATCACCCATAAGCACCTCTTAACTTGGAGAGTCTTTCCTCACAGCTGAGATTTTCCAGCTTAGTTGCCCTTCTCTGGCCCTATACAATTCAATAATATCCTGTTTGAGTGCCAGCAACCAAAACTGTACGGTATATTCTAGATGGGGCCTTACCAACGCACTGTAAAATGGAAGAATAACCTTTTCCTCCCACGAGTGATAATGTGTGGCAGTTTGGGACATCTTGGCCAATTAGTTTGATTCTCTCTTCCATCTGGTGCAGTTTTAACACAAGTGCAATTGTTGACATACAAATCTCCCTGCAGTAAGTTGCACAAAGGAAATCACATTTATATTGTATGAAAAGGTTTTCCTTGCACTACTGTAGAGCGGCGATTGTTGCTGCTCCGACCTTTCTCACAATGGCTTGCATCAATGACTGCAATAAAGTTGTGCCAAAAGAATTGGGCGTTCATCACATGCATGACCGAATGTTATAAATAACGATTTTAAAATTGCTTATTCTCTTGTAATTGACATATGGTGAATGTTTTGCAAATTGATGACCTGGGGCTGAAGTCAGCTTTTAACATGTTTTTCATCTGTTCTGTCTTAGCAGCCTAAGGTCACCCCCATTGAGATTCTGGAACCATGTCTGGGAACTTTGTAGCTTTCAATAAAAAAAAGTTTTTTTGTTCTTAATGACACAATAATTCCCTTAATTGGGGAACATGAATATTAATCTCATAGTTTGTATAGCAAAATAAAGTGTACTGGTTTAATAAAGCTTTAATTCCATACTGGCCAAACACAGACTTGTATACCACAAGCATTCAGTCCAGGGTATGGGAAGGAATTCCACAGCACAAAATCCTTAAATTCATTATACAGCTGCACTACACAGCTTGTAGATCTTCAGGGAACAGTCTAAGTAACTCAGAGAGCTCACCTACAAACCAAAACTAGTGATCTCTCATTTCTCTCCCAGTAGTGTTTTGTGATACAGGGACAGGGCCTGTTATCTAGAAAGCTTGGGACCTGGGGTTTTCCGGATAATGGATCTTTCCATAATTTGGACCTTCATAACTTACGACTACTAGAAAGCATGTAAACATTAAATAAACCCAATAGACTGGTTTTGCCTCCAATAAGGATTAATTATATCTTAGTTTGAATCAAGTACAATGTACTGTTTTATTATTACAGAGCAAAAGTGAATCTATTTTTAAAAATTGGATTATTTTATTATAATGGAGTCTATGGGAGATGTTCATTCCATAATTCAGAACCTTCTGGATAACGGGGTATTGGAAATCCATGCTCATAACTTCACATTTACGTTTGTGGGGCCCAACAGCCAATAAAATACCATAAAGAGAATAAAATATGATAGGGAGCTTTGCATTAAAAGAAGAAGAAATTATCATCTACTTGGAAATGCAAATCACTGACTAACAGCAACTGCACATGGATGAAACTATTTATAAATATATATGGAAGTTGAAAGGTTAATGTAAAGCAGAATAGGTTCTAGCAGAAGTTATTTTACAAGTCATATATGGGGGAATGTAATAAAAGTGGGTAACGAAAAAACTATTAGCAATGCGAAAATTTATGCCTTTGCGCAAACAAATTTTGCTCTGCGTGAATTTAATATAGCTTTTGTGAACCCAGAAATAGTTGAGCGACAAACTTCTAACAGTGGAAGACAGTTTGCAAATTTTATAGTTTGCACCAATGCACAATAAATGTAATACAACTTCTCACTGAAAATGTAGTTATGTTTGCCCCAAAAGTTTCCAAAACCTTCAAGCATTAAGGGGCCGATTTACGAAATTCACGTGAAATTATCTAAGTTCGATCGAATTCGATCGAATAACAGCCGAACAAATTTTTTGTGAAATCGGATATGTAAATTTGGTCTCTTCGATTCATGAATTTTGAATAGATCGAATAGATCGATTGATCGTATATTCGATAATTCGATCATTCGATGATGGAAAGAATCAAAATTTTTAATTTATTCGACTGCCTACTTTGCCAGATTGAACCTACCGAATTGTAATAGAAGCCTATGGGAAGCTGCCCATAGGCTGCTGAGGCTAAGTCCTGCTCGAATACCATTTGTACGATCGGAGCGTTCGATCGTTCGAATCGTACAAATTTTTCGGATGCTCGAAGGAAATATCACGATTTTTTCATGAAATCGAATGTATCCGATCGTACAAATTCATCGAGAAATCTTATTGCGAGCAAAATGATAGCCTAAAACAATTTGATAAGCATTCAATGGTCGAATGCTTATGGAATTGCGAATTTGGTCGAGCTAATTTCCCGGAATAATAGTAAATTTGCCCCTAAGAGTGTGCAGTTAAAAGTCCCACCACTTGGTCTTCAGCATAGTTACATTTTTGTAGTGCCAGAAAAGTGAAAGTTAGCCCTACAAGGAAAGCTGCTGCTTCAAAATTATTGATATCCAATTAAATTTGTTTAGCTTCATAGAACTGGCCCTTAGACTTCCCTTTCATCATAGAGTTATGAAAGCATTTAGTATGAAATCAGTTAGTTCTTTTGGTTTTCAGAAAAGGTCATTCATAATTTCACCATTAATCAAAGCAATCTTCATACCCAGTATACACAAAGGCACATTAAAAACGCCTTACATAACTTTTATGGAAGAATGCTTTCATTCACCTTAAATAACTTCCCTTTATTTGATAAACCGCAAAATAGAAACCATGTGAAACATGTAATGCCATAATATACAGGCAATGTGGGGCGTTGGCAAGAAAATAGATGTTTATCCAGGATGTTTGTGAAGATTCTCATTCATCCAGGTCATGGTACATCTGTAGAAATAAGTCAAATCAACTTGCTGTGTTTTTTCCTTGAGGACATTTCTGATTTGAGAAAGACAGTTGGAAAACTGGTGAAATGTCTTCAAGGAAAAAGCACAGCAAGTCCAGTTTATTTGATTTCTACAGATTTATCCAGGACTTTCAAAATGTATTAGTAAATGATTGGGAGAATGTCACTCTTATTAAAGAAACATCAACCTCCCTGAGCTGGTTTCCAGGAGGTTTTTGACTGCATCACAGTTAACCCACCCCCCATGATACCAAAGGATTCTAATTTTCTTTAAGGGAAAGGTGTGAGACT
>CM044439.1:107989631-107999798 GCA_024363595.1 Xenopus borealis
CAGTAGTACAAACCGCCAAATGCGTCCTACTGCGCATTCGCAGATGGCAGAAGAAGTTTCTGTAGAAGGAACCTGGCTGGAGGGGACCTGCACGGATTGGTAAGTAGCGACTTAGGGAGAGGTAGGCCAGGATGGGAGCAGGGGAGGGGGGTCTACAGGGGGGTGGGGGTTAGCGCGGGAGGGGTTGAATTCTCCTTTAAGATCTCTGACAGAGAGAGAGACAGAGAGGTCTGGCAACTTGACATTTTGAAGTTTATGCATCTGTACACACATGGTTACCTGCTCAGAGGTCTGTTAAACTGCTGACATTGTGTTTTTGGTGAACTTTTATTACTGCTGAAAGTTATTTTTGTTAAAACTGTGTTTTTGGAAGAAACCCATCTTTCTGTTGCTTAAATAAAAGCAACAAAAAGATGCTGCCATACAGGGGTTCCCTAACAAACCTGCTGTACCGTCACCTAACTTAAAAAAAAAATGCATTTTTTTTTCTTGGAGCTTCTCTCTAGAAAAATCCAGGTCTGATTTTTAAGAAGCCAATTATGTTGCAAATGCAACATTCTTTTAAAAAGTAGTACTGATTTCAGTGTGTTCTTTATGTTCACGTTATCATTATTAATTTGTGTATTTTTTGCTCTTGCCCGAACCTATGCTCTTAAATGTTTATGGTGTTAATTGAAAACCAAGTGCCTTATTAAAAAAGCAATGGGCCATGTTCAGAAAAACATTCAAAAGTGAATGAAAGAGAGAACAAGCAATGATGTAGTCTCACTCTACTAACTGAGGCTGAGGACATAATACACCTTTTTTTTTACTTTGCTTCAAATGCCTGGTGGAAGATTGCTTTAATTTTGAGTGCCTGCTCCATTGTATTTTTGGTTTATCTGTTCCCTGTGCCGAGGGCTCAGGGCGGTAAAACTGGGCTTCTTCCTTTATGTGGTGAGTAACTACCCTACTATTCAGAGACCCTCAATCAGACTCTATTATACCATTCTAAAAACTAGCATTTAAGAGGTAAAACAGGTAAAAGAAAAACTATTTGACAGGGATGGAGTTCACTTAAGAAGAAAAGCAGGTAGAAGACAGGGGTGGTGTTTATGAATGTCTTTTGTTTTTCATGGGCAGCCAAAAAGGTTTCAGTTCTCATTTAATGTCACATAAATCTATGAACCAGGGAACAGTTATTTGCGTCAATAGAAGGTTGAATTTTGGCACTTGAGCCAATACATTGCACTGAGCAAAAACCTGAGCTCTCATGTGTGCCATTGTTCTAATCTGTTGATTTGTAGTATAGATAATGTTTATATGTTATTCTAAAAAACAGGGTATTATAGCCCTAAGAGCTCTGGTGCAAACTCTGTAGCAGTCCTTTGATATGATTTTCAGTAATATTTGTGTTGACTTTATGATATCTGCATCTTTGATCCATGTTGATAATTGTTCTTGTATCTCTTTTTTATGTAAAATGGAACCACAGCATGAAATTATGAAGCCAGTGATATTTTCTCAAATAATAATTAAAAACATCAGTATAATTCACCATGAACATTGCATTGCTAACTAGGGTCACCACCCGGCTTGGCTGGTAAATATCATACTTAATGCCAATGTTATTAATATGAACAAATGATAAGAGAGAGACTGGAATTTTTTTCTAGAAACAATGGAAACCCTATTGTTAGCATGCAGAATGATCTAATGTTAGGGCTCTGTATGATCTAGTAGCTTGCTGAGCAATATACCAACTAGCTGCTAGAAGAATATTGTCTCTGTTGAGAACAAAGGCAGTGACACTAGTTTGATAAAGCAGCAGAAAATTAGGAATAACATTACACAAGAACAGAAATATTCTGTATTAAACACCACAGCTGGAGATACAATTGCTCCATCAGGTGCTCAGTGTGGAGACTTTATACTGATTAATAAGGAGAAAGCAGACTGAATAATTTGCACACCTAGACTGTAAGTGATTAAATTCAAATGTAACTTGTATTTTGTTATGTTAAAAAGTCCCCACAGTCATTTCTGATACTTCTTTCTCCTTAAGATCAAAACAGAGGAGAATTAACATTGTCACAACACCAACATGTTTGAATTTCTTCCCCAAAATCAATCCTTATTAGTAACCCACTCAGAAGCTGTGAGTTATTAAACGGTTATCTAGTTTTTTTTCTAGTTTTTATTACAATTAGTTAATTATCTGACTTATACTACTTTGTTTCGGGGGTCAGAACAAGGAGCACAGAAAATTTTAATACTTGTTTGAATATATTATAATAAATAATAGTTTTTCTATCTACCTGTAACGCTTTTTTGGGCTAAGTACAGCACAAAGGATTAAAGTGTCCAGCTAGTGATGGATAAGCATGGGTTACACTGCGACCTACACACCAGGGCAGGGCCTTCCCCAGGTGGAAGATATCCTTTAGGAGGTAGTATAACTACAATACTCAGGCAAACTGTACAAAAACGATTAAATTGGTGCCAGGAGGTTCTTTACAACAAAAGGTGGATGTTTATTAGCATAAGCAATGTCCCCAGGTTTAGTACTCACACAGGAGCATCCAGAAAAAATACTGATAGGCAAGGGTACATCAATTCCATACAAAGTACCTGCTGCTGCAATGTGACTGATTGGAACACCAGTGTAAGGCCGGAAAGCTGCTGCTAAGTCCTAATCCTTATCACAATGATATCCCTGCACTAAAAGCATCACAGGGGAAGCTTTGGAGGAAGATCTCTTCCTGCTAACACTCCTCGTTGGAACACACACTGTTCATACTAAATACTGCTAACTATCTTTCTCTCCCTAGAGAGACTATTACAGTACTACCCTGCTCTAACCATCCCTCGTTCATGGGGTGACCTGGTCCCCGACTTGGATCACTAACAGTTGGAGGTCCTGTTAGGGCATGTGGCTTACTGGGGCCTTGTGGATCCCAGGCTCAATGACCAACCAGCTTGTTCCGTAACAGCAGCCAAAGAGGAAGTGGCCGAGGAGGGGAGGCCCTGTGCGTGCGTGCCCGCGAGTGCCAGGCTGCTGGCTCCGCTTGCCCAGGCGCCTGGTACTCCGGCCTGGCCGGGGTGAATCCGTCCTCATAGGGACTTCCAGGGGAGCGCCCCGCCCGCGCCACCCGCGGTGCCCCCCGGTGGCCAAACGCGGAAGTCCCCCGTTTTCGCCTCCGCTCGACTTGGGCCTGCCTTGCCTTTGGCGGTGGGGCGCCCCCGTCTAGACTTTTGCCATCAGTTTGCTTGTTACAATGCTGTGCTAATGTATGGTGCATAATGTAGTAGACATGATGTAGGCACAGTGTATAGTAATTAACATCTATGTCTAAGAATAGGATTTAAGTTTGCATTTCCTTACTAATTTTGCTTTAGAGACATGATTGGTAAAAGCTATAGTAACCACGTCATGTACTGACCCTTGCCAAGGTCCTCACATTTTTCATCTGTCCCTGCCAGCCCCACTGCCTGGCAGGGACAGAGTGTTTCCCACTCAGAGGCGACATACAGGGTCGGACTTGGGGGCCCGGGGCCCCCCGGGACTGCTGTCCAGGGCCCCCATCTGTCCCCCATAGCGCCTAATGGAGCGCATGCACAAATGTTGCCGCATAGGTGCAAACTTTGCAAATTTTTAAAAAAATAGTTTTTCCCCGGTGTCCCACCAGGCCAGTCTCATCCTGGCGACATAAGTGGAACAATTACCCATCCTAAGTTGGGGAAGTAGTGCACAGCAGGCATCATTTTAGTTAAATGAAGTCTAATCCTAACATTAAATGAAACTGCACAATCTGATAAGGTGATCTTGTTAGTATTCTCACTTTTGGTATCTTCACAGCTTTAGATTATTTTCCAAGGGTCTCATTAGCGGTCTACACAGTGCACAACTTGCAAGGGTCTTGTCAGCTGTCATTATTCTCAACCAACATCTAAATGTATTTTTTCTGCACATAGCTAGTGGGTGTGATAGAGATAAGAACTGGCAACATCTATGAAAAATACTTTATTGTAATTTTCCTTTTGTAGCAGTATAAGTAATGTATGTTTGTGAAGATTCTCATCCATCCAGGTCATGGTATATCTGTATAAATAAGTCAAATCAACTGGACTTGCTGTGTTTTTTTCCCTTGAAGATGTTTCACCAGTCATCCAACTGGCTTTCTCAATTCAGAATAACTGTACATAGGATCTTGCCTTGCTATATATCCTCTGGAATGTTGCTCCAGTCAGCATAAGCTGTTTATCATAATCCACAATGATGTCATTAAAGGGATACTGCATGAGAAAACATGTTATTTTCAAATGCATCAGTTAATAGTGCTGCTCCAACAGAATTCTGCCCTGACAACGATTTTTCAAAAGAGCAAACAGATTTTTTATATTCAATTTTGAAATCTGACATGGGGCTAGACATGTTTGCTCTTTTGAGGATTGGATTTCAGAGCAGAAGTCTGTTGGAGTAACACTATTAACTGATGCATTTTGAAAAAAAAAATGTTTTCCTGTGACGGTATCCCTTTAAGTTATGTATTGATTGTATTAGCAAGATTAGAGCTTTGATGTGTTATTAAACCTTCCAGGGAGCAGTGCCAAAACAGCATATGTATATATGGACTCCCTAAGATACACAAGGAAGGGGCCCCTCTTACAACGTGACCTACAACGTGGCAAAATACCTAGCCAACATCCTAGCCCCTTTGGTTGGAAATACAGAGCATCACATACAGAACTCCCAGGTTTTTACTAACAAAATCCAAATGCTGGCACTGGGCATGTAAGAAACAATGGTATCGTATGATGTTACTTCTCTTTTTACGTGCAAGGCCATTGAAAAGGCAGTTAAAACAGTGAGACAATGGTAGCTAAAAGACAACACCCTTTGTAAGAAATTGGCACCTTGATTTTATTACTTACTAGGAAGCAGTTGTTCAGGGAACTTACTATTAGGGATGGCGCGAACCGCCGAAAAAAAGTTCGCGAACATGTTCGCGAACTTCCGGAAATTTGCGAACGGTTCGCGAACAGTTCGCGAACCCCATAGACTTCAATGGGAAGGCGAACTTTAACAGCTAAAAAAGATATTTCTGGCCAGAAAAATGATTTTAAAGTTGTTTAAAGGGTGCAACGACCTGGACAGTGGCATGCCAGAGGGGGATCAAGGGCAAAAATGTATCTGAAAAATCCATTGTTGACACAGCGCTGCGTTTTGTGCGGTAAAGGGAAAAAAGTCACTCAGGTGGTTGTGGACACTGTAATATTATTGATATTTAGACAGAATGTGAACAAGCTCACACAGCTAGATGGCAGTTGTTTGAAGAACACACTGGGCAAAAAATGGCTACAGGGCAAATAATGCCTACAAGGTCAACGTATACACTACTACAGCGGTGGATACGGATTACGTAAAATATATTATGGCTGCTTGAAAAAAGTCACTCAGGTGCTTTTTCTGGAGAGGGTAATATTATGGATATTTATGTGAACAAGCTCACACAGCTAGATGGCAGTTGTTTGAAGTACAGTAGATTACTAGCCAGCAAACTTACTATCCACTGTCCCTGAAATCACTAACAGGCAGCTCTCTCCCTACACTAGCTCTTCAGCACACACAGGCAGAGTGAAAAAAAAGCTGCAGGGCTTCGGTTTTTATAGGGAAGGGGAGTGGTCCAGGGGGTGTGGGGGTGGTCCAGGAGGGAGAGCTTACTGATTGGCTGCCATGTATCTGCTGGTCTGGGGGAGAAATGGCAAAATAAAAGCGCCAACTAAGGCGAACCCAAATTGGCGAACGTCGCGCGACGTTCGCGAACTTCCGGCGAGCGCGAACACCCGATGTTCGCGCGAACAAGTTCGCCGGCGAACAGTTCGCGCCATCCCTACTTACTATATGCAAGAAAACTTGCAGGACGTAGGCAAGTTGGGGGGTTTATCTCGGCATCTTGAGGGCAGGTGAAAACCTAGGATAAAAGAACCCTGGACAGAATACCTGAGGGCCTGAGCTGTCTATGTGTTATTGCCCATTGTGGCGAACCTGTACATGGAGGAAATGGAAATAAAAGTCATGGATAGCTTCAAAGAAATCACTCCCAGTCATTTGTTCCGATATATGGATGACACATGGGTTAAAATACAAACTCAGGTGGTACAGACTTTCACTGAGCACATCAACACAGTGGACCACAACATCAGGTTTACACTAGATGTGCAAGATAACACACTGTTTGGTAAGAATCAGAGAAGGTGGAAAGCTGGAACTAGAGGTCTACAGGAAACCTACCCACACAGACCATCACCTGCTGTTTGACTCCCCCCATCCACTAGATTACAAACTGGGGGTCATTAAAACTCTACATCACAAAGCAGACAAGATCCCCACTAGCACAGAAGTTAAGTTGAAAGAGATGGAACATTTAGGAGGCCTTGGAGACATGTGGGTATCCAGATTGGGCCTTTGTGAAAACCAATGAGAAAAAGAAGCAATAACATCAAGACTACAAGTGAAGGTGGAAAACAGGACAGTAGAAAGAACTTGGTCCTTCCATATGTAGCTGGGGTGTCGGAAAACTTTTTAATAAACACCACATCCCTATCTGCTTTAAACCCAGCAACACACTGAGGCAGCAACTAGTTCACCCAAAAGACCCAACTCCAAAGCACAAGAAGAGTAACACTGTGTATGCAGTGCAGTGAGGAGTGATCTGATTTGTATGTGGGAGAAACCAAACAACAGTTACACCAGCGTATGGTGCAGCACAGAAGAGCCAGCTCCTCTGATCTGGACTCAGCCGCGTACCTACATCTAAAAGAAAAAGGACGGATGTTTGAATTTCAGATTCTAGACTAGGAGAGCGACTGGTTCACAAGAGGTGTTAAAGAAGCCATATATGTAAAAACTGAAAAACCAAATTTTAGGGGGAGGGGTTACGACTAGTGATGGGAGAATTTATTCGCTAGGGGTGAATTTGCAGCAAATTCCCGTGATTCGCCGCTGGCGAATAAATTCGTGAAACGCCAGCGAAAATTCGCTAAAAAAACGAGTTGACGCGCATTGAAAATGACACGATGCGCTTCGAAGTTGACGCGATGCGCTTCAAAAACGTGCTGCGACTCGTTTCGCAAATTTTTCCGCGAATTTCGCTTTAAATTCACGAATTTTTAGGCGAAGTGAAACTGGTTACATTCGCCCATCACTAGTTACGACATCTATTGTCTTCCACATACAATGCTGTTTTGGCACCTCTCCCTGGAAGGTTTAATAACTAGTTGGATGACTGGTGAAACATCGTCAAGGGAAAAAAACACAGCAAGTTCAGTTAATTTGACTTATTTCTACAGATATATAATGAATATATTTATTTAGTATAAATCACTTTTAGAAATGGATGTGCAAGTATTTGAATGCAGAGGCAATTCTGGGGCTGCTGCCTAAATACCGCCCCCCCCTCCAACTCCACTCTTAAAAATCAGCAACAGAGTGTGTTAAGGGAGGGGGCAGCATCAATAGTGCGCTTTCTTCACTAGTGGAGCCAAATTTCTGGGTTAAAACCCTTGTAAATGGCTGCTCGTTGCTTCTTGAGGCAAGGTTCTCACCTTGCCTCATGGCAGGAGCGGCCCTATTTGAATGATTATAAAAGCATTAAGAAGCTAATTTAACTATAATGGTGCCAAATGGAAAGAGTGCAGTTACTACAAACAACCAATTTTATATAAGATGGTTTCTTTAATTTTGTATGTTATAGCAGACTGTTCAAATTGCTAACTGTAACTACATATACAGAGAGTCTTCGAGTTATATGCACCCGAATTACAAATCATACTTACAAACAGAGGCTATTACAGTAACATACTGTGGTTCGCTTGACTTTTATTAGCATTTAGCTGTAATAAACCACCTGCCACAATCCCCTCTGGCATGTATTGTTTACTGCAGAGCACAGAAAGGTAAAAATAAATACTATGTTAAGACAAACATACTATGTTAAGGAGTCTAAGTTGAATTTAATAAATAAATTAAGTAAATGTACATTCACTAAAGGGCAAAGTGAATACCGATAGCGAAAATTCACCAGTGTGACATCATTTTGTTACTTCGCAGATTTACTAACGAGAGCAGGCGCTCCCTTCGCTAGCAAAGGAGAGGTATGCTAGTATTGCTTCACGCTCTAACGCCTGGCAAATTTTCACTCTGGCGAAAGAGCATTACTACGCCAATTCACTTAGATGTGGATTTTACTGAACGTTACCTCTTGCGCCAGACTTGCCTTCACCACCTCAGACTAGGCGAAGTGATAGTAGATAGTAGATAGAGAGTAGATAAGAGTTCATAAAAAAAAAAGTGTCTTTTCATTTTTACAGGGAGATAGGCTGCAAAAGATTGTTACTTTTTTGGGGGGTACCTGGCTTCCCCCCTACATTTCCTAACATATGGAATGTAAATGATACAGTGGGCACATGTGTAGGGCAATATAACAACTTGATTTCCTTTTATTAAGGTTTCCTGGGCTTGTGTAATGTAATGTATTTGCTGCAACATATATCCATTGAAGTTTAACTTCCCGCCGTATGCAAATTAGGCAAGACTAGTCAACTTCTCTTGATGAAGTGATGCTAGTGCAACTTCGCAAGCGTTCGGCACCCTGGACGAAACTTCACACTTTAGTGAATTAGCGTTGTGTGAACAAATTTTTTCCTGGTGAAGTGTTGTGATGGCTGCGAAGCGGACGCTGCCGAAGTTGCACTCATTAGTGAATTAGTCCCTAAATGATTCAACTTACATACAAATTCAACTTAAGAACAAACATACAGATTTTGTACGAAAACCCGGGGACTGCCTGTATTTGTATCTACTGCTCCCAAAGGCATATAGGTCAAGCAAACATTTGTAAAACCAAGAAATTGTGGGAGCATGTGTCCTTGCATTCCTTCCCCTAAAAACTAATATCAAATTCATTGATAGATACTGTAAGTGGAAATTAACACCAATGCACCATTTTATCAAATTGCTCCCAGATAAATTAGGTTCAAGACTGTGTAAGTACCTTATGCATAGGCAAACAGGAAATTGTACCATCCCAAAGACCAAACAGCTCACCAGCCATTGGACAGAAGATCCATGCATTTGAAGATATTTCTGTAGTTCAGTATCCACCTGCTACATGTTGGATCACTCTCTGATGCTGCTGTAACTGCATATGTGCAATGTATTCTGGGCTTCTGTTGTTTTCTGGACATGTTAAAAAGTTGAAGAGCACATCCACCCAGTGCATGCCAATATGTGGCCATACAAACAGAAGACTTTTTGTCAGGTAAATAAAGGCATTACATTGTAGCCAAGGCAGAAAAGTGCACTTAACTTTAACATTTTGTCCAATCCTAATCCCAAACTGAGCAGACTTCTTTCACAAATTCATAAACCCTTGTATACTCTTTAATAGTTTTAGTTGCTCTACTCTAGACTTTCTCTTAGAATTTCTCTTTAACAGTAATGCTCCTTTTAATATTGAAGACCAAAAGTGCACTGTATGTTCCACACGAGGACCTACCAATGCTTTGTGAACAGTAAACCCTAATCACTGGTGAAAGTCTACTCTTGTTAATACAGAGTAAAATGCAACTGGCTGTTGCTGCTGAATGGCATTGTTTGCTTACTGTCCACAAGTGATGTTTTATCATTTAATAGCTGGAACTTCTTATTGTACAGCAATACAAAGATCTTTTATTTATTTATTTCTTAGACATAGTATGGCAATTTCTTGTTACACAATGGAAAATAAACCTAGGGAATGATATATAAACTGAACTTCACCTGAAAGAAAAAAATATTTTTATCACCAAATGTTAAAAGACAATCTCCCTGTAGCAATCATTCCTAAATTGATGCATGACAACATTCAGAAATTTGTCATGCCTCCCAAGCAGAAAATTCACCTTTAATTTACAACATTCAGAGTATTAACTAAAATGACCTGTCACAATAAAATATGGGGTTATAGCAAAAGCACAGGGAACAATGAGATATATGTTTTTTTATATAAATAGTTTTTAAGGCCAATATATAAATAATTTCATGTGATTTATCATAGTATTTACTTTAAAGTTATCCAGTATAAATAATACGCATTTGCTGTGGAAATGTGAACATGGTAAAAAGATTATTCTCTATCTTTTTTT
>CM044439.1:108060650-108073616 GCA_024363595.1 Xenopus borealis
TTCCTACAATCCATAGGCACCATACCAGATGAAAGTGAATCTACTACAGAAGAATTATACATACATCCCAAATCTGGCTTTGGATTCAGAAATCAGAAATATTAAGGCCATGCTCCAGATCTGTTTTGGTCACAGACAGACATATCCTGATCCAGCCAAGCCCCAACACTTCCATGTAGGCGATTTGGGCAATTGAGTGCTGCCACGTCCCTGTCCCACCCCTTCACGTAATCAGCCCCACCTCTGGCGTCACTGGTACCACCCCACACATGGATTACAAAGGAAGAAAAGGTGGCAACCCTACAACAGAATATAGAAGCAGCTAACTATAATTCTATTTGTATGGCACATGTGATTATCACATACCAGATGCAGCAAGCTGCTGGCTATCCTACAGACAGGTTAGAAATGATAGACTAGAACTGTAGCAAATAGAAATGTCTACACCTTCATACTCCCATTGTATTCTGTGTTTCACATTAACCTTGGCTGTTGGCATTTGCTAAATAAACTATATTACACAAGGGGTACACTAGGGGGAAAAAACATTGGCTAGTTTTTAAAGTACAAACCTTCCAAATCTGAAATTAGTAGCCCAATTGGGCGAAGGACAGCTCCCCCACAGATTTTGCACCCTTTCTTATGATTGGTAGTTGCAAGGCTCATGCATGGTCCTGAGCACTGCTGCATGCTGGGAAATGTAGTTCTGTTACTGTATATGCAAACTCTATAAAAATCCAGGCTCCTTGTTGTGGTGTGTTTATATTTCCTGCTTAATTAGGGGTGTTACACTAACTTAGGGCTTGCCTGTAAAATTCATAGTGTGGTAGGTGTTTATGGAAAATGTGATTGGATTCCTCTTTACATATCCCATCCATGTTATAAATATCCAATGCAATATTCTAAAAACCCACTGTCTTTTCTGTCCAGCAGAAGTCAATTCATTATACGGTAGTATTAGTCATAAAGATGGTATCCTAGCAATTGGGAAGATCATTTCAAGAAGGTTACGTTTTCTTAAGCAGATCAATGTACTTACATTTAGAGCCTACTATCAATCATAATTAATTATTTCTCTGCAGGCTCTGTAATGGGCACTTGTATACTGTACTTGTATATAGGTCTGTTTTGCAAGTACTATGGGATATAACATTTTGATCCTTTGCCATACAACAAATGAATCACATTAACAGGATTGAAAGGATCAGGATGTCTAACCTGTGGCCCTTTGGGTTGGGTACCCGCAGAACACCTGCAAAGTGGTTGGGTTTCGGGGCAAAAAGTCTCAGATTCCTTGGCCGTGAGGACAGCTTGATCCCTGCCACCCACTGTTGTAGTTCTTAAACATTTTTTAGGCTGATTTGGCACAGGGGTGTCGTCACTTGCAGGCAAATGTTATTTCACTTCCGGTTTTGCATGTCAGGTGTGTCAGAAGGTTGTTGACCTATTGTGGGTTGAGTAGCAGGAACATGCAGGTCTAATTGCAGGTTGAGGGTACGTGTTTCAAAAAATGACCCCATGCAGGACTCTACCTTCCACTATTGCTGAAATGCAGTTCCCAGCATGCCTCTCCTGTTAAACGCACTTACATCATTGAACAATGTGAATAAAATCCATAACCATTTGATAGAAGACAAGTCATTTTTGATGTGTTAGCGAGAGTGGATGGTGCAAAAAAACGGGTTTTTACATATTATACTCTTTCCTACACATTACATGAATTGGTGCATTCCTCTGTGCTCCAAAACAGGGAACAGAGACCTGTGGTTGTCCCTATGAATACAGAGCTGCCTTTGTTCCACAGCACTGTATTCAAGAGGAATGGGATGGGGAGGTAAATGGTCACCGCACAGCCCCCTTCTGCCCCTATCTCTGCACCTCACATTGGATTTATTAGCTAGAACAAGGTGCAGTGTGTAGTCAGACCACGGAAAGTGCAGTTTGTAGAGAACTAAAAGGCGAGCTTTTTGGTCTATATAGATCAGTCCTAAGATCTCCACCAATTAAATTACAATATGAGCCTGACTGGTTACTGTTCTCATGCTGAGGAGCATAATCAGAAAAGATAATGTTCAATTTGTATTCACGGTCGGACTGGTGGCTTACTAACCTCACGGTCGGACTGGTGGTTACTAACCCCTTCCCCCCCCACGCACATGCACGGACATTGGCATGCTTGAGCGCCGACGCGATGCGTGCAATACCTAGTGCACATGCGCGGATGCCGGTTCACATGCGCTACGGATGCTGAATTTTCTTTTATTTGGGGGGCCTGGAGAACAGGGGTTCAGGGCCCAGACATCAGGGGAGGGGGGCTGGGTCAGCTGTTTGTATTACATTTTGATTGTATAGAGCAGGGGTCCCCATCCTTTTTTTACCTGCATGCTACAGTACATTCAAATGTAAAAAGAGTTGGGGAGCAACACAAGAATGAAAAAAGTATCTAGGGATGCCAAGTAAGTTCTGTGATTAGCTATTTGGTAGCCCCCATGTGGACCAGGAGTCTACAGGAGGCTCTGATATTTCACATATTTGGGTATTATTCTGAAATAGTTCAATTATAAGCCTCCGTGCAGCAATGCTTGCGTACAAAACTGTATTTCTCTCTCAATGCCTTAGGCATTGGAGCTCCAGCTGCTTGTCCCCTTCCCTTGTGGAAAACCCTCCTCCTCAGCTCTGCCACCTGATTTAGCTGCAAGGATTTTTTTATATTATGTCACCCTCCTAAATATGCATAGGCACTGCCCTCAGGTGCTTACATAAAAATATGACACTTTATGCAGTGTCCATATTTTTTATTTATAATGTGATCAGTTGTTGATGGATTGTTAAGGAAGAGGAAGGGAACTGGGTAGTCACCATCCTGGGGTTAACTACCAGGGGTGCAGAGGGTGCAATTGCACCAGGGCCCCCACCCACTTGGAGCCCATCGGAGCCACGATAATGGTAATGGCAGGCAGTTATCTAGGGTGAAATTTTACAGCACACATGCTATCAACACTCCAGCATGGGATTTATAGAGGTGAGGGCCCGACAGGGGGGCCCAGGTGCTCATCCTGTACCGGGGCCAACCAGGGAGTAGTTACGCCACTGGTCACCATATTGCTTGCCTAGTGCTAGAGAGAGGCGGCCGTGTGAGATAGAATGATACTAGAGTCCTGCGCGGGTCAATTTTTTGGGACTCGTAGAGGACCCGTACCCGCAACCTGCAATCTGCAACCCGGACCCGCAACCCGCTGACCATCAAGTATCAGGAAGTGCTGTCGTAAACCAGTGACATCATCGGAAAAAAAAGGAGTAAAACAGGAAGTGCTGTAATTGTAAACCGGAAGTGACATCATCGCAGGGTACCGCAGGATTTTGCGGGTAACCCGCGGGTACCCAAAGGTACCCGACCTGCTGCAGGACTCTACCCCAGACTTCATGGGACAGTAAGGAACTGCAGCAACATGCCTGCATAAATTGGCACTTTTGCATGAGTGCTTGTATAATAAAGACTTAAACAGAAACCCTGTGTGATAGTGTTCCTGCATATTCTCTCCACACATGGAACTGATCTACTTGCGTGAATTGCAGTTGTATTAACATATTCGTGGCTTCATATATAGCAGAAGTAAAATACATTGGCAAGGTTATGGATGATGTATTGCAGAGAAAGAGAAGCTTTTATTCAAAGAATCAGCTTAACAGACATTCAAGAAGCTTTTAACCCAAGTGACTTGATGGCTTACAAGTTGTACTAAACCCTTTGCACGCTGTCAGCTAACAGCGTGATACAAAATAATTTTTATTAACACAAGTTTGGGGTCTATTATACAGGATGCTTGGGACCTGTCGCTTTCTTTATAAAAGGTATTTCTGCAATGTGAAGCACTGTACCTTATGGCTACTAAAAATACTTTTAAACCTGTCAAGAACAGTATTGTACTATCATCAAATATTTCTCCTTTCTTAGTTAATATTGTCCAGGTATAGGATCCGTAAACCAGAAACCCCTTACCCAGAAAGCTCCAAATTATGGAAAGGCCATCTCCCACAGACTCCACTTTTTCTCTGTAATACAGGTATGAGACCTGTTACCCAGAATGCTTGGGACCTGGGGTTTTCCAGATAATGGATCTTTCTGTAATTTGGATCTTCATACCCTAAGTCTATAATAAAGTAATTTAAACATTAAATAAACCCAATAAGATGGTTTTGCTTCTAATGGGGATTAATTATATCTTCATTTGGATCAAGTACAAGGTACTGTTTTATTATTACAGAGAAAAAGGAAAAACTTATTACTAATTCGGATTATTTGATTATTATGGAGTCTATGGGAAACAGTCTTTCCATAATTCAGAGCTTTCTGGATAATGGGTTTCTGGGTAACAGATCCCATACTTGTAATAAAACAGTACCTTGTACTTGTTCCTAACTAAGATATAATTAATCCTTATTGTAGCTAAAACAATTATTTTAGGTGTATTTAAAGATTTTTGCGTAAACTTAAGGTATGGTGATCCAAAGTTTGGAAAGATCCCTTATCTGCAAGACCCCAGTTCCAGAGCATTCTGGATAACAGGTCCCATACCTGTATTGTCTTATTATAGAGAAACAAAAGCAAATCAGCCCAAAATATGTTTGTTTAAATAGGATAGCATAGGGAATTGCATTGCCTTAAATTGGAGCTTTCTGGTTTCCATATAATATGACAGGTTCATGTTATAAGAAACCACCAAACTGAATATGAGTGTTTTTTCTCAGCTTGTATTCTCACTGTCACATATTTACAGCTGGCTTCGAAAAGGAAGTCTCAATTGTACCTTTTGTGAGAATAACCTCTGGCTGAAATGAGTCAAGTTCTGTTTGATCTGATTTATTTTGAGCAATTTGGTTTTAAACTTCTTTATGGAAAACCATGTACACTCATGTGAGAATCATCTTTACCTACTAGCCTAAACAGATCATTTTGAGTGAAATAGCATCTTAAAAACAAGACATTTTGCTGGAGCACAGTTCAGTTTATAATTAGTTGGCACTGGAGATCAGAAGACATTCTAGTCACGTTGCATATACGCTAGGAACCAGTGGGTAATAATGAACAACATAGGCATTTTACTGTTGTATATGTGAGAACCCCATAAAAAAACAGCTTCTCTCCTTATATTGATAGCCAGCTAAAGTCACCTGTTTTCCAAAACACATTAAAACAGGTGCTTGACTTGTTGTTCATGAAGAAGAGCAGCCAACGCTGCAGTGAGTTACCAGAGCTGACTTTTAGGGGTTGAAGCAGTAAAGACTAGGAGTGTGGGAATGCTAAATGACTCTTACATATAAGACAATGGGGCAGATTCACTAAAGGGCGAAGTGGCTAATGCTAGCGACTTTTCACCAAAAATCCAATCCGCAGGAACATCGCCAATTCACAAACAGACTAAGACAACGATTCACTAACGAATGGGAAGGTTGCTGGTGTTCATTCACACTCTATCACCAGACAAATGGTCGTTGATCCACAAATTCAGTAAAGTGGATTTACTGGCAGTAAAGTAGAAAAACTGCTGGTGACTGTAGCTTTTTTTTAAACGGGATTGTGCTAACAAAAATTTTTTTTCCCCATACATTTGAGAACATATGGAGCATATGTAGCATTCATTTTACAGTGGGCTCCTGTGTAGGGCATAATATTAACTCTTTATTAAGGTTCCTCAGACGTTTCTAATAAAAAGTGGTAACTTCAAGCATTTGCACCATCTCTAATAAAGACGTCCAAACAACTTTAAAGTACCCGCCCTATACAAATTGACCTGATCATAAGATCGCTAGGCACAAACAAACACTAGCGCATCTTTGCTATGAAATTGCTCACAGTGCCGAAGTAATGCAAGTGTTCAGCGCCCCGGGGCATACCCTCGCATTTTAGTGAATTAGCATAGTGGTAACGAATTTGCACCTGGTGAAGTGGTGTGCAAAGCAGTCACTGGTGACAATTCACCCTTTAGTGAATCAGCCCCAATGTAGGCAGCAAAGCTGTTTCTCTAGAAGCCCTGGTTCAAGAGTAAAGCTGCACGAGGGAAGAGGCTACTGCAGGGGTATAGCAGGTCTGTAGAGCAAGATAGCCTGTGTTGTCCAACCAGTGGTCATATAATTGTTCCTACAATTTGTGCATAACAAAAGCTGATGGATTACAAATTGGACAGTCCTACAATGTATGTTTTATAGCGCACTGCAAAGACTCCTCCACAACTATAGGCAACCTCTGTCACAATGTTAAAACATGCTTCTATGTCTAACCCTCTCGTCATTTCCATACTTACATAGCATTTTTGTCACCTGTCTCCTTCGGGTCTTCTCCTGCTGCAGCCGAACATTTTGGTAACTGTCTCCTTCTTTTCCTGATTTGGTCCCTAAGACTTGCAGCATCTTTTCTTTCTTAAGTTGAAGGCCAATAAGAAGGTACAGGACACTGATGGTGCCCATTGGTAAAAAGAAGAAAAATATGGTGGTAATCTGAATTATAAGGTTGTATATCCAACGGGGCCGCACTACAGTGCAAGTGGCAGATCCTGGCACTACGCCAATTCCCAACACACGTAAGTGCAATATGCCATTAAGGCTTGTATTGGGAATGGAGCACAGAATAGATATGACCCACACAGTGAGGATGACTCTCTTGGCATGGTTTCTGGTTACCACATACTTTGCTCGTAGAGGATGCACAACTGCAATGTACCTCTCCACACTCAGTGCAGTTACATTCAGTATAGAGGCAAAGCAAACTGTCTCAAAGAGCAGTGTCTTAAAGGAACAACCACCTTCTCCAAAAACAAAAGGGTAGTTGCTCCAAAGTTCATAGAGTTCCAGAGGCATTCCCAGAAGAAGAACAAGCAAGTCAGAAATTGCCAGGCTAAACAAATAGTAATTAGTAGGAGTTCTCATAATCTTGTGTTTAATAATCACGATGCAAGTCAGCGTATTCCCCACAGCTCCAACTGCAAAGATGACCAGGTAAATAACACATATTGGGGTGAAGTAGTTAGACCTTTGAGGACCCAGGTATTTAAAGAGCAACTCCTCCAGTGTCATGTTACAATCCTCAGGATTTATATCACAAAAACTATAGCAATTGTTTCCCATGTTCACTTCCAATTTGTTTAGGTTATGAAAAGGTTCTACATGATTCAGAGAATCTCCCACACCTGAACAGTTTCCAAATGAAAGAGGCATCTCTCTTTATTGGTAGATCCAGAGGCCACTCACTGGTCCTGTGAGGAAAAATCACAGTTAACTACCTTGTGGTACAGGAGAAGCTACTTTTTAAAAACAAATGAAGTTTGCTAAAAATGAAGCAGCTTTATGCCCATGGGCCTACTGTATATTTGCTTTCATACATACATACAAGGCCTTTTTATTGAATATAAATGTCAGCCTCATTGGTTCAGTTAGTGGGGAAATGTGATGTAAAGGTAGAAAAAGGAAAACTGTAATTGTCTAGCAAATCAATTTTTTTCTTTGTTTTCAAGATATTAGCAGTGTTTACATGAGTACAGAACCCACTAGGAGCTTTTATGTTCTCCCCGTGCTTGCGTGGGTTTCCTCCCACACAACAAAACAAATAGGCAGGTTAATTGGCTCCTAATAAAACTGACCATAGTTTTTGCTTATGTGATAGGGACTTACAGTTAGGTCCAGAAATGCAGTATTTGGACAGAGACAACTCTTTTCTAATTTTGGTTAAGTACATTACCACTATGAATTTTAAATGAAATGACTCAGATGCTGTTGAACTGCAGACTTTCAGCTTTAATACAGTGGGTTGACCTTTAATTCAAAAGAAATTGGACAATTGACTCAAAGGCTATTTCATGGGCAGGTGTGGGCAATTCCTTCGTTATGTCATTATCAATTAAGCAGATAAAAGCCCTGGATTTTATTTGAGGGGGTGCTTGTATGTGGAAGATTTTGCAATGGACATCCTTAAGCTGCAAAAACAGAAAAAACGAAATTGTTACAATATTAGGAGTGGCAAAATCTACAGTCCACATCGACAGAAGACAACAGTGGTGGATGATACCAGAATCATTCCCATGGTGAATAGAAACCCCTTCGCAACAGCCAAAAAAGTGAACAACACTCTCCAGCAGGTAGGTGTATCGTAATCCAAGTCTACCATAAAGGGAAGACTGCATGAAGGTAAATACAGAGGGTGCACTGCAAGGTACAAGCCACTCATAAAGCTCAAGAATAGAAAGGCTAGATTGGACTTTGCTAAAGAACATTTAAAAAAGCCAGCACAGTTCTGGAAAAACATTCTTTGGACAGATGAAGCGAAGATCATCCTCTACCAGAATGATGGCAAGAAAGGTATGGAGAAGGCATGCAACAGCTTGTGGTCCAAATTTGGGAAGCAGTGTGATAATTGGGCGTGCATGGCTGCCAGTGGCACTGGGACACTAGTGTTTATCCATGATGTGACACAGGACAGAAGCAGCCAAATGAATTTTGAGGTGTTCAGAGACGTACTGTCTGCTCAAATCCAGCTAAATGCAGTCAGATTGATTTGGAGGTGTTTCATAATACAGATGGACAATACAGCCAAAGCTGAGAAGTAGAATATTCTTGAATGGCCAATTCAGTCACCTGATCTGAACCCAATTGAGCATGCATTTCACTTATTGAAGACTAAACTTTGGACAGAAAGGCCCACAAACAAACAGCAACTGAAAGCAACTGCAGTAAAGACCTGGCAGAGTCTTAAAAAGGAGGACACCCAGAATCTGGTGACTTCAGACTGTCATTAGACAGCAAAAAAAAAGACATTTTATTTTCAGTTTTTTAATTACTTTTGAGCCTCTGAAATGAAGTGATTGTGTTAAAAAAAAGGCTTTAGTTCCTCACATTTTTATGCAATCTTTTTGTTCCACCCAATGAATTAAGAAAGTCTGCAGTTCAATTGCATCTGAGTTGTTTCATTTAAAATTCAGTGTGGTAATGTACAGAACCAAAATTAGAAAAAGTTGTCTCTGTCCAAATATTAGTCCTAACTGTGTATGAATAATATGTAATCCCTGTAATGAATGTTGGAGATAAATAATAATGTATAACTGGAACATGCCTATTTTGTTCTGCCGATTCAGGAAGCATCTTCTGAGGCTTCTCAAATCAGTTCCATTGCTCCTTCCACATTGCATAATGAATGAAAATGTAATGTAATGTTAAGCAACACAATATACATACATTTAACTTTTTCAGTTATTATATTTATATAGGGACAACCCTAATTGGAAATTAAAACGGTATGTTGGAAATGAAAATGGTACGGTGAACTCTGGATAGAAACAACATATTTCCCAAATAGTCGTCACAGGGAAACATTTATCTATATAAAAGCCACTCAAACTGCTGGAGCAACTATATGAATCAATAAAGTAGATGGCAGAGAACAGCCTGATGTACAACTAGAGTGAGATTATAGATGAACCCACATTTGCTGCTCTGGATACACCTGGAACTATGGAAGAATGGCTAATATAACATTATATATACCTGCAGCAGTGTTATTTATCAAGGAGTGCTTTAGGCAGTCTAGGTGCAGAACTACACTGGACATTTTGATCTGACCCACATGTTTATTATGCAGTGGCATATGATTTTGTGGGATGATATAAAATCTTATTCTCTGTATCATAATGTAAATTCTGATCAGTTAAAGCCAAGGCTTTTGTTTTCGAACACTTAAATCTGATAGAGAATATATTTCAACGTTTTTTCAACTTTATCTCTGCAGATAAAAGTGTCACAGCATTTCCTTCCTGCAGTCATGTCATGTTGTATAGCAAATCTTTCATGTAGTTTACACATCAGGTTTCTTTTAGAAGTGTGAAAGTACATAGACCACCCTTCCAGAAGTTTAAATTCATGGACTGGGCTCAGCAGCAACAACAAAAAAATTGGGCCCTTCTCCCCCCAATGCAAATACTTTAGGGTGCAACTTACAAGTAACCAAACAGATTTTTCTCCTCTCCCTACAACATTTAGCGCTCTCTCACTTCTCCCTGTAATATACATGGCTTTCATTCCTCTCCCTGTAACATATACAGCTCTTCTCCCTTTAACATAGAGTGCTCTCTCATCTCCCTGCACATACAAAGCTGTCTCTTCTCACCGAACGTGCACAGTTCTCCATTCTCTCCTTTTACTCGCTTATCCCTGTAACATACGCAGCTCTCTGTCATCTCACTACACACAGGGTGGGACTCGGGGCCCGGAGCCAACCGGGACTGCTGTCCAGGGCATCCCTCGGCTGCCCCCACTCACTAATACCCACACTGGCACCAGCGTGCATGCATGGACTTAGCATGCATGGTATCTCCGCCAGGCCAGTCCGACCCTGACTACACATACACAACTGTCTCTCTTCTCCCTGAACATACACAGCTCTCTATCTTCTCCCTGTAACATGCACAATGTTCTCTTCTCTCTCTCAGTAACATACACTATTATCTTCACTCTCACTTTCTCTCTCTCTGTGGCATATGCTGAGCTCAAAGGGGCCATTTCTGACTCCAGGGGGCCCAAGTGCAAGAGCTTATCCCTCGGTGCTCATATCTGGAAGCACCTGTGTCTTTCTATGCTCTGCACTGAACATCGGCTGAAAAATGTTCTAAAATGTGCTATCTCTCTTCTTTGTATGTAACTGGCCCAACTATCTGTCCTTTCTCTATGATACAAAGGTATCTCTCCACTGTCTATATAATATGCAATAAACGTCTCCTAAAGCATATATAAAGGTTCTTTGGGGGCAGCTCCTGACCTAGAATCACCACTGCATATTTACAGTACATGTTATTAAGGGTTCACAACATTACATCTGTAATTCATGAAGAGAGAGGAAACCAACACATCTCTTCTTTCCTTTGTCAAATTAAAAAGAAATAAATATACAAATCAAATCCAATTAAATTGGCTTTATTAGCAGCACCGGATTTCATGGGCGGGCGCCCTGAGGCCAGACGATCCTGGCGCACGCCCACATACCCCCTCTGTGCGAGTGCGCATGCGTGCCTGCACCGTAGTGCTAGGGAGCTGAACTCCCCAGTGCTCCCAGTAAAGCGGCTTGGTGGCATGTCGCCCCTAACATTCTGCCACCCTAGGCCCTGGCCTCGCCACAAATCCGGGCCTGTTTATTTGCAGGCAAAATACATTTAGCATTGCTAAAGCAGGTAGGAGAATGTAATAGATGGGGTTGGGGTCAGTTTATAGATTTAGGGGAAAGTCCTGTCTATGGCTGCATATTGTGAAGCCAGTGTTACTGTCAATGGCGTTTCAAGGGTAGATGCCACCCTGAAATGGCCTATTTGATACTGGCCCCACTTGACCCTCAACTAGGGTTGCCACCTGTCCGATTTTGACCTGGACAGCCCGGTATTTTGAAGGGCTGCCCGGGTCAATGCTTCCTGCCTGGTTTTCCAAATAAGGAAAACTGGGAGCGGGATTAGCTTGATTGACGCCGATTGGCCGATCGCGGCGTCATAGCTCCACCCCATGATGTCATGGGCCCGCCCACCGACGCCACAGGCCCACCCACCGACGTCACAGGCCCGCCCCCCTGTCCGGCTTGAGCCACAGGGAAAGGTGGGAACCCTACCCTTTTTTAATCAGGGTGCTGATTAATTGTATCAGGGCACATGTTTTAGCCTGGGTCTCATTGTTCAGCAAGGCATCATAGTATTAGGTCCTGGGACTGCTGGAACCTGGAGGAGGTGTTTATAGAATGTCTCTTTCTGTGAAACAAACAGCTACAGCTTTTCTCAGGCAAGGCAACTTACACTGATATCTGTACACTGTTTTTAAGATGTATGTTTTAGCAGCACTCTGATATATCAAATAAAATTAGATTTATTTGTGCCTCATGCTAAGCAACATTTCAGGCTTCATCAGCCCTTTATCAAGCCTATACACCAGTGATTCTCAACCTGGGGGTCGAAGGAACCTTTCACAGGGGTCGCTTATGGGGTTCCAGGAGCAGGTTCATCTCTATCCTCACTAGCCCTGGGGCAAGGTTGTAGCTTTTGGTGCTGAGAGTTGTAGTTCAGTAACCTGTGTAGGTTAGTTGCACTACAACTTTCTATATCCCCTTTGTAGGGACTGCCATACAGCTCTCCCTGCCCATTTAAAATGTGTAAAATTAACATGGTAATTGGGGTGTGGCTACAAAATGGGTCTTGCAAAATTATTTTACCTCACTAAGCAGGGAAAACAAACCTTTATGCAGCCAAGCTGTCTCCTGTACTTAAATATTTTAATATTTTATGGTTGGGGGTCACCACAACATGAGGAACTGTATTTAAGGGTTGCAGCATTAGGAAGGTTGAGAACCAATGCTATTCTCATTCACCGTAAGCACAGTAAGAATTGTATGGTTTCATTGCCTTCCATAAGGGACGAAAAATCACTGAAAATTTTGCTGCTAAAAATATTCCTGTACCATTGTGCTAAAAAGTACAAATCTATAGTGTGTTGTGCATGCTAAAATCCCGGCAGCCCTACATCCATTTTATTGCATTAGTTGTACTGTATTAATTCAAATTGTACAATTAATTTTACAATTAAGGAACTTGATTTGAGGCTGCTGAGATAAGTCATAGAGATAAGCAAGAAATGAGTGGTTCCACCAGTAGTGCAATTTCCACAAATCTACACTACATTTTGTCATGCAGCCTGTTATTAGAAAAAAGCAATGGCATCATTATTATCTGCCCCTTTGTTTCCACATCAACCACTGGGATTGAAGGTCCACCGCCTATCTAAGGAATTGTCCAGTTACAAGTTTTGGAAGAAAATGGCAACATGGGAGCCTTATCTGTCTAATCTGTCAGTAACATTTGCACCTCTATCCTATCTCCTCTCTTTGTAACTCCTCCTACAGCTAGGGTTGCCACCTGGCCGGTATTTTACCGGCCTGGCCGGTATTTTTGATGG
>CM044439.1:108075896-108094233 GCA_024363595.1 Xenopus borealis
AGATTATGATCTATATGTATTTTTGTGATGAGATAGCTGTTAGGTTCATTTGTTTTTTATCTTTTGTTTTGTCTCTTTTAGCTGGATTGGGGTTTAGCAGTGGATTAACGTGGAGTAGCGACTCCTCATTATGGAACGACTTTGAGCAGTTAAGGGGTTAATGTGAGAGGATTATTAATGATGTTATGCCCTATGTGTAATTTCCTGTTTTACTTTGTATAAACCCATGTGGACTAATGTTTGTTACTTGACTGATGCCCTTGGCTTGAGAAAGGGGTCTGTATACCCCGAAACGTTGCCCTATGGGATGTGGTAGGATTTTCTACAATATATGTCAGTTTCTAATTTTGTCTATATATATATATTTATTTTTATATATATCAGCTGTAGGAGTTACATAGAGAAGAGATAGGATAGAGGTGAAAATGTTAAAAGAGCAAAGGACCAAGAATGTTTTATGTTAAAAAGCAAAGGACCAAGAACTGACCCCTGCTGTACTCCGCTAACAACACTGGTCCAAAGTCTTCAATTTACCACCCTTTGTAATCTATCCGCCAACCAATTCTCTATCCAAGTACAAATATTATGTTCTAGGATAACATTGCTTAATATTACTTAATTTCATCAGCAATCTTCAATGTGGTACTGTATCAAATGCTTTAGCAAAATCTAAGTTGATTACATTACTGCCACCCCAATGCCAGACCTCAAAGAATTCTGGAAAATTATATAAAGTGGGACAATCAAAGAGTGGAGCTCTTTTATTGTCATTGGATGAATTCCATCTGGTCCTGAACCTTGTTTACTTTCAAATGTTCTAGTCTCATTTGAACTTCCTCCTGAGTAAACCAAGCATCACTAGTTACATTACAAAAATGGGTCCATTAAAAAAGAAACCTTAGTTTGCTGGCTCCTCAGTTGCATAAAGAAAAAAAAATAACAGTACCATCTCCATGCTTTTTAGCTGCTTTCTACAACCAATTTACATTGCACTGGACTTAGGTCCCCACCAATTCTTGCTTAATGTGTCTGCTATTTACATATTGAAAAATATGTTATCTACTTTTTATTTTACTCCTCGCTGCAATGCCCTTTCCATTCTCTATTTTAGCTTGTCCGATTGCCTTTTTACATACTGTATTGGTCTCTGTACCTCATAAAAGTTTCTTTCAAAAATATTCTTAATACTGAACTAGGAATATCATCCAACAGACCTGTGAGATTTAAACCAGCCATCCACAAAAATAAAGGAAACCTCTCCTCTCCCTGTTACATACAGAGAGATAACTTTCTTCTCTTTGTAATATACAAAGCTATACATTCTATATCATACACAGCTATCATTTCTCTCTGTTTTACATTCACAACGCTCTCTTCTCTCTGTCTCTGTCTCTCTCTCTGTCTCTCTCTGTAGCATACATATCTATCTCTTTTTTTATCTCTCTAACATACACAGCTATTTCATTTTCTCTTACACACTCTCCCTCTCTTCATAACATATACATATATTTATGTACAATATATTGACAGCAGAATCTGAATGTTTGTTAGTCTAGTTCTCCTTTTTTGTGATTCCCAACTTTAGATTTCCATGAAGAAGAAGGAAATGAGTTACTTTGCTGGAATTGTGTTTGGTGAGTGTGAAATGAAGTAACTGGAGTTCAGCAGAATTTATATATTTATCTCTAGCTCTCCTTCCAAATTACTTTTCCAGATTTGTTTGGGAGCCTCAGCATTTGAAATTCACAATTCTTTAATCAGTCTGATATAGCTCACTTATGGCTCTGGTTTAGTTAAGCAGAACAGAGAATTAAGATTATCACACAATATTAGTGCCATACTGATCCATGCACTTTATGGGACTATTTATTTAAATGAGTTTTCAAAAACAGATTTTGACCAGAATGGACCTTTATCTGCTATATATAGTCTGGTCACAATGAATGGGATAGGAATGACCTGAATGTAAATGTCCAGTGCAGATACATGAGGACCTGGTAAACAAATTAAGTAAATCACTTCCCCTTTACATGTAACAGTAGCTGTAGTCTCGCTAGCAAAGTACCAGGGCTACGCAAAGACCTATTTTTCTTTCTTGAATTTATCCATCTTCTCAAATAATTTAATTCCACGTTAATGAACAAGTCTCGGTATCCACTGACAGCCAGTGGCTACGTGTTGACAGCTGTGTGGTGCTGGTTTTGCATCCTGAAGTAAACCCATAAAAACTGTAACCACTGATAAACAATATCATGTCCTTATATTATATTATATTTTAGCCACATTTTACCCAAGAGACCTGTAATACCAGAGACATAGGAAAATGTCCAATCCAACTACCATCTCTAATTTTTACATTTAAAATATCTGAGCAATTCTGATTAAGGGCAGACCATACATTTAAATGCTTGCATGTATGTATCCCTTTGGCAGGTGTAATCCAATTTATATATTAACTGCTCTATACAGCATTGTACTATTGAGAAAAAGACAAAAGTTGGAAGTCCTGTAGGACTGCCAATACTTCTATGTATACTTGAGCGCTCTATGGGCTGTTACAGCTGAATAAAAAGACTAAAGTGTCCCTCTGTGACTCTCTTTTGTTTCCATACGACTCACATTCTTCTGGAAAGTAGCGCTGCTGTGTCTAACTTAAAGGCATCTACTGGGTTTTTATTTACCTAGAATAATAGAAATAAACAATGAGGCAGGCAGTAGGATATAGACACGTAAACCTATTCTCTTAATGACTACTTCTGAATGGTTGTTTTCTCCATGGAGATGCATTAAATATCAATAGAGAATCTAACTGGGGGTTTATGGTGTATGTCTGCCTCAAGCAGACAGATTTCTTGGTAATTTAACCTTTTCCATGTTTCCTTTCGCTGGGGGTAGAGAGTGTGTTTATGGACAGGCATAAAACTCAAGGAAAAAAAAAATCTGCAATTTATCTTACACTCAAAAAAAAAACATGATTAATGTAAAGCAACATTATAGCAGTTGTCAGTAGACCTTGAATTTTCATTGGCTTTTCTAAGTGAAATTTTGATGCACCATCCAGTGTATCCTAATCCATCTAAAACCCTTGCCCAAGAAAACTAAGAAAGCTTTGCTGGATATAGAGGAAGCTGTAAGGAACTTACCTTCTCACTTGGTTAAGGGCTGTGCTGTAAACAGATGCTCCACATTCTTCATATAGTTTCAAACACTCTCAGGTACAGAGTCTACCAGCAAGTGCCTGTCCAGTTCACTCTCCAATTATACAGTAAGCTATGTTCCGTCCTTACAGTGTTTTTAAAGCTCCACCAGGGGGTGGTACTGTATGCAGGGACCAACCCTGCATCTACATCTCACAGATATTCATAGCAAGCCTGTCCTGTCCCGATCCAATGGGTTCCAGATGTCACAGATAAGTGGTGATGAAAATCTACTACTTTCCTGCTGTGTCTGGGTCATGGTCATTTCCCTGTCTCACCTGCTCCTTTCACTGTTACAGACAGATAACTGTCTCATCTTTGCAGAAAGCACGCATATATCTGTCTTTGTGACTGAAAAGCTAAATTGCATTTTCTATTAGATACAGTCAAAAGCCCACAGAGCCTCTGTAAAATGCACAGCTAAATGCCCCTGAATACAGCACATGCACAGGGAGTGCCCCCAGAGTCCCTATACACTAGCCAGTGTGCACTAACCCTTGCAGGTCCATGGCTAAATGCCACATAACACAGCATATGCACAGTAAGTGTCCCTAGAGTCTCAATAGAAGCACAGCTAAATGCCCCAGAGCACAGCATACAGTATGTACAGTGAGTGCCCCCAGAGTCCCTATCAGATGCACAGTCAAAGTGCACTAACCCTTGCAGGTCCATGGCTAAATGCCACATAGCATAGCATATGCACAGTAAATCCCCTAGATTTTCAGTAAACGCACAGCTAAATGTCCCAGAGCACAGTATAATACAACAGAACACAGCATTCTGTATGCACAGTGAGTGTGCTAGAGATACTGACAGATGCACAGCTAATTGCCCCAGAATACAGCATATGCACATTGGATGCCACCAAAGTTCCTGTCTGATGCACAGCTAAATGCCCCAGAATACAGCATATGCACAAAAACAGCCTATGCACAGACAGCGTGCCCAAAGTTCCTGTCACATGTACAGCTAAATGCCTCAGAAACTCTGCCCAATGCACTCGCTAATGTTTTCAAATGAACAGCTAAATGTCCCAAAATCTCTTGTAAAATGCATAGTCAATTTTTCCATGATACTCAGATTACTATCTTCAGCTAGAAAGGCAGACAACGTCCAAAACATCTGTAACGCTATTGTGGGCTAAATTAGACCAAAAGGGTTAATGTCCAGCTAAAAATAAATAATATTAAATTCTAATAGTAAATCGAATAAATCCCAGGATGGAATACCCAGGCATGGTCCAGGAAAATCAGGGAGAATAAATGTAAAGCCTGACACCCTATCAGAGCTGCTCCTGCCATGAGGCAAGGGGAGAACTTTGCCTCAGGTGTCATGGATCGGCCAGTTACCAGGGGCAGCAAGAGCTGAATTTCCATTTTTTAATACTTGAATTCAACTCTGCTATTGCAGAGAACCCAATAGAGCTCACTGTACTAGTGATGCACCCACTATTGGCCATGAAACACTGCTGCATCCTATGCAACAACGGTCTCTTAACTCTAGGCCAGGGGTCCCTAACCACCAGGCCGTGTGCAGTCCTGGAGTGGGCCGTGGAGCTTTTACAAGGTGCGACAAAATGGATGCCGGCGAGACAAAATGGACACCGGTTCGAAAAAATGGACGACAACATGCCAAATTGGATGCCAGGGCACCAGGATTGGACAATGGTGCGCCTCCCGACCCCCTCCTGACCATGACAGGTTCCTGCCAAACTTCAATAAAGTGTTGGACAGAGGGTGGAGCTTCCTCTTCCCCTGCTAGTGATGGGCGAATTTGACCCGTTTCACATCGCCAAAGATTTGCCACAGGTGAAATTTCGCAAACACCCATTTGCATCAAAAAAATTTTGACGCGCGGCAAATTTTTTGACACGCTATCCCCTGCTACTCCGGGAGGGAGTGGATTTGCTGGGAGCCTGGAGCCTAGGCCCCAGGGACCCTGTAAATGAGGTGTAGTTTTCTGTTAAGCACTTTCTATGAAAGTGAAGCAGAAAGAAGTAGTGAGCAAAAGTAGCCTGGCTTCAACTAGGAGGGGCAGAACTCCCCTCAGGCAAGACTGGCTTGTAGTGAAGGGATCACAGTCTAATAGGGATTTAGGTTTAGTGATTTCCCTGATCCAATGTGTGGGATCCAGGTCACGCTACAGAGACACTGAAGGAGCATCTATCAATGTGGAACGCTATCTCCACAGGGATGTCACAAAGTGCTGGCTGTGATTTGCTGTGATGTTACCTGACATGTATGTGATAAACCTCAAAGGGTTGTGACTATAAAACCCTGATTTGCACTTTTAGAGAATAAAAGCCTGTTGCTGTTTGTTTGGTGTAAAGGGTTGTTCACCTTCAAACACTTTCTTCAGTTCAGTTGATCAAAATAGTTCACTAGAAATAAAGACTTTTCCCACTTACTTTCTATTTTCTATTTGTGACGGTTTTTCTATTATTAAATTGTCATTTTTCACATCCTAAAGCAGCACTGGGAGGAGGGTGGCTGACCCTGTAAACTGTTCTAAATTGATATATTTAGTTGATACATTTCTCTTCTTTGTCCCTGCTGAGCAGAATCCCTGAGTTTCAATACAGGCACCTCTTAAAATGAATGCAATAGTTGCTAATACTCCAGAGATGCTGCTGAGAAATGTATCAACCAAATGTTGCAAACCTGTAACAGCTTAAAGTCTGCACCTGAATTACTAAACTGACAGAATCAAACACCAGAGACAGGAACATTCAACTTTAAACTTAGATTTTGGAAAAACAGTAAAAAAAGTAAAGTAATTGAAAAACGTCTTTATTTCTGGAGAACAATCTGAAACCAACTCAACTGAAAAAAGTGTTTGGAAGGTTAACAACCACTTTAAGAACCTTCTAGCGCCCAATTCTTTTTTAGTCACGCAGCACAAATAAGGTGTAGTTGTACAACACCATTTCTTCATGTAGCAAAGACCCATCCTGTGGAGAGAGGGTTAAATATAACTGGTGCTCTGCCTGTTTCCAAGCAGGACAAGGTCTATCCTAGCCTAGATGAGGTTACTTATATATTCTTGTGAAGTGTATTCAGATTATTGCTGCCATAAAAGTAATACTGTTGGGAGTTTCAACCACTACAAGCCACTAGAACAGCTTTAGTACATAGATTGTTGACAGTATATATTGACATATTGGAGCAAGTCATGGAAAACATCTCAGGTGCCACTCCATATTTTCCTCTAAGAGCTCAGCTAAATTGTAATGTAGTGACTGAGACCGGCACGATGTATGGATTTCATGTACTTGTATAGAGCACACATGATTAGCACCTTCATCCAACTGTCTACAGAATGTTTTGTGTCTGTGTGGTACATATAAACATACATAGTGCTGGGTAAAGTTTCTCAGAACTTTGAAAAAAATGTTTACATTACAATTGTTTTTAAAGATTTCTTGTTAAATTGCTGTTTAAAAAAAATCCCCCTTACTCTCCTTTAGGGATGTGTGTACAGAGAATATGAAATCCAAGGCCTCCTGCAAAAGTCCAAGACCTCTGTGAAACTGTTACTTTATGCATGCCACATGGGAATGCGTGCTATGGTCTTTGTTGCAATAAGCAAGCACAGTCCTGAAAAATCCTCAAAATACCGTGGCTGCTGTAGTTCTTATGGATTACACTAAAACACTGCTAGCCACATTTTTACTTCACCACTATACACCATGGCCTCAAGCTGAGTAATGCTAATAATAGCATACAAAGGCGCTATACTGATATGGCCATTTCCCAATAGACTCCATTTTCATCATGTAATTCACATTTTTAAAAATGATTTCCCTTTTATTCTCTGTAATAATAAAACTGTACTTTGTACTGGATCATAATTTAGATATACATAATCCTTACTGGTGGCAAAATAATCCTATTTGGATTTATTTATTGTTTATCTGATTTTTTTTAGTAGACTAAAAGTATGGGAATCCAAATTATAGAAATTTCTCTTGTCTGGAAAAACCCAGCGCAACCTGCAGTGCCTCATTTCATTTGTATTGGAAAGTCCCTCTTTTCTCTGCACAGAATAGCCAGAAAAAGAAAGAAGTTTCTAACTTAATTGGCTTTTGGCAGAGAGCCTAGAAGAACAGCTAATGTGCAAAAAAGATGCTTTTAAACAATTTTGATATAATAAAATAAGTGATTGATTGTATTTGTAACAGTTTAGATAAGGAGAAATATTTTGAAACTTTCATAACCGCCAAATTTGGTAAAACGAACATGTTAATTAGTGGGTGTGACCACAAAAATGGGTGTGGTCAAAATGTTGCAACGCTACATATGGAAAAAAAAATTTCTGTCCCTCTTTACTTCCAAAATGTTGGGAGGTATGGAAATGTGAAAAAAAACTGTAAAAAATGGCATCTTTTGCTTTGTGTCTGAATGTGCTGAATAGCATTGGAGTCAATGAGAAGAGCAATTTACACACGTGTTTCATTTAGTATACACACATGCCCTGCATTGTTACTGGACTCTTATCTTTTCAAAAGAAAAAAAGGCCTCCCATTTTGCCAGCTACTTAAAAACATCTATGATTATTATTTAAAATATTGAAAAATTAAAAAGGCATATCTTAATATATATTCATTTATTTTTAAAAATAGTTTTCACTGCACAGAATGTGGTGTTTTGAAGTGAAGCGACGAACTCGGCACGCGGCGAAACAAAACACGCGGCGAATTTTCGTGAGCGTTTCGCCGAAACTTTCGCCATTGGCGAATGTCGGAAATTCGCCGCGAATTTATTCACCCATCACTATTTCTTTAATGAAAATTGCAATATAGTTATGAATAATTATTATATCAGAATTATTTCTTGCATTTAGCTCCTATGAAGGTGTTGGTGAATTCTTGCTCCAATTGCCACTGGCTCATGTACAGAATTGTTTGGACAAAGCTGCAATACCTGTGAGAAGCAGGCATGAGCAAGCAGGCTTCCCGGTAATTAGTTGCTGTCATCTAATTTCCAAGCAGCCATCCACTGATACAGCTTTTAAATAGGGGGTCAGCAATGTGAGAGCCATAGCTTTTATTGCAATTTTCCACAGGATGGTAATCCTGCGGATTCTTTATACAGGACAGTAATAACAGAGAGAGACAGTAATGCTATTATCATCATTATCATCATCTTTATTTATATAGTGCCAACATGTTATGCAGCACTTTGCTGAAATTAAACTTCATTCATATTAGTTCCAACCGCATCACAGTTTACAATCTAAGGTCTATAAGACATTCACAGACACACACACACTTTATCAAGTATTGTATGTTTTTTTTCTAGTGGGGGGAAGCCTCTGTACCTGTAGGAAACCCACACAATCACAATCAAAACATACAAGTTCTTTGTCTAGAATGCCTTGTGTGGAATTGAACCTAATGCTGCATGGCTGTAATGCTAATCATTGCTTCATTATGCGGCTAGCATTCACTTTGCATTGCCCATAAAATACATTTTGAGGACCTTTTCTGCAACAATTACGTGGCATGTGGTGTAATTTTAGTCAGGTCACACAAAGCAAGATGTGTACATAAGCATCCATGCTCAAGCCTAATGAGGGTGAATGTGATCAGAGCATCATCAGCTGATCTCAACAGAAAATCTTTTCAGCCTACAAATGGCCAGTTCAAAATTCCCTTTTATCTAGAGTTTATTGTGTAGGGATGGCCATAAATCACACCACTATATTGAGAAGTTTTATTATCTGTTGCATTGTTTTCATGCTACACATCTTAGCTACATTCATCTAATGGAGTTAAAATACTATTGATTCAGCACATCATTTTGCCAGAGAGCTCTCTATTACCAACCAATCAAACCCATTCTTTAACAAGCACTAAACGCACGTGAATAAGCCGCTTCTCACTGGAAGGTGCACTTTTAATGTGAGACTGTGATTAAATACATTTCTAAGAGCCGTAGAAAGACTTTTCCAATGATGGATGAATGAAGATCAGAACAATTGCAGTGGGGGAATTCTGGAGGGAAAATGGCAATGTAGTGATATGACTCAAGCTCCAAATTAATTACAGAAAGAATCATAAAAAGATTGACAAGTAGATTGAAGTGAGTTACAATATTCCTTAGGTATTGAGAATCAGTGTGGTGTGATCTGTTAATGAGCATTTAGCGGCCAGTGGGATCGATTCCATTAATGTTTGGAATCCTCCCTTTAAGATCCAATGCTCCTCAGTCCATTTCTAGCTGTATATATAGTATATTCTTATTATCATTAATTTTATATAGTATATTCACATCAGTGTGTATTTATATTTTTTTTTACAAAAATAAGTCTCTCTCCCCTTTTATCCCATTAGCTGTGATAAGAGAATTGTATAATTAAAAAAAAAATAATGTTTTAAAAGAAAACACACTGTGCTGACCACACTTTTCCATAAGTTAAGCCTTTACATTTTCTTACCATGGAGAACTCGAAACAGAATTCATGCAGATGCACAAAGGTTATTTATTATATTGCTATGGAAACCAATGTTTTTCTGTTATCTTGCATCCACTGGCAAAATGCTGGTTTTTGAAGATTATCTCCATGATACAACCGTAAAATATATTCTCACCCCATCGTGGATCCTTTGTTGTGTATTTGGGAGAAGCACAGGTAATATAATAAAAGACACAAAGTTGTAGCAACCTGTGAAAGACCAAACCTATAATTCTAACACTATAATATAAATACATTTCACATGCAGCTTAGAAAATATTTCAGGGATCACTGACCCCAAGCAACCGACAGTGTCCAAAAGTCTAGTGTTGGATTTCCATCATGGAACTGGGATGAAACCCAAGTGTAAGCATTCCATGGCTGAAATAACGAGTGAGTTGTTTGCAGTAAAAAAATTATAATGACTACTAAAAGTTTACTACAGCTGTGTTTTTTTTTAATTCATAATTAAAGGCTAACTTTAAGATACATCTTGCCTTGTGCTATTATAAGAATTTTGCTATTGCCCCTTGCAGTGTCCCCATTACTCCAACTTAAACAATATTTATTGTTCATCCATAAACACCCCCATGCATCTCTAATATGCCTCCTTCTGACCATTTCTGCAGGCCAGAATGAATGCCAACTGTGTTTACTCAATTAAGAACAATAAGATGCTTGACATTTTAATCAGTGGCTGAGCATAAGGGTAGTAACACATGGGCACACTGCCTTCGCGTGTTTTCCCTTCCTCTATAATGAAAAGTCGCCCGGAGTTTCCTCGTGAGGCAACAGGCGACTAAATCTCCCTGAATCTGCCAGTGTGTCACTACCCTAAAACTAATGTATAGAATGAAACATTACAACAAACAATAGTGCACAAATAGAGTTACTATGACTAATTTAAAAACAAACATTCTATTCCTGGCTTTCTAAGAGCATTTCTAAATACGAATATAAGGAGTCATGAACAACCAACCCATGCATTCTGACCATTAGTGGTAAAGACATAGCCAGGCATGCAATACTATAATTGAGATCAGGGCCCCTGAAAAGCCCCCCATCTATGGCAAAGGGGATAATATAAAGTTGTTCAATCTGCTGTCTCCCAGCTGGTGTTCAACCACATGGTCACGAATCAGCACCCAAAATCCAGAACCAGTGCTAGGCTCCCTGGTCTCAGCTCTTGCTTTTGCCTATAACAGCCACCTTTCACCTCGGGAGGAGCCCTCGGCTAATTGGATCACACCAGGTCTTATTTAAGAAAGGGGCCAAGCTAAAGGTTCTGGACAAGCAGAGAGGCACGATCGTTAGCAAAGTCTTTTTTGGGCAGAAGGTCACAGTTCAGGGAATGGAAAGAAAGCATAGTCAAAACCAGGCCGGGTTGGTGCAGGCAGAATACATACGGAGTCAAACAGGCAGAGGTCAAAGCCGGGAGATCAATCAAGAAGAGTCAAAAAGGCACAGGTCGGATTACGGATTTCAGAATAGTCAGTTTACCAGGTAGGGGTCAGGATCACAGAAGTCGGATTAGTCAGGCAGGAAGAGTTACAACAGGAATCAGATACAAACAAGAATAGCATCCAGGAACTCTCAGAGATGAACCTACAAAGGGCAATGAGTTCTAATACAAAGTTCCCTTAAGTACCTTTGAGCCATTGCACCATGACATCATCACACCAGCACATTTTCGCCTGTAAAACCCAGAAGTGTGTGCGCGCCCTAGTATAAGCTTGCCGGCACAGAAGGATTAATGTGATTAGTGCTTTGGTTTTGTGATGCCAGAATAATGGTCAATAGACTGCTGGCCCCATGTATTAAATACTACAGGTGTGGGTGTTATCCAGAACGCTTGGGACCTGGGGTTTTCCAGGTAACAGATCTTTCCGTAATTTGGATCTTCATACCTTAAATCTACTCAAAAATCATGTACACATTAAATAAACCCTACGCTAAGGAAAAAAACAACAGCGTTTTTTTGGGACAGAAAAAATTTCAACTTTTTTTTACCAAATCTCCTATCTACTCTATTGCACTTCGCCTGCTCTAACTTGGCGAAGTGAACTCTGGCGAAGGGGCTAACGTTCATAAAAATGACTAGCTTAGTGAATTTGCGAATTTTTGCCACCTTCGCCAGAGTGCAACTTCACCAGCGATGGACTTAGTGAATTTGCGGAGTTACGATTTGCACTAACGCTGGCGAATTTACACTTCGGACTTTAGTGAATTTGCCCCCTTGGGGTAGATTCATCAAAGAGTGAAGTGAAGAGTGAAGTTCCGCCACTAGAGGGAAATTCCACCGCTCTCCATTCATTTCTATGGGATTTTGAAAGGCGTATTTTTCAAAGGGTGAAATTTCACTTCACCCATTGATAAATAGGCCTTTCAAAATCCCATAGAAATTAACTGAGAGCTGCGGAATTTCCCTCTAGTGGCGGAACTTCACTCTTTGATGAATCACCCCCATATCTTAGTTGGGATCAAGTACAAGCAACTGTTTTATTATTACAGAGAAATGGAAATAATTTAAAAAAAATGGGGATTATTTGGATAAAATAGTGTTTATGGGAGACAGCCTTTCTGTAATAACGGGTAACGGGTTTTTGGATAGCAGATCCCATACCTGTACTAAATACTAAATACAACCAGCAATGCAGACAGCCTGTATTCAGTGCATTTCAACTGTGTTTATGTCAATGACCTTATTAGAGCCCCTACACTCCAGAGCCCTTAAGCAGCTGGAAAGCAGTCTTTGACTATTACAAAAAAAAAACCCTATAAAAAAATGTATATGATTTCAGGCTTTGGGTTAAAGTGTTATTATTGGAGGCTAACAAGTGTGTGTGTTGGGGGTCTAATCAATAATTTTTGTTTGTTTTATATATTGACGGCAGGGTTCGGGGACTATGGGTAAGAAGAAAGGTAACATCAAGGTGTATAGGGTGGTGTAAATTGCAAATTGGGCCTTATTGCTACAATTCTACTGGACAGTATATGTTTCAGCAATAATTGATATATGTGTTAATGAAGCATCACTTAAATTCTTCCAAAAGTGGCCACAGTAAAAATATAACTGGATCATTTTGCTTTAGGGACTTTAGTAAACATGCCCGTTAGAGACAGCTAATTGTAGATTTTATTATGCATTAGGCTTCTCCCATGGATATGTTACTTATGACTTTTCCCCAATAAAATCTTTATACAAATCCAAAAAGGAATGACTGTTTAATAGGAAACAAGATTATAGGTTCTCTGTTATGACTGTGTGTGTGTGTTGCATCTTTTTTTCCATCTGTGCAGTGTGAGTCTGATGGAATCCAACAGAATAATAAAATTATCTCTCAGGTTTCCTGATGCCTTAGACTACCAACTCTTATTAGCAGGACCCCATGTAACAGGTGTGAGCAGGCATTCTCATGACTTTGACTGTAAATTCTTATTAATTGGGCAATTTTCTCCCATTTTATTTTGCGGAAATAAAAGGATAATATTTTTAAGTGTCAAAATGACACTCACATTCACATCAGAATAATGTTGATAAAATGTTAATGTTAATAAAAAAATTAAACTGAATTAGAATTGAAAACAAATATAAAATTATCTATTTCTATAAAAAGCAGAACATATACCCCTCATTTCTTGAAGCACACCCACACAAATACAGGCAGGCAGCAAACCATAGGCAGGTTGTTTTATTGTATCTGTTACATATATATAGCTATTTATACATATAATTTGCCACATTTTTTTTAACCCCAGCACATAGTTGCCCAGTTTTTAAAAAGTATGCAACATTAAGTAAAACTCCTAAGTATGAATAATCGATCTCTGCAATGCAGAAACAATATGTAATATAAGATATCAACTAAAGAATTGTTAGTGCATAGTGGTTCATATGTACTGTATATAATATCCACAAAAATACATTGTACAGTAACAGACCATAACTCAGCCAATAAATGAAAACAGAAGTCATGCGGCTCAATGCCTATAAATCAGTGAAGCAGGGTACATGCCCCTGATTTTTTTCACCCTACGCCTCAAAAAAGATGTTAAAAGACCAATAATGTTAGAAAGCAGCATTTGGCTGAATTCAAGTACCTAGCTGAAGCAAATACTTAAAATCATGTGACTTTTGGCACACAAACAAGGAAGTGAATTTTTTAAAAACTATTTGCTGGATGTGTAGTTCGCTTTACCACTTCCTGGAGCTAACTTGCCTGTGCAACTTGCCTGTGCAAATTAGGATTCAAATTCAGTTTAGAATTTGTCCAAATGTTTTGGGACACCAGCTCTTACAACAACTTTTGAGAGAAATCCAGCATCTGCACAATTCTCACTTTAATAGTCTGTTTTGTTACCTGTAACCTCCTTTCTTCTAATCTCAAGGGATATTTGTGGTGTTTATACAAATGGCCTGCAGGTGGCACTGTGCATACATAGGACTTTCTGTACAACTTGAAAGTGAAAGTAAGACTTACTGCTGTTATGTAATGGCTGCATGAACCTGCTAATAAAGCATTGTTATACTTTCCTCATCCTCGGCTACCAAACACAACAATATTATAGTCTATAAACCCTAACTTGGCTTGTCCAGTATCTGCAGTACCACCTCAAATAAAGCCAGGATAAAGTCAGGCCTGGATATCTGAGTTGGACGCCCCTAGACCCTGGGTCCTGCTACTGCACCTCCTACTCCACCCCCCAAACTGGTTTTATCTAGAGCAATAACAAAATTTAGAATGCATATGGATGGCATGCCATCCCTAAAATCTTGGCCAAGGTCTTTGTGACCTTCCTACAAATCCAGGCCTGTATATAGTTTTACATCCAAGCTGATATTGATAATAGCTGTGAAAAAAATAATCTGTAATAAGTGCTTTCATTTGCCAGCTGACAGGTGAGTGCTGGTTACATGAACAAGTGGGCTGATCCAGTGAAATTGGATTTCATGTTTACTGAAAGCTGAATTGACCATAACTTCCTACAAGTCTTTTAGAGGAAAAGTGTGAGGTAACAATAAATTACTATCCTTGTCAATGACTTGGGTCGGTATATAGTGGGATTTGCCTCTTTATTTCCCATGTCCTTATGCACATGAGCACATTCATGACAGAATCAATTATCCATAAAGACAAGAATGATAGCAGCAAGATGCATGTGTTATCTCTCATAGTAATTGTGGTGTTTATACAAATGGCCTGCAGAGGTCACTGTGCACATGAGTTATGCTGTGTATACACAGTACTGTCTATAATGTTTAAGAAAGATAGAGTTTATGTTACTGTTGTGCAATGGCTGCATGAACCTGCTAATAAAGTCCTGTTATACTCTACTCATCCTCGGCTATCAAAACACAACAGTAATATAATAAGCGTAGTTGGCCAAATGCAAAAACAGATGTTTTCAAACAGCTAATCAGTAAATGCTGATCAGTTACTATGGGGCACCAGACAAATAGACCTGTAAGAATGGTTGTGGGAATCTAGCAGGAGTTTGGCTTTAGGGAAGGTCAGTTATTCAGAATATTTCTTGCATGTTTTCAAGTTACTACTGTACAGTGCTGCATACGCAAATAACACAATATAAATAAAAATATACAAGCTCCACTTTGCTAGTCCCAAACCTAATGACTTATCCATACATACAGTTTTAACTTCCACCTATAGACATATTCTTCATATTCTTCATATATATATATCGCTTGCTGGCCTTGCTTTGCCATGTCTTTCTGTCTCCCACCTTTCTCTTAGCCAGGCCCATCTTGGCATCTTATTCCCTTTCTATTTGCTTGCTACCTAACGTAGTAGTCCACATAAAGAAATGTTTTGGGAGTCATTTTATGAGGGTCAAATGTGGTTAGGGCCCTCCCTACCTCATAAAATTAAAAAAAGTAATTGCTGTATCAGTGTTTCTCTTTTAGTTTCAACATTATTGAGAATATGTGCTTTTTGTTTTCTGCCCCAAACAGAACTTAACGAACGCCAGACTGAAAAATCAAAGTCTGCATCATGACAGATAAAAGACTACTGATTGCAATAAAACAGGTAAAGAAGCGCATTCTAAAATACTTGCTGCCTAGATTAGAAGTTCATAAAGCAGTGGTTGTCAGAATTTAAGGGGTTTAAGACAACCTTTAAAAGCAAGCATCAGGATAAAAGGGGAGTTATTCACTAAAGTGACAATTTTTGCATTGGAAGGCTCTGTCACACTTTACACCACTTCATCAGATGTTAATTCGCAACATATATGTTAATTCATCACAATTCTTAATTTAAATCATATTTAAAGTTGAATTAAAATATGATTAAATTTCATCTCAACTGGTCCTCAGGCTGAGCTTTGATGAGTGTAACTGACTATGTAACCATTGATCCCTAATGTATTTCCTAATTTAGCTTTAGATTTAGTTCCTGCATCCACTGCTTTCGGCTACCACTGTAGGAGTCACCCCAAGTATTGTGCAGTAAGCTTACGTGCATCTTTTTCACTATGCTCTAAACAGAACCTGGCAAACAGAATGCAGCATGTCGATGTCACCAGCAAAATGATTCGACACGGTCTGTCGGCAGCTTTTATCGACCCGTGTATGGCCACTTTTAGGCAAAGTCTGCAAGTTTGCTGGATCAGCCCTTAGGGGCGAAGGTAAGGAATCCTATCATACTTGCTAATTGGACTGTAAGTCCATAAACGATGGCTGGCTGAATATTGGAGGGTTCAAGCTACTCTTTTTAGAACCAACATATGGTTTAGTCCCTGCTTATCTGATAATAGATTTTAGCAACTTTGTTATATCAATACACTTGCATGTTTTTATTAAGAAACACAATAGCTAATAAGCATCATTTGGGAACCTTTGTTTATCAGATTATCATAATGTCCTGTTTGAGCACTGGAGACCAAAACTGCACAGCATATTCTGGAAGAATGACCCCCTCTTCCCATGAATCTATGCCCCTTTTAATACAGCTCAAGACCTTATTTGATGCTGCTGACTGGCATTACTGTACATACTACAGCCAAGTTTATCATCTACAAGGACTCCAAGGTCCTTTTCCATTATGGATTTACCTAGTGCAGTCCCATTAAGGGTATAAGTGGCTTGGATATTTTTACATTCCACGTGCATGACTTTATATTGATCAGCATTAAAAAACATTTGCCACTTAGCTGCATAGATTGCCAGTTTGTCAAGATTCTGTTGCTGGATGCTACATCCTGGATGGAATTAATTGGACTGGATAGTTTTGTGTCATCTGCAGACACTGATACAATACCCTCCAAAAAGTCATTAATGAATAAGTTAAATAAAAGCAGTCCCAATACCAGGGCTGGAATTATGGGTAGGCAAAAGAGACACCGGCCTAGGGCGCAACCATAAGGGGGCGCTTGGCAGGTACCTATTAAGCGTATTCTGCCTACCCCTACACTTCTGTAGCTCTCTCCTCCCTCCTCTGCCCCGTCAACTCCTCTGCCCCCTCACCTCCTCCCCTTTCCATCACTGGTCTCCCTCCTCCTCCCCGTCACCCCCCCTCCCCTCTCCGTCACTCACCTCCCTCATCCCCTCTCCATCTTCCCCTCTGCTACTGTGCGTGCGTTCTTTTGAACATGCACGTGTTTGTGCCCGCACACACTGTTGGTTGCAGGCGAACAGGGGGTAGGGGGCTGGCTGCTGGGCTGTCTAGGGCGCCCGGTTGGCTTGGCCCAGCCCTACCCAATACCGATCCCTGAGGGACACCCTATGGCAAAATCCAAATAGATCACATCTACAGCACCCCCTCTGTCCAGCATCTTACCTACCTCATCCTAAAATGCTATCAAAATTGTCTGACATCACCTATGCTTCATAAAGCCATGCTGATGGCTGCTCATAATGGCATTCACTAGGACAAAATTTTGAATGTGATCACTTAACAAGCCTTCAAATAATTTGCCCACCACAGATGTCAAACTTACTAGCCTATAATTATCCAGGCTGAGATCGTAATCTATTTTAATTATTGGAAAGACATCAGCTTTTCTCCAATCCATAGGCACCATACATGCAAATCCGAGAAAATCAGAAATAGGGGCCGGACTAAAACTGAACGAAGCTCTCTTAGAACCTGGGTGGTGCATGCCATCTGGCCCTGGTGCCTTGTTTACATTAATTTTTATCAAAGCTTTATGAATTATATCCTTAGTCAGCCACTGACGGAGCCATTAATACAGCTCTGAAGTGAGCCTGGGAACTCTGACTCCTCTATTGTATACACTGAAGAAAAGACTAACACAGTTGCCTTTTCTATATCTGTTACAACCATACTGGTAGCATTATTTAAAGGAGCAACACTCTCACCCTGCATCTTTTTACTATTAATACTTAAAAAACTTTTGGGGTTAGACTCAGCCACAATACTCTCTTAATTTCCTATCTTTGCCTTTCAGATTGCTATTATGGTGTTTATATTCATTAAAGGCAGCTTCTGTCCCAACAGACTTTTAAATGTCTTTCTCTTCTTTCCTATTAACTTCTTTACTTCTATATTAAACCACATAGGGTGATTCTTAGTGCTTCCACATTTACTTCTTAAGGAAATAACTTGAGAACAGTAAAGATTTAAAAAACATTTTAAATGACAACCATTTCTGTTCTGTGTTTTTAGCTGAAAACGTAATGCCCCAATCTATGCTCTGAAATGCAG
>CM044439.1:108098269-108109774 GCA_024363595.1 Xenopus borealis
GTAAAGCTGTGCATACAGATGCTGATTCAGCCCCTTTAGCTTGTGTTGACAGCTTTCCTGCCCATTTATGGGCCCCTCCTGGGGCTAAAGAATTAGATCAAATAGGTGGCCAAATTGGTCATGGTGACCATGCCAAATTAGCAGAATTGTGCGTATGGCCACATTAACAGCATATTTGTTTTAATACATATATAACACTTTCTTCTTTATGGACTTTTAACTCCCACTTAAAATCCTAGCTAACTCAACAGGCAACCTGGATTATAAATAAACAAAGGGAAATACATACATCACTATATATTATATACAAGTAATGTTATAATCCAACTGGCAAGGACAGGATAGGTGACATCTACATTACTCCCCACTTCTGTCCCTCATTAAAATACAGTAGTATGCTGATAAGCATAGTTAACTATATATGCTTCAGGGCAACTACAGGTCTCTGTGCTCTGCATTGCACCAATTATTTGCACTTTGCATACTGCCTATGAGGTTGTATATATGACCCCTGTGTTGTTGCTGCAAATTACATATAATCATTGACTGAAAGGCTTTATTTACAAGCATATTTGAACCCCTTAGGACCCAGACAATGATGGTGCAGTACTCGGCTCTTTTCAGTAAAAAGAAGTCCTGTACTTAATATCAGCCATTGCCAGTTGGTCAAGACAGGGTTCTCAGTGCCTTATGGTCACCAGTGCTCCTTGGTTTCTGAAGGACTTGGCAGCACTGCAATTAGACTGAAATTGTACTCTTAACATTCCATTGTAGGATGGAGGATTCTACAGTTAAGCCTTAGGGAACAAATATTTTTACCCATTTCTTGAACCGAACACCTTCCAGAAGGCTTTGTAAATGGGCTATGTCATATAAATATATGTCTTCTGAAATAAGCAGAAAGCCACAATTTTCATCCATACAGTTGTAATTTTGCAACTGCTGTCAAAAGGGACAGGTGCAGTCCAGTGCTAATAACAAGTTTGTTTTTAAATCCTTCAAGAGATATACATAAAACACAGTTCTTAATTATAACCTAACAGAATGTTATAATTAAACCTCCCTTAGCTGTAGAAAGCATTCATATAACACATTTTTCATTTGCCACTAATGGTAAGTAGTTATGATTTGACCTTCCCATGTACTGTGTCATCTACAGCCTCTCAGAATTTAAGTAGATTCAGTTAAGTTCTCAATTATTATATATATAGAACATAATCGTAGTTTAATATAAAATCATAATTTAGCCTAATCAGTCACTATTTGATATTTCAGCCTATTCAAACTTTCTGAAATTGAATCCATAGCTTTCCAGATCCAGCAGCCCCAAATGCAAATACCAATGAGCAGTATACTGCCCCAAGATATAGAGTATTATATGAGTATGCACACTGGTATCTGGCTTTGTGGGGTGGCCCCCTGTAAGTGCAGGCCCGGATTTTTCGAAAGGCCCCCAAGGCCCAGGCCTAGGGTAGCAGAATTTTAGGGCGGCACACCCAACACCCAACTTGGATCAGAAAAACTGAGGATGTGTAGGAGATAACATAGTTTTTTTAATTTCCTGTGCATCAATCCCCAGTGCTCCCATCCCAATGATGAAAATTTGCATGAATAAAGAGGAGGGGATGGGGGCGACGAACATCAGTGGTTCAGGGGGTGCCCACTATGTAAATCGGCCCTGTTTCGTTGAATCCAAGGAGGAGAAGGATAGCCATATGACTATGAAGATTCTCATTCATCCAGGTCATGGTCAAGGATAGCCATACTTCATAAATGGTAAGTGGGGATAGCAGCAAAATATGATTAATTGATACTGTACTAAATTTAAGCAGCCAATATTATATCTGGGTTTAATTTGCCTTTTAAAAACAAACCAAACAAAAAAAGTGTCTGCTCCCAGTCTATAAGGTCATACTACAAGTGAAGTGCAATGCAATTGCCCTGTTTTTTTATACCAACAATGCAGTGGTTTTCCAATGATCCAGCATAGGAGGCACTTGCAGCCGGAGCGTTAAAATAATTGCTCTTAAGTGTGTGTGTCTTTCACAAACACAAACTGGCATCACTTTTTTCACACGGAGGCAAAATGATTTTGGCACATGATTCTTTAGGCACATGTGTCTATGGACTCCCTGTAGGCACCCTGATAAGAGGTTTAAACTTCCCATGTATGTCCATCTTAAGACTGGAAGTCAGCATTGGGCATCAGTCAAAGTGGTAATGATAATTATTATATATCCTGGTTTGGAAGGTCCTTTTCTAGCCAATTATTTCTAATACCCTACAAAGTAAAGCATGAAGAGGAATATTTAACACTGTAAATGTTGATGGTTTCCAGACTATCCACTTCAGGGGGGAACTCTGAATTCTTCTGGGAAAGTCAGATTGCACTCATTTTCCTTTTGTCCTTCTCCAGCTTTTGTCTCTCCATGGGTGTCTGGATTATTCCTGGCAGCTGCAACATCAGGCAGGTGTAATTGCCTAAATACACAAGAGGCTGTTAGCACACCAGGTGTGACACACTTCAGGACATGACTCAGGATATGTACCAGACACTCGCCCCACACATGTCCCTGCACTACCAAACCCACATGATATTTACTCAGCTACAGTTCCTGTCGTCCATAAAACGCAATACATTAATGAAATACATACATAACTGATCTCACCAACAGAAAGGGTTTCTTATATATAACCATGGATGCAGCTGTGTGTTTTCCCTGGGAGAGCATATATACATAAGAATATGACTGTTTGAAAAAGAGCCTTATAAAATATAATTCTCGGGCATCCAGGTTTATTATTGTAAAACAAGAATGCTTTGCGCACAAAGTCAAGTTTTTGGGTAAGTGGTCCCTTTTACGGTAAAAAATGGATAAACACACAAAGCACATATTTCACTGTGTACAAATTGCTATATTCACCATAAATATTAGGCATGTCTAATTCCTGGCCCTTCAGCTGTTTTTGTGCTGCCACACTTTAAACTTTATTGACTGATGATTACACCATCCAACAACATTGCCAGAGTAACACCAATCAAAAATGTATGTATCATATAAACCCATACTTCATCCATCCAGTCACAAACCCTTCTGCCAATAGAATCATATGAACAAGAAATCAATATACAAATATGGGGGCAATAATAATTCCATGTAGTGCCACATTCAGCCATGCATTTCAAGTTAGACAGCCCTAAGCTAGTTAACCAAATCCATTCTCCCTGCGCTGTGCTTGACAATAGTGTTACTAACTTTTAGTTATTCCCTTATCCGGAAAACCCATTACCTGGAAAGTTGGATTACAGAAAGGCCATATCCCATAGACTCCATTTTATCCAAATAATCCAATTTTTTTTAAAAATAAATTTTTCTATGTAATAATAAAATAGTACCTTGTACTTGATCACAACTAAGATATCATTAATCCAAATTACAGAAAGATCCATTATCCAGAAAACCCCAGGTCCTGAGCATTCAGGATAACATGTTCCATACCTGTATTTTCTATTTTTACTTAGGGTCCTTGCTTTCTTTCACTGTCTTAGGATTTGTCTTCCCCCAGCTTTGATGTCCCTGACAAAAACAAAATCTTCTAGGTTTCAATATTCATTTTTAAAACTGTTCGAAGAAAAAACAACAGTACTGACTGAAGAGTGATGTTTTCACAGCACTTGTAGCTTTCTATTAGGAAGGTGAAAAAGAGTAAAGTGATATGGATCAATGTTCCTTTTGCAAGCTGGGGAAAAAATAAAGCTGCTGAGCCTTGTCAGAGCCATCCTATCAGCTGCCTGTCAGGGAGAAGTAATTCCCAATCCAAACAAAGTCGCCCACCATTGTCTGAGGGGTTTACAAATTGATTCCAGGGAGATGACATTAAATGTGTTTATCTCTATACTGTTTGTCTCTATACTGTGGAATTGGCAGCATTCAGTTTAAAAGTATATCTTAAAAATGTCCATCAATGAACAAAGAATGGGTCAGACAGAGGTGGAACATTCTTACAATAAAAAACCCATGCCTTGAGAAGCCCGGGGCAATATACTAATATTAGTGCTAGAGATATTTATTTATAATTAACTGCACAGATAAAGGTACAGGAACTAATAATCCTAATAATTTTGTATAACTGTGACCACATAAAACTGTTTCTCTTGTCTATGGAATGGCAAAAATAAGGTGTTTCCATGTGAATATGCAGAGAAGGAATATGTGTGTAAAAGGTGCGCTCACTATTCATTACACTGGTGAATCTGTATATATCTTGCAAGCTACACTTGCCTAGGGTGCAAAGGTGGAGGGGTGCCAGGCTCATACCTCCGCCATCTTCCTTTTTCAGAAACTTTGTGACTTTCAGCTCAAATGCCAACTACTGCGCATGTGCCAGAAGACGCTGCTGAATACAGGAAGAAGAGTGCTCGGGAGAAGATGGCTGCCGTGAACTCCACTGCAGAGGACCTAGGAGGAGGGGTAAGTAACAAATTAGGGGCTTTTGCCCGGGGGGATAGGAGGGAGGGGGCCTACTCAGGGGAGGAGGAGGGATTTTTGTGCCTAGGGGGTTGAAATCTTCTTTAATCAACTTTTATCCTGGATATCTGCTCCTGTACCCCATCCTAGATACAACAGTGTAGTCAATACGTAGAAATTGAATGGAGACAGACCAGGAAAACGCAGTTCTATGCTGTAAATTATCCTTTTATTAGACACTACATGTTGTAGCTGAGTTTCCCTTTATCAAGTGTCCGTTTATAATGGGCAATTCTACTCGAAACATATAGTGTCTAATAAAAGACTAATTTGCAGAATAGCACTGCGTTTTCTTGGTCTGTGTCTATCCATTTCTACTTATGTTCTACAGAGTTTATCTTCAATGTGCATTGTTACCTGAGCCTTTTCTCCTTTGAGTGGCTGCCGCCATTGCTACACAGCAACTTAAATGTATAAACAATAGTAGTGTTCCTGAAGCAAATACAGCAGTTGTACCAGTGCAGGTGAACACTGCATTATATTTGTATCACTTTAAAACTGTAAAATGTTTTGATGTTACTGTTCCTTTAATTAATGTGTTACACTAAACTTACATCCATATGTTAATAGCTATACATACATTAGTCACAATGAACAGACACCTCTCTCTAGCTGTAAGTTCTCAAACAGCATCACCTAAACTTAAAATAGCTTTACATATTTATATTTAGCATATATCACATGCTAAAGAATATGTACATATGGATGAACATAATACCTATAAAAGATGGAAAGCTTGCATAACCTAATTATTTTAAAAGGGCTGGCTGAGAAAACTAAATTGCCCTAAAGTCACAAATTGGAAATCCTTTCAAACAATATTATGGCCAGTGCTTCCAAGGGCTGAAGGGGATTACTTTAGATCCCCTTACTCGAGGAGCGCTTGGAACTAGTCCAGACACAAGTTAAGATATTTTATTGCACTTATTCTGCTTACAAACGGTTGCATTAGAAGTCTCTCAGACAGTGCTTTGTCAGTACACCAGTTACAGCAGTCATTAATTCACTTTTTTTGAACAGCTAAACCTGAGCTCAATTCTGTATAGTGTTCACTTGTTATTATTGAAGATGGTGATCTGCTTAGATTCTTCCAGTGTACAGGTCCCTGTCATGTCAATTGCATACTTCACAAGGATTTGAGTTCTTGGAAGGCAGATTTAAAATTTCCCCGGAGTGGGTGGAGTTAAAACACAAGTTACATAGTACATTGTCTCTATTGTATTGTAAGTATCTGGAACAGAGGTGGGCGAAAAGAAGAGACACATGAAGGAAGACAAATGGTTATCTTTATGAGGCTCTTTAAAGAGATAACAACTAAAAGTGTTTGAAAGATAAATGTTTCTAAACAATACATAACAAATAGACAATGGCACTCATTTATTTACAAATGTGCTAAATTGCCTTAGAACAGTTATCCATAACTACCAATTGTATACAACAGTGCTGTACAGAAGGAGTGTCAGGCATTAGGTACTATTGAGCTTATGGAGAAAACGATTACCCTCGTACACCCTGGCCATCCGAACAATACGAATCCCCAGCGCCCAGTGAGAGAGGAATCGGCGACCTCATAATCAGTGTAGAAGAAATGTAATTAACCAGCACAACTTGTGCAATGCTGGCAGGAAAACCCCTTGCTTGATTATTGCAGGATACAATGTTTCAGGGCGTAACAAAGGGTTTACGCCCTGGAACATTGCATCCCTCAAAAAACAAAGCAAGGGTTTTCCCTGCCAGCATTCCCCAAGTTGTGCCAGTGAATTTGTTTTCTGGTACTATTGACCTGCCTTGTGCAAATAGTGCTGCACTCTGAATCTTGTGTTGGATTTTTAACCTGTCACAAGACACAGAGCACAACTTGCACCGAGGCTGGGATTTATGGAAAGGCCACAAAGGCCCTGGCATAGGGCAGCTGCCACTCAAAAAATCTTCATTATTTCCAAAGCACCAGAGATGCACTGGAGATATGCAGTGCTCTGGATGCAATGAAGGAAATGTGTGCATGAGCACACATAAAGTGGAGTGGGCATGATGAATGGTGGCGGGCCTAGGGGGTCCCCACACTATGTGAATCCTGCCCTGCTTGCACTGCAATGCAGTGGGTATGAGTGCTCAATGCATGGATCTTAAGGTGTTCAATTTTACACCACCAGCAATCCTGCAGTTGGTAAATGAGCCCATTTATCCCTAAATCACTTCATATAAAGTATACCCCAATCACAGTAACTGTGTTAAGGTATAATAGTAGTATAGCATAGTGTGAATAGCCATTCTCAGCTAATGTGAATGCATTCTTGTAAACTTGGATTTCTGATATTTCTAATATCTCTTTTATATCATCACTAAGGAGATGCAAGGCAACCAAATCTGCTCTTTCATTCTAACATGAAAAAAATGTAACGTTTGGTGATACCTTTTATTGGCTAACTGAATAAGTAACAATTGCAAGCTTTCGGAGCACACAGGCCCCTTCGTCAGGCAAACATCTCAATACTATTCTAACATGAACAATACGTAGTCCCAGTAGTACCTCTCAGCCACTTCCTCCAGGGCAGATAGCAGCTTCAAACTCAATAGACTCAAATACCATTTAAAATTCTCTACCTCTCTCAGGCAGACTTTCTCATATTCAACATTCACACATTCCCTAAAGGCCTCATAGATCACAGGATTTTTCACAATATTGGAATGGGGGGCACACCAAACCTCTGACCCCTCCACTGGCTGTTGCCATAGCTCACCCTACGCTAAACACATGGACAAGCAGGGCCATGTACATAAAAAGGTCCTAGATGAAGCAAAGTACTGAGATTTTAGGCAACTCACATGTTGGCCCTTTTTATCCGTAATTACAATGACATGCCAGTATATCAAATATAGAAAATGGCGAATCAGCATATTAACTTCACACATCCCAGTAAAATCACTGCAATGATCTCTTCATTAGCCCCACACGTCAGTAAAATTTCTGCAGAAATGGACAATGAGCATTTCAGTAGCTCCGTGCATGCCAGTAAGATCAATGCAGAAATGGACAATAAGCAATCCATTAACCCAAGAGAAGCTAGTAAGATCATTGCAGAAATGGCCAGATTGAAACATTACCAAAATCTTTTCTTATTTTCCATTTCTCTTGTGTTGCTTGACTCCCTGCCTCCTCCTGCTTTACTTAAACAACTGAAAAAAATGACATGTCTTACTGCACTGATCTCAGAGCTGCTAGTAGTGGTGGGCAAGTAGTGTTCCTCAGGATTGGGGCCTACTGGAATTTTTACTGCTGTCCACGTGGGCCAGTCCCAGAAAAAAATTAGACAACAGTAGTGCAGTATATGCAGTATATCACTAATACAATATCACTAATACAATGCTCTTTAAATCCCCTTTTTATGGGAGAGTACATATTTCGAGGCCTTAATATAAGGGAAATTTAATTTTAATGTTAAACAGTTGACTTTAAACGCAATCTGAGTCTGACCATTTAGACAAAGTTCAGTTGTTTTCAGATTGTTCACCAAAAATAAAGACTTTTCTTAATTTTCTCATTTTTTTTTTCAGTTTTTTCCAGAACTGAAGTTTAAATAAAAAATGAAAACCAGTGGCAAATTGTCTCAGAATATCACTCTCTACATCATTACAAAAGTTAACTCAAAGTTGAACAACCCATTTAAGTTTAATGTTCCAATATCTGGTGTTTCAGTCAGGCAGTTTAGTAATCCAGGTCCAGATTATGAACATTTTGCTCCATTAGTTGATGCATGTCACAGCAACATCTCTAGAGTATTAGCAACTATTATATCAATTGTAACTGTTGCCTTTAATGAAACTCAGGGATTCTGCTCAGCAGGGACAAAGATAAGAAATGTTTCCCCACCTCCCAGAGCTACTTACTGTATATGTTTATATGTTACGTATATGTTACTTACATGTTTATCAGTTAAGAATTCCAGAACAACATTGCCTTTTAAAAAAAATATCTTTTTGTGAAAAATGTTTGGGAAGCATCTACCACAGATTTTATATTACTGACAATTTTCCTCAGAAATTATTCATACCATGACTTGTGGGCTATTACTTCTATTAGTACTTCATGAGAATATGGGTACTATGGATTTATTTATTGAAAAAGAGAGGTCAGAATTATTATAAACAAACCACTAAAAGATGGATAATACAGTTAGTCAACTGGCGCCACTCGGGTAATGAAACCATCTTAGCCTGAAAGAGCAGCATCATCATCCGGCCATACTTGCATGACTGTAGTGGGGTCAAGTCTAAATGTTGTTCTCACACCATAACAGATTGTTTACATGTTCACATTCCATGTGTATCCTGCAAGTCATTCATACCATTGCTCACTCACATTTCCATTTCCTCCTAAAACACACAAGTTAGGAGACTATTGAAAATATAAAGACAAATAACCAGTGGCATAACAATGCACCACCACCCCCCACCCAGTAAAAAAAATCTTTGGGGGGACTGGCACACACTACAATCTACTCTCCCTTCTTTCCTGCCCACTTGCTTGATGACCTGCAAATAGCAACAAGAGTCAATAGAGGAAGAAATAACATCTGAATGAGAACTTCCTGCAGTTTCTGTAAATGAGCCCTAGTGAAAACAAAAGTGAAAGAGAGAGGAATTAGGGCTCTTAAACACAAGCGTTTTTACCTGCGCTCCCCTGCGTTCCGTTTTTCTGCATTCAGCCGCAGGGGAGCGCAGGTATAGACGCACTCAATTATTTTCAATGGGGCTGTACTCACATGAACGCAAGTAGGCGCCAAACGCAGGAAAAATGCAGCATGTTGCGTCTGAATCTGCGTTCGGCGCTTACACACGTCTAGTGGGTACAACACCATTGAAACAAATGAGGTGCGTCTAGACCTGCGCTCCCCTGTGGCTGAACGCAGCCGAACGCAACGCAGGGGAGCGCAGGTCAAAACGCCCGTGTGTAAGGGCCCTTACACTGCCATAATTGATGACTTTGCCAGCTGAGTGGAGCTTAGTTACCCATGTATTGGGACAACCAGTGCATCATACTGCAGGCCAGCACACACTCTCATCAGGGGATTCAACATCAACGCGTAGTTGTAGTCATGGTTTGCCAGCTACAAATCAAGACATACAGCTGGCCTAACATCAATCATTCACCACTGAGTTGTACTTATAAGGAATACTTAAATTATTGCCCTAAGGCAGTGATTTTCAACCTTGTGCCTCCAGCTGTTAAGGAACTACAAGTCCCACAATGCAATGAAGGAGTCTGACAGCCACAGTCAGGCAAATGCATTGTGGGACTTGTAGTTTCTTAACAGCTGGAGGCACAAGGTTGAAAATCACTGCCCTAAGGCTTGGGGGTTATGTAATAAAAGGCACTAAGTTTGCCTGGGAGCAGTAACCCATAGCAACCAATCAGCAGGAAGAATTTACTGGTCACCTGTTTAAATGCAATCATCTTATTGGTTGCTCTTGGTTACTGCTCCTGGCCAAACTTAGCACTTCCATAAGACTTGCTACAACAGACACTGTGAACAGATTGCAGGGATCATAAATTGGAGGTTTCATGCTGTACACCCTCATAGATAATAAATTATAGGTCTTTCTTTAAAAAAAACAAAAAACTTTTTGACATTCCATTTTTGGTGAGGAACCTGTCCCTGTTTAAGGAAACAAAAGTACTCAAAAAAGTTTGTGGGAGCACTCCAAGATGGAAATATACAAACATACAAAAGAGAGGAATAAATCAGTGTACATTTCCCTGGCCCCCTGTTTTATAAGTAATTGTATCTGTGTAAGTGCATACAATTTCAAAAACAGGGGTTTGGTTAAAAAGTTATGACCATAACATTGTCAAGCCGCCATTTCATGTCAAGGTAAAATAAACCCATGTGGTGGTCCTAATTATTTACTTCTGGTGAGCTAAATAGCTTCATAGGCTGGCACCTCCTTGGTTTTGTTTCTTGGAAAAGAAACACACTGATTTCCCCGACTTAACTTCCCCTACTGTAGCTTTTAAAGGGGAGACACCTCCAAGAACAACACTCATTTCAAAATCAAAAGATGATCATTAAAGGTGCTGCATCCACATGGAAATTTGCCCTTTATTCTTATACAAAAATACAGAACATGGGTTGTGGGTTAGAAGTTCAATGTAAGTGAGACTGAAATATTTAAATTTGCTAGTTGCTACAAACACAGAAAGTATTGGAGAACTAAGCCTAAAGCCTGTACTAGCAAAGTCAGAGTTGGACTGAGTCCACCAGAGTCGGACTGGAGCATGGGAGGCCCACAGAGGCTGCAATATGAAGGGCCCTCGTGACAGTCCTTTGGGCCCCTTCCAACTTCCAAATTTGCATCGCTCGCATGGACGAAAGTTGCTTCACAGTGGCTGATTGGCCCATTGCGGGAGCAGGTCTGGCTCCATCGGGGGAGCAGACCAGTCTGACCCTGGCACCCGCTGCACTTAGGGTTGCCACCTTTAAAAAAAATGTCCACCCGTTGTGGTGCAGGCAGGAAGAAAGGGGGCATGCCATGACATCAAAGGGGACGTGCCATGATGTCAAAGGGGGCGGATCCACGGCACAAGATTGGCCAGACACCGAAAAAAAGTAAGTTTTGAGCAGATATCAACTATATTAAATCTGTGTTATCATGGAAATGTAATAAAATGTGCAAAGGTTGCTATTGGTAACCCACAGCAAACCGCTCACTGTGACTCACTATGTGACTGGTTCAAAAGCAAATATCCAGTTGGTTGCTATGGGTTACTGCTTTTGAACAATCTTTGAAACTTTTATTACATTAACCTAATAGTGTATAAATAACTACCTCCAACTCTGTTTTCCTCAACATTTTGGCATTGAATCAAATGACAGTGACATCCATTAATTAAGTTCGTAAATACCATCTATAGCTTGTTGTCCAATAACACTGAGAATATTCTTGCAACAAAATTAAAACTGCTCCCATGTTTACT
>CM044439.1:108110921-108128462 GCA_024363595.1 Xenopus borealis
ATAAATTCCGCCAACGTGGACAATGTAATGGTGAATCCACAGAACAATTTGTAGCAGCTTAGAGAGAGCTGGTTGTTACCTGTAAGTTTGGCAATCTAACATATGAAATGCTAAGAGACCAAAGTGTGGAAAAAACAAACTCACCTCACATTAGAGAGAGACTGCTCCTAGAGCAGGGTTTAACCCTTGCAAAGGCTATTACAGTTGCTAGCCAAATTGAAACAGTAGAGACTTAAACTCTCAGTCAGGGAACTGCTGGGAATGTACATATTGTGAATTCAGCACTGGGGCCTAGTAATGCACAGTCACAGGCACAATACAATGCTAAGTAAAGGTATTCACCTACACTGAAAAACCATGCAGCAAATACAGATAAAAAATACTGCTTTCGCTGTGGTTCAACACATCACACTGCAAATTATGCTACATGTCCTGCAAAAGCTGTACAGTGCCGCTAATGCAAAAAAAGTAGGACATTTTGCTAAGGTCTGCCGTTGTTTCTGCTAAAGATGTTCATGAAGTCACTGCTTCAAATGTTCGGTATTAAGTGTGGGTAAAGCTGATACATTTATTCCAGACACGTTTATATGCACTGTCAATGTCAATACTGCTTCTTCTGACAAGGGACACTCCATTAACCCGATGCTGGATACAGGTTCAGCTGTTTCTATACTACCAAAGCATATTTTCTTCAAATACTTTGCAAAAGATCCACTTGGTTGCACCTGCCCTGAGACTGGTCAGTTACTTAAAGGATCCTATCCATGTGCTTGGTTGCTTGCCAGTGACTGTACAATTTTACATTGTGAATAAGGTTCTGCTATACTTGGAAGGCATCTCTTTGCTGCATTAAACCTACAATTAGTTAATGGTCTCATTACTACGGCACCAGTGTCTGCCACACAGTCAGTGTCTAAGATTTCCCCACAAAGCAACACTTCATTGGGTTGTGCAAAGAACTTTGTACACAAAGTTAAGCTGAGACCAGATGTAAAACCAGTACACCAGAAATTGAGGCAATTGCCATACTATATAAGGGAGAATGTCTCACAGGAACTGAAGAAACTGGTAGAGCAAGATATGATTGAAAACTCAGAATACTCCGAATGGGTTTCACCAATTGTGGTAACAATGAAGAAAACTAGAGTTATTCGATTCTGTGTTGATCTCTGTGAACCTAACAAAGCACTTGTTGTGGATAATCATCCTTTGCCACACACAGAGGAAATATTTTCAGAACTCCGAGGAGCAAAATTATTTTCAACCCTGGATCTTCAGAGTGCTTATCATCAAGTATTACTTCATGAGGAAAGCATAGATCTCACTGCAGTTATCACCATGATGGTTTGTTTCGGTTCAAGCATGTACCTTATGGACTGGCTTCAGCACTGAGTTGTTTTCAAAGACTGATGTCTTCTATACTCCATGACATACCTGGTGTAAAATGCTACTTGGATGATATAATTGTCTGTGCTCCAACTATGGATCTTCATGAGAAGTTCCTAGAAAAGGTTCTGAAATGCATTGATTCTGCAGAACTGAACCTGAACCTTTCCAAATACCACATCAGACAAACTCAGCTGTCATTTCTGGGTCATGTAATTTCACAAGAGGGATTACTGCCTGACCCTGACCATGCCAATGCTGTTACACAAGCACTCCAACTGATTTTCAGACCTTAAAAGCTTTCTTTGTGTACTTCATGGTATTCTAAGTTTATTCCCAACTATGCTTCAGTTATGGAGCCACTTAGAGAATAACTATGTGGAACTTCAAGTCTGGTTTGGTCAGAGACTGATCAACATAGCTTTGAAATAGTGAAACGAGCGGATCTCTCCCCGATATGCCCACCTTGAGGTGGGCCATATTGGGATGATCCGATCATGGGCCCTAGGGCGGTCGGATCGCGGGTCCGCATCAACGAACAGATGCGACCGCGATCTGACGATATTTTTAGTCCCGCCCGATCAACATCTGGCCAACTTTCGGCCAGAAATAGATCGGGAAAGTCAGTCGGAGGGCCGCATACATGGGCCGATAAGCTGCCAACTTGCGGTCTGTCTGCAGATTTTATCGGCCCATGTATGGCCACCATTAATTGTGAACAGTCCAGCACTAGCTTTATTTGATCCTGCAATACCCACTATGGTTACTAACAGATGCTTCAGTCTATGGGGTTGGTGCAGTTCTCAGACAGATCCATGCCGATCATACAGAGAAAACTGTTAAATTTGCATCCAGAACACTTACAGAGGCAGAGAGTAAGTATTCAACTGTTGAAAAAGAAACTCTAGCATGTGTTTGGGCAACAGAAAAATGGAGACCCTACCTATGGGGTAGAGAATTTACCTTATGCACAGATCATAGACCTTTGACTACACTACTTACAAAAAAAGGGACTAGAAAGAGCTGGAATGCTGGAGCTAGATGGTCAGCAAGGCTACTTAAGAAACTCAGTCCTGAACTTCAACATTACTATGTCTGTGGAACTCACCGCTTACTGGTACCAGAGACTGTGAGAGAAAAGCTCATACAATTTGCACATAAGAGTCATCAAGGAATTGTATGTACAAAACAAAGACTATGAGAACTATACTGGTGGCCAGCAATAGATGGGGTAACTGCCATTCATTCTTGTGTTACTTGTCAGAATGATGGCAAAACAGCTATCACACATTCACCACCACATCAGCCAGTGCTGTTCCCTGATTCAGCATGGGAAAAACTTGCTATTGATATTGTGATTCCATTTGCAGATGCTCCTATAGACTGCAGATTTGCTATAACTCTGATTATTACAGTAAATGGCCAGCAATTGTATCTGTTTCTCATGTAATAACATCAGCTACAGGAACAACATTTCTTTCATCCGAGTTTGAAATCTTTCTGAGAGAGAGGAATATTGTGCATAGGAAATCTTCAGTGTATTACCCACCAGCAAATTTAGAAATTGAGCGATTCAGCTAAAGTCTGAAAGAAGCACTACAGACAGCAAACCTTACTGGGAAATCTGGGAAAGTATTTAACAGAGTTCCTACATAACTACAGAGCAACATGCCATGCAACAACCCAATCATCTCCAGCTGAATTATTACATGGCAGACAGATGCACACTAAGTTACATGTTACAGACATCAAACCTCAACAAAATACTGTTCCTACAAAATCATCTACTGCTGACGTTGTCAAACGTCAACAAGCCAAATGCAAAGCTTATACTGACAGAAAACGTGGTGCAAGAAAAGTGCACTTTCAGCCTGAATCTTTAGTCAGAATTAAGAAACCAGGAATACTGAAACAAAGACAATCTAAATGACAATCTAAATTTACTACACCACTTAAAGTGAGACATCAGCAAGGACCATACACATATGAACAACCTGATGGACGCATATGGAATGCAAGTCATGTTGCACCTACTAGATTTGACTTTGGAGAAGCTCCATGTGATGAAGGACATTTTCCTACTCTGGATGCCAACCGCAATAGGCTTGAAGAAAGTGAATGTATGAATGAGAAAACTACATGCATGGACCAAGGACTGTGTTGTGAAGAATTCATAATATTGCTTTAAGATGCATGCAGTTTATGGTTTGTTTACTACATTTACCCAAATGCTTTTCTACTATATGGGGAATATGTGGTATTTGTGCAAGGTGCCTGTAGGTGTCACCGTGTACAAGAGTATACTGTGTATACACTGTACTTTCTATACTGCTTAAAAGGGTTACAGTTCAAGTTACTGTTGTTGTGTAATGGCTGCATGAACCTGCTAATAAAGCACTGTTATTCTCTGCTCATCCTCGGCTACCAAACCATAACGTATCAATTTATTTGACTATATCATAGGATTTATATAGAATATTACACTTCCCTCTACTTCTATGCATTTGAATCACTCATATCTTTGTTTATGTTCTTGTATTTATACCAATACCTTTAAACCATTAATATTTTAATGAACCAGTGAGTATTAAAACAGATAATGTAAACCCGTGGCCATAATGCACTAAAAGGAGGAATGTAATTAATATTTTCATGCTTGGTTTACCTGAGGTTCACAGGTCTCTCTTCACCATATTCGCTAAAATTATATGTATGCTAATGAGCTGAAAGTTTATTTGTGAACAGGCGAAATAAATAGCTATTGATAATATGTTATGGAGAGCACAGAGTTTGTGCCTGCAGCACAGAATAAAAGTCTGACGCTAACATCACTGACTGAAACTTAATTTCAACTCATTATGGTTTTCATGCTGCTGTATAAGCCTGGGGGCACTGGAATAATACTTATATTTCAATCACACTGTATTATTGTTTAGTGAGTTTATTGAGAGATGGAGAAACAGCAGTATTTCAAGCAGGGTTGGATCTATCCACAGTGCAAGGGCCCTGTGAAATCTTCACTTCATTTAAAAAATTATTTACTAGGAAAATAACTTTTATAGGATGAAGAAAAGCATGTGTGGACAAAGGTCTTCAGTCAATGTTCCTGGGGTGGGTGCATCATATTCCTAGAAGTAGGTAGGTTTAGTGGATTATGGGGCCTATTTCCAAAATTTATAATTTTGAGAAAAAATAAACTGCAAGCAGCAAAAATAAATTTGACAATGATAGCTTATTTGAGAAAAGACTGCAACGTTTTATTTCTGTGTATTGAGGAAAAAAATTGCACGTCATCAGCCAAAAGTCTATACTGTTCTATTCATTTTCAATAAGGTTAAAAAACTCAAATTTTTTAAAGCACTGGGAAAATAAATGAATAACAGTTTTCAAGATATAATTTCCATTGACTTCGAATTCAACCTCAGCAGCTTTTATTTGCCGAGTTTTTTCTGATGACTTGTTGTGGGTTTTTTCTTAAAGGAACAGTAACACCTCTTGCTTCTAACAATTTGGCCTATTTCATGTTCATTCCCTATTTCTTTATATGGAAAAAGAGGCTTAATAATGGAAGAATAGAGTATAGTAAGTAGATCTAAAACAATAGGAGAATAAAGAGGTTAAGTGAGGAGAGAAGGAATAATAGTTTGGAAACTTGGACCCCTGTTCTAAGGTTTTCTGGTGGGCCCCTTGTCTAAGGTTTTCTGGTGGGCACCTGGCATCACAGTCCGACACTGACTGTAGAATACCATCTTATTCTATTACAGCACTTATCTGCTAAGTTTCCCATGTCTTTTCTCCTTTTTCATCTTACATGGCTGCCCCCAGTGCTACACAGCAGCTTGGGGGTGCCAAAAGTTAGGTATCCCCAAGTGAGGTAAGGAATGTTGGCCTGGAACATAGCATTTGTACCTGGATAGAGAACTGGCTATAAGATGCACCAAAAAGAATGGTGGTAAATGGAACATTTTCTACAGATGGATTTGTCTGTTAAATGCATCGTGACTCAAGGTTAATTGAAGAAACTGTGTTATCTAAAGTCATCTTAACTCATTTAATGCATTTAACCTTTTCATTAGCATACCAATGGTGAATTGGACCAGTGTTGTTAGTGAAGTACCGCAGGGCTTTATATTAGGTCCTTTGATTTTCAACTTGTTTATTAATGAGCTGGATGTGGGCATTGAAAGTACTGTTTCTATTTTTGCAGATGATACTAAATTATGCGGAACTATAGGTTCCATGTAGGATGCTGCCACTTTGTCTAAGTTGGGAAACTGGGCAGCAAACTGGAAAATGAGGTTCAATGTTGATTAATGCAAGGTTATGCACTTTGCCAAAAATAATATAAATGGAAGTTATACACTATGGGGCACATTTACTAAAAATCAAAGTGAAAATTCAAATAAAATGCAAACTTTTAAAATTAAAATTTCCAAGTAATTTTGGGCTACTCGTATCAAATAGCCCAAAATTAAATTCGAATTGAAAAAATTTAAAAATTCTATTTGAAAAAAATTTAAAAATTCGAATTTCGAAGTACTTGCCCTTTAAAAATCCTTCAACTTCGACTATTCACCAGCTTAAAGGGCAAGGATAAAATTCACCAGCTTAAAGGGCAAGGATAAAATTCACCAGCTTAAAGGGCAAATAAAATCCCATTTTTACTTTCTTTAATGAAAAAGAAATCTATCTCCAATATACTTTAATTAAAAAATGTGTACTGTTTTTATAAGAAACCTGACTGTATGCAATGAAATTCTCCCTTCATATAGTGCTGTGGATAGGAATTGTCAGACAGTCCCTAACTTCTGGCAGGGAAACAATCACTTATGAACAGCAGGGGGAGCCCCTGCCTTACTTACCAGCCATGCAGAACTCAAGCAGCTTTGTTTTTTGATCATTTATGACGATCCCTAAGCAGCACAGACCATACTGAGCATGTGCAGTGCCAGTGTCAAAGATTTATTACAAAGTTACAAGATGACAGCCCCCTGTGGCCAACTTTGAAAGCATAAATCATTTGTTTGATTAGGCTTGTGGTGCAGTAAGTTCATGTTTATGTTTAGTATACAAAATACACCATTTCTACCCTTATTCTATTTTACACTTTCCTTGCCCTTTAAAGCTGCCGAATTGTCATTTTAGCCTATGGGGGACCTTATAGAACCTGTGCTGAAAAAAAGGAAAAAAAAAAAAGTTCCAAGAATTTGAAGGATTTTGCGGAAAGTCGTTTGATTGAATCGAACGATTCAAAAAATTATTATTCGGTAATTTATGGAGCTTTCCTTCTCCAACTCTGCATGCTCCATTTATGGATACATCAGCACTTGCTCAAAGAAGAAGCCGAGGCTGACCAACCTGGCGCCCCTGGGCTCAGCTGTGCCGTTCTGCATTGTGTGGGTCAGTATTTCTAAAGGACACAATTCTGGCGTAACAGTGTGCAGGGGGAGGCCGGGGAGGGGGGCCTGCGGAGGGTGGCCAGTGGGGACTTTTGACTGTGGAGGGTTTAGTTCTCCTATAAGAGGAATATAAATGAGCTGGAGAGAATACAGAGACATGCAACTAAACTGGTTAGAGGGATGGAAGACTTAAATTATGAGGGTAGACTGTCTAGGTTGGGGTTGTTTTCTCTGGAAAAAAGGCACTTGCGAGGATGATTACACTTTACAAGTACATTGGAGGACATTATAGACAAATAGCAGGGGACCTTTTTTTTTAAAGATGTTTATTTTGTTTTCAATAAAATAACATATTAACATAACATCATCAGTTGTGCGTCGATTTCTTATTCCACATACAAGCCAATAATACATAGGGGCAGATTTACAAAATTAACGTGAATAGATTGAAGTTCGATCGAATATGATTGAATACCGATCGTATAAACTTTTCGGATATTCTAATTTGGCCTCTTCGATCATCGAATACCGAATTATCGAATAGATCGAATAAATCGAATGATCGGATATTCGATAATTCGATGATCGAAGGAATCAAAATTTAAAAATTGTTCCAATGCCTACTTCACCAGATTGAACCTACCGAATTGCAATAGAAGCCTATGGGAAACCCCCCATAGGCTTCTTAGACTTAATCTGGCCATAGACGTAAATATTTTTGAAAGATCCAATTGTTATTGTGAGACCACGATTGTCTCAAAACGATCGTTTAAATGCCTGATGTGTCCATCAACTAAAAAGACCATTTCAGGCGATATTGCCAGCAAAACTGAGGGATCGCAGCCTGCTTTGCCCTACAAACATAGGTAGATTGCATGGGGACCGATAAAGATTTTCTAACCTAGCCGATCCATCATCAGACCAATGTCGGACGAAAAATCGTAAGATGTACGATCGTTTGTATCCTACTAACCGCACGATAATTTGACAGATCGGTCGTTCGGCAGGGAAAGATCGTTGCGTCTATGGGGAGCTTAAGTCCTGCTCGAATACCATTCGTACGATTGAAGCGTTCAATCGTTCGAATCGTACAAATATTTCGGGGGCTCAAAGGAAATTTTAAGATTTTTTCGTGAAGTCGAACGATCGGTATCCGATAGTACAAATTCATCGAGAGATCGAATAGCGAGCAAAATGATAGTCTAAAACAATTCGATAAGCATTCGATGGAGTAAGATCGAGGGAATTTTGGGGAATAATAGTAAATTTGCCCCATAGTGTGCATAACAGGTGCTACATTTCTAATGCCATATTAGCTGGTCCCACGGGCTACGGTAAGTATATTATTATAGGGAATCGGTATTTGGATCTCCGGATTAGCTTCAAGCCATACAGACCAAATGTTATCGAATTTTGAGGGTGTGCCTCTTGCAACATAAGTCAATTTAATGAGTGGTAATGTTTTATTTATTAATTCACACCACAGTTTAATAGTGGGAGGATGTTGGCTCATCCATTTCATCACCACCAGTTTTTTGGCATAAAATAACGTAGCTCATAACAGATTCCTGGTTTTTGTTGATGGCACCAATTCCTCTTCCACCCCAGTAGACACACCTCCGGGGATTTTACAACTGCAGACCAGTAGTGATTAATGATCTCACATTCCCATATCATATGAAAGAACCCAGCATTAGGAGTATTACACCTATGGCACTGACCATCTTCTGACCTTCCCATTTGTTTCAGTTTTATGGGAGTAATATATACTGGTGAAGCTCCTTGAATTGTATCATTTTGTCCAGGGTAGAGATCAAGAAACCGTATATACTCTTTATAGCCGCTTCCCATTTCTCCTGTTCCAGCTCGAAATAGTTGCATGTCTCAGTTGCAGGTAGCAGTATAGTTGAATAGTGGGGTTGAGCATCTTCTCCCATAGTTACTCTATTGATGGGAAAAGACCATCAGTGGTTAAGTCCCCAATGTGTCTTATACCCAAATTTGGCCAGTATTGAAAATCTGGTAAGTTGTTAAAATGGGTAAGATTGGAGTTTTTCGGTGATATACAGTATATGATGGATGAAGACCCACTGATTTATACCATGTTCCCTACAACCGAATGGGGAGTACCATAACCTCTGGCAATTGGGGGGAACGCAGGGGACCTTTTTACCCATAAAGAGGATCACCGCACCAGAGGCCACCCCTTCAGACTAGAAGAAAAGGACTTTCATTTGAAGGTGGTTCTTCACAGTGAGGACAGTGAGGTTGTGGAACGCACTGCCGGATGATGTTGTGATGGCTGATTCTGCTGGCGCTTTTAAATGGGGCTAGTATGATTTCTTGGACAGACATAACATCAAAGGCTATTGTGATACTAAACAGTTAATATAGTTATGGGTATATATAATCTATGTGAAAGAGGGTGTGTATGTATGGATGCTGAGTTTTCATTTGGAGGGGTTGAACTTGATGGACGTTGTCTTTTTTCAACCTGATTTAACTATGTAACTATTACTTTTACCATTATCGTTTTTAACTGTAATAAACTATTCTGGTCTTATTAACAGCAATATAATAATACTGTTATCTTGCAAGGTGATTCTCAACAGTGATATAACCAGAAAAATTAGTCTGCATTCAAGTATGGAGCTCATTCACACTAGAAACATTTGTGTAAATGCTGTTATAAACAGATCCGGCAATCTAAAACAGATTTCGGTGCTTGGATCAGTTCAACGGCACATGCATGAATTTACCACTAATGCAGTTGAATGGTATTCCCGAATGTCTGATCTGGGTTGTACCATTCTGGAAGCTTGACTCACTCATTGAACTTGTATGCAGGCCCTGTACATGTCAGACTACAGCAGAAGTTATCTTAGGTCCAAACTGTAAATGGAGAGCCACGTCTAGCTCACAGGCCTTAATGATTATCTGATTTAAAAGAATTTAAGCAGGCATGAACATTTTGTTTCCTTAGAATTAGCAAGAGAATAAATTCTACATTTTCCTCAACATGAGAAAGGTCAGAGTTGTCATTTTAGAGCAGATGTTATGAGCAGTTGTTCACTTCCCTTTATCATTTCCCATCACTTTCCTCCCCGTGTATGTTTGCTCAGTGCTCATGAATGCATCCAGACTGGCACAATATCCAAACCAGTCAGTGACATGAAGACCATGGGCAGTAGGAGAGCTTTCTGCACAACAGGTCTCTTATATCTGGAAAGAAAGACAAAGCTTTCTAACCAGAGCAGGTGGCACATGAGGGACCTTAAATGGCCATCAGGTTTTGTATGTTGCTAAGGGAAACAGCCATTGCATTTGATGAAATCATTTTTATGAATTAGTTAACTCAAAGCTACACAAATGAGAAATTCTGTAGCTCAGTGTAAAGCGTTTCATTTTTAAAGTATAAAGCCTGTTTATTATTTCTATTGCAGCAGTGACAACATCTACAATGTTTAGTTAAATAACTGCAGTTAATTGTATGGTTAAAGAGACATGGGCAGGCCCATTTATCCACATTCTGATTGTAGTGGTCTTAGAGGTTTTAGAAACCACAAAAAAAAAACAAATTTTCTCTTATTTGTAGCTTACTATAGCTATAATTTGAATAGTAATATGAGGACTTTCAGACACATTATACAACAGATGTTTTGAAATCACAACTAAATTCAGTTTCTCTAAAGCCTCGAATGTCAAGAAATATATTTAAAAATCTGAATGTAAAAAGCATGATCTTTTTGAAACCACAATTAAACGACTGCTTGTGACCTCTGTACTCCAAGATCTGAACCTGTACAGCTTAAGGGGTTGTGAGGGTGGGAAAAACACAAAACAAAAGGTTATCTGGTCCCTCCCCCCCACTACCTCACCTTATAAGCTTTAATCTCCTTCTCTTTTTGTAACACAGCCATGTTCATTTGAATGCTGGGCAAATTTTCCCTTCTCCAGTGACCTATGGTGACTTTTCGGCTATAAGCTTTTTAAAGCCAACTACAAGTGCCTAAAACCTATTCTGCAAAGCAGACACATATTGGATCCCAGCATAAGCACAGCCTAAATGCTCCACTAAATGGACTTTTGTCTAGAGAAATTCTGCACCAATAATTGTGCCTATTTTTGCACCTTGCAATCATGTTCAGATCACAGTGGCAGCATTTGGGGCAATGACTGGTACAGGAATTGAAATCAGCATTGAAGTATGACGTACTACAGTCAATGCCTATATCCTGCTTATAACTGTGCAGTGCAGAATCATAGTAAATCCCACAATGTTTGTTATATTAAAATGCTAAGTGTCTAACCTTCTGACAAATATCAGGACATATCTCGTTCCAATGGAAAAACTGTCAACACTGTATTTTTAAAAACAGCAAGATGTTTGAGAACGGAAGTTACTATAAAAAAAGATCCCAATTGGATAGTGGGAATGAACAGGTCATGAACAGAGAAAAATGTTCTCTTCTGATAAACAGCTTCTTCCTGAAATAATGGGATGCAGCCAGACTGAACCACCAACTCCAACATGCTCTTTTTATATGACTGGTGTAAGTAGCCTGTCTATACTCACTCCACTTGTCCCTACATGAGTCATATAAACATCATATTATAACATTTAGCAAGGAAACCTTTTCATTAATAGATTTCCCCTGCATTGCTGGATCCATTTAAGCCTCAGAATACCATAAGGATTTTAGATAAGATTTTTTTTATTAGTGAAAACACAATTCTACATATTATACCTTCCCTCTGCAGCAAAGCTCTGGTCACTGGGGCCTTGAGGGCTCAGCTCTGCTAGAATTACAAATTACCTGCAGGACAGAAATTACATAGAATCCATTAACATACATTTCAAGATGTTATGAAAAACCCATTAAATGAAATTCAAGTTTGTTGACTTTTTTTCTTTTATAGACATTTATGAGAGCAATTAAATATTACATTCTCATAATATGTACCTTACCTTTTAAAATTAAAGGTTTACTGCAGAGATAAGGCTGATTGCATTGTGATTTGCCAGTTTTACCTAGCTCTATGCCAGGAAGCCTTTCTGCCCCTACTAAACTGCCTGTGCCTGAGGATTAGCAAGGGAGAGGAGAGTCAGATACCAAGCCATACATAAACACACACACACTTTTATATATTGAAACTGCCTTTCACCGATGTGTCAGGGTGTCATTTGTGTAAAAATGTTTGCATTGGCAATTTTCACACTTTTCATCAGCTGAAACTGCCTGTGCTGGTTTAATCAATGATTCCCACTGACAGCAGTGGGATTTTGTACTGTTTTGACTTCACATTTTAAAAAAAATGCTGCAGGCAAAACGTTTGGAAACTGCTACATGTGACACAACTTATTGCGTTTTAATGCATAGATTGACAATCAGGAATATAGGCAGTCATACTCAATAAACATCATTATTTTTCCTTATACAGGTATAAAATCCAGTATCCAGAAAGCTCTATATTATGGAAAGACCATCTCCCATAGTTTAATCCAAATAATCAAAATTTTTTTAAAATATTTCCTTTTTCTCTGTAATAATAAAATAGTACCTTCTACTTGATCCTATCTAAGATATAATTAGTTTAATTAGCCTATTGGGTTTATTCAATGTTTACATGGTTCTAGTAGACTTAGCACCAGATTTATTGAAGGTCAAATTGAAAATTCAAATTTTTTACAATCAAAACTATCAAATTTGACTAGGGAATTATACAAAGTCGATTTGCGTTTTTTTAAAAATTCTAATTTGATTTTCAAGATTTATTATACTCTGGACTGTTTTCGAATTCGACTATTAGCCACCTAAAACCTGCAGTGGAAGAGGTCTAGTGAGCAATTTGGAGATGTTTGTAGCCTTCCTGTTCAAAGTTTTTTTCTGAGAAAAAAATCAAATCGAGTTTGATTGAATTTGATTCAAATTCGATTCAGTAAAATTCATCTGAGTTTAAGATATTCGATCTTTATAATAAATGATCGAAAATTTTAATTTCGAGTAAAATCTAATTTACGTGAGTTGAAAAAACTCGCATGAATTTAAAAAAAATTGAATATTGATAAATGTGCCTTCCCATGTATCAAGTCTGGAAAACCCTGGGTCCCAAGCATTCTTGATAACAGGCTCTATAACTGTACAATGCTAAAGTTGTGATCAAATTGAAAAATATGCCTCCATCAGAATGGATATAGGAATGAGTGGATGAGTTTTTCTGTGGTGAGATCTAATTTTACACTTTGATAAATCTGCCCCAAAGTTTTTGAGCAACAGGGACACTGGGCAAGTTGCAAAGGACTATAACACATGTAGCTTGCTTCCAACTTCTCACTGGACATCAGGACCCCTGTTCTGGGACTGTAACCTTACTACTCAGACTATGGTAATCAGGGCCGCCATTAGAAATCACGGGGCCCCGCCCACACTGGCACCCAATCCCGACCCCTGGTGTCCCGCCTACCTTATAAGTTAAAAAAAACATTGGCACCAGGGCCCCCCATAAAATAATTTTTTAAAGCATTGGTGACACCCACCCCCCCATACAAGTTAAAAAAAAATTGGGGCCCCAAAAAATATTTTTTTTAAAAAACATTGGCACCAGGCCATATTATATATTAAAAAAAAACAAATATTGGTGCAGGGGCCTATAGAGTATTAAAATAAAACATTGGTGGCCAGGGGATTAAAAAAAACACTTTGGTGTCAGTAGAATTGAACTCGTGGCTTCAGGACTTCAGTTATAGTTGTTTTCATGACTTCGGGTCTTTTTGCCGCTCCAGGACTTCAATGTCGGCTCCTTTCGTGACATTGGGTATTTTCGCTGCTTCAGGACTTCAGTGTCGGCTCTTTTCGTGACTTCGGGTCTTTCCGTTGCTTCAGGACTTCGGCACTTCTTGGTTTTGGGCTCTCTGCCAAAAGCCAATTAAGTTATAAACTTTGGGGGGTTTTTTTTCGGGCTGTTCAGTGCAGAGAAAATAGGGACTTTCCAGTACAAATGAGGGACTGCAGGTTGAGCTGTCAAAAGAGGGACTGTCCCTCTGAAAAAAGGGACAGTTGGGAGGTATGAGATAAATAGATGACATATTCCCCAGGGGACAAAGAGCAGCTGAAACGCTCGGAACTTGTCCATACGGTCCAGTGATACAATAACTGCTCTCAGAACCTGCACAAAGCGCTACTTTGTGGGAACATTCTGTGCCTCTGCGCGTGTTGTCACTATCGGCTTCACATACTTGTTGAAGCAATTAACGTGCTCCACAAGCCCCTATAGCAGTGGTTCTCAACCTGGGGGTCGCAACACCTGTGGGGGTCGAATGACCCTTTCACAGGGGTCACTTAAGGGGTACCAGGAGCAGGTTCATCTCTCTCCCCACTACCCCTGGGCCAAGGTTGTAGCTCTCCGGGTGTTGGTGCTGGGAGTTGTAGTTCAGTAACCTTTGTAGGGAAGTCAGTTGCACTACAACTTTCTATATTTATGCAGCCACGCTGTCTTCTGTACTTTCCTAACAATCCGCTCTGGGCTGGCAACAAAAATATTTTACGGAACTGTATTAAAGGGTCGCAGCATTAGGAAGGTTGAGAACCACTGCCCTATATAGTGTGTGACGGGGGAGAACAGGGATGATTTTTTTAATGGTTAGCAGGGTCAACAGCAGCGTTATTAAATATATGTGTCCGGTGAGAGAAGGCGCCAATACTAAAAACAGCGGTAATTAAACTAGAGGCAGAAAGAGCGGCGGTCGGTGAGTGTTTATCTAGCGTTCTCTATCTGTGTCTGTGCCCAATCTGAGCGCGACTCACAGGCGAGAAGAATGAGTGAACATAAGTCTGCCTCTGCAGCCCCCCCTGCTGGCCGCCCCGGAACCTGCATTGTGTCAGCGCAAGATGTTCACAGGCAGCTCCGTGCAGCTGGGAAACATGAGCCGCATGATTTATGTGCAGTGCGGGGCCCCGCTGCTCGGGGGCCCGGCTCTTGGAAAAGTGCAGCACTGCCGTGCCCCCCTTCAGCCCCAGGCCCAGGACACTTGTCCCCCCTGTCCCCCCCTGATGGCGGCCCTGAAGGTATTGAGCCACTATCTACTAAACCCTAAAAACTTAGGTGCATCTAACCTTTGCAGCCCCCAAACCCAAAGCAACAATACATGTAGCCTAAAAAATTTAATTTGCAAACAAATGGCTTCTGTTGAATTTAAAAGATGTATGTGTTGTGTTTCCCTTTGTGCTCCATAACTAATATCTTTATGTTAGGGAGGTTGGAAATCACACACAGAAACAGAATAAATGCTATAAAAGCAACATATTTTGGACATCAAGGCCCCTTTTTCAAGTTTCACTTAAAACTTCAGTTTCTTTGTGAGATTCCCAACCACCATAACCTAAAACATGTAGCCCAAAAGTAGTAGTTATTCAGCAGTAATATCTAAATTGGAGACCCAGATTGTCACACACATTAATGAAGGGATGCTCCATTAATACACATTTACATGCACTGAGGACATTATGATTTCTTTATAAGACCTGAATTCTGCCTTCACATACAAATCTGGTAACTGAAGCTTCTCTTCTACTACTGCAGTTAGGATTAGGTCTACAAAGGTCTTTATGTTTGAATGACGTGATTTGTATATCAGCATATATTTTGTGTATTCGCTTTATTAAGAATATTGCTGGTGCTCAATGAGTAGGGGGACAGCACCCCCACAAGCATAGCCTATAGAGAACTCAAGCACACTGGAATTAATTGCAAAACAGGGATTACCCCTGTGTTTAATGTGTCAAGCCAAACACTACAATGTTTTAGGGATGTACCTGACGAAGGGGTACAACCCCCAAAACGTAGTGTTTGGTTTGACATACTAAACACAAGAGTAATCCACATTTTGCAATTCATTCCAGTGTGCTTGAGTTCTCTATAGCCTCTATTAATACAGTACATTTAACTTTAATTTCAAAGGCTAAAATGCCCCATCCAAGAGACAGTTTAGTGGATAATATGTAATGCGTCTTTCCGTAACATATTACTTAAACACTTTCCCAGCTGCTTTTAAAGGGTTTCAGATATATTTATCAGTTTGACATTTCTCAGCTATATTCCATTTCCTGTTTCAGTTACCATGAAAGACGTTGTCCGAGCTATAAACTGAATTTGTGTGGCTGTGAACTTGTTCTTGCTTGTTTCTCATGTTCAATTTACCTTTTCATTTAGACACATTAGGTATGATTGTTTCTCTTGCATTTGTTCCTCAAGGGAATCATATATTTTTCCAGCAACATATAAACTACAAGCAGCTTTGCTAACATTTTTATGCTTTCAGTAATATACTATTATCCTTTGTAAAGTAAAGACAGCCTTTCTGAAATTGAGTTCTAACCTTTACTATTTTGAAAGGCAATTATGAACGAGCCTGTGTTTTGATGCCATTTCCAAAACTCTTTCTTCCTAAAATATTAGATGTCATGTCTGCATCATTTAAGGCAATCAAATCCAATGAACAATTTCACAGTGAAGATTAGCTGAACAAATCATTCAGTGCTCCCATCAAGTACCCTACTCAAACAAAATATAAAATATGTTTCAAGTGTGGAACAAAGCCTACAAATCTTTGGAAGATGCTGGATGGTGGAATTTAGCAACTGCTAGAGAGACCTAGTTTCATAATCCATCTACAGGAAACACTTGGAATCATTTGAGATTAGGATTTGGATGAAATCCACTGGTATAGACCTTCACTGTAGGAATAAATAAAAGGGAGAGTATTGTCACCATCATTACTAAGAGTGGTCAAGTACTTTATAAGATATTCAGGACTAGGTTTTGTTCTGATGGTTATAAAGGTCAATTCCCAAGAAATGCAATTCTGTTAAGGCCATAGTAAGGTCAATTGGTTAAAAATGCAGATCAGCTTGCACAGAGAGTGGGGGGAAGTGATGGAGCTCAAGGCCAGGCCAAGGGGTAGGCAACCGCCTAGGGCACAATCACTGGGGGGGGTGCACTTCTCAGGGGACAGGGGAAATTTTTTTAGTTTTTTTATTTTTACTTTTCAGTTCACTTGGCTTGTTGGCTTTTATTAAAAGCATTATAATTTATAAAATGTATATGCCTGGTGTATCTGTACGGGCTCCCCCACCCTGGAGTTCCATGCTGAGGCGCTGGTGCATTGAGGCTGCAGGGCCAGTGCGAGACGTCAGTCAGATTCAGTCATTACAAAAGCCAGATCAGCTGGGCAGAGAGGACCTGCTGTACACACTAGTGGGGAGTAGTGACACATCTCGCTGAAGAGACCTGTCAGCTGGGCTTTTGGCAGCTGCATCTGCCTTTTACTTCTTGCTGGCACAGGTACAGATCATGGGGGCTTGGGTTGGCCACAGGTATGGTCAGGGCGTGGGCTTAGGGCCTGCAGCCGCAATATTAATGGATATGCTGGGGCTGGATGCTGGGGGGGTTTGTGTGGCACTGATTGGCACCCTTGCCTAAGGTGCTAAACTACCTTGGCTTGGACCTGATGGAGCTCCTCACTTTTCCTGACAGTCATTGAACTCCTTCATGTGTTGATTGAAGACAGGGTTCAGCAAGGCTGACTGCATCCCAACTGCAAAAAGGATGGTCCAAATGGTTGTTTGAAGACCCACACTTGGAACTATAGTTGACTAATTCTTCTGTAGACAACACACAAGATTGAGCACAGAACAGCAATGCTGTGTTTCCCATTCCATATTTTAAAGAAATGTTTTCACAAACCCTTATGAACATT
>CM044439.1:108185069-108210088 GCA_024363595.1 Xenopus borealis
AAAAAATCAGACAAAACAAAAAATTTAAAAGAAAAGCTTTGGCCATCTTCTCATCCAAACTCTTCTAAAAGTACAGCTAAAAATATGTTCAAAAGTTTCTGGAATGATCAGAATTTTATATTGGGGATTTTGTCTTATTTATTTTAAGTTTTTTTATAACAATTTTTGCTTTTTTGTAAAGATTTTGTCATTTGGAGAAGAGACTGCTCTCAAACTCCACACCTCCCACCGCCATTCCCCCACTGCCCAGAAAAAGGGGGTTAAAAAATGCAAGATCTTTCCTCCATATATAGCCATGGGAACAATTATCAAAAAATATGGGGGACAAAAAAAAAAAACCCCTTTAATTTAAAGCTCCCCCCACACCCTGGCAGTTTGATCCCCAGTACAGAAAAGGACAGTTGTATACCAATATGTACAAAAATATAAAATGTAAATAAAAAATACAAACAGAGGACCCCTTCCAAGGTGTTTTGTTTCCCAGTTATTTTTTATAAAAAGGAAAAAGCAAAATAACCCCTCTAAAATTTATGAACAATTCCAACCCACCCCAAACAACATTATGACCGGAAAGGAAAACAAATGAATGCATTCTATACTGGCAGTGCAGGGATAAACCCTAGCTGAAAAGTTGCTGCAGAAAGTTAAAAAAAAAAAAATAATAATAATATAACACAAAAACAGAGCCACATGGGCACTGTGACTGGCACCTTTAACGGTGGGGTCATTTGTGGACGGATGATATGGGGCCAAGGAAGCCTGTTTGAGAGGGCTGGGACGGAAGAATTGCTTTTCTGTGACCCATATTTGAGAGTTGAGGGCAGGCGGTGGGGGTAAGGTTATATATAGACTTTATTTTGAGACAGGGACAGTGTCCCACTCTAGTCGTCTTCATCTGTTTTCTGCTTCTTTGTTTCAACATCATCATCATCATCCTACAAAAAAAAATATTTAAGTTGAGAAAATTGCTTTCACTGGCACCTCCATCTCCTGCAAACACTGCCTTCTGGTCTGTTCCTCCACACTACATATAAGTAGATAAGAGCCAGTGAAGGCATTTGTTGTGGCCTAAAAGCAACATGTATCTTGTGTTTACTTTTGATCCAGCAGCCTATGCAAGTCATCTCTAAGGGGATCACAAGGTTTCATATAACTGGTGGATGAAATTGTATTTTGCACTAGACCCTCTTGCGAACCTACAATGCCACTTAACACGGTAGAACACATTTTACCAACAAGGAACAACCATGATTTTTCAGTTTAATAGTTGTTCTTCAACAGGGAGCCCCTGTAAGCAAACATTCTTGTTATTGAAATTCTCACAAGCATGTGAACAGATCTATACTGTGCTGTAGGTGTTCTAAATGTCTGCTTATATAGGACTGGTATATTGAAAATTTATATTTTAATGATAAAGTTGGCACTAAAAACAGATGTCTAGTACGCCACAGAATTATTTCCATTAGAATATTAGAAGTTTCTACGCCAGAAAATATTGGTGGATTAAAAAGGTTAAGGTCAGATTACTGCAGATCTTAAAACCCACCTCATCATCTTCTGCTGCTCTCTTGCCAGTAGCTCCCTCTACTTCGTCATCATCGTCTCCATCATCATCATCTCCTGCAGGTTAAAATTACATGTAAAGGAAAGATCTTCAACATTACAAGCAAGATCTAGGCCTAAACTAGCACTACACCTGTTACAAGAATCCTGGATTCCATTGGTAATCTGACATTGGGGTGATAGAAGTGTTCCAAAAATTAATGAGGCCAAAAGTTGTAGTTTATTTAGTGTAAAGTAAATTCCTAGGGATAATTAAGCTTTATTGGTTACAATCCAAATTGTTGTGGTTACTAATGAAGCAAAAAAACTACAGATTTTTGTAGTCTCTTCGTACCTGCCCTACACAATTATTTAGAAGTATGAAGATCTGTTCTGGCCAGGTCAGCGTTTGTCATTCAGGTGGTTAGCCTACGCCAGTATTGTTGCGTAAACAACAAGAGATCTGACCCAAGCTCCATAAATAACCTATAGTTAGCTTTGAGGAATTCAAAACCCACAGTTTTCCTAGGATATATTTGGAAAACAAAGCCAGTTAAGCTTTTTGCCTAGAACAATATTCAATATTAATCAACCATCTAAGTTTATATGCAATGTGAAGCTTAAGATTTTGCCTATCCCTGACGTAGCGATTACTTGCTAGAGGGAAAAAAAAAAAAAAATACATTCTGTATGATTTTCATATTATACCAATAGATTAGCATATTCAATCACAAAAAGGTTTCAACCACTGGCCCAAAGGTTGTGACTTATTGCTCTATTTGTATTTTAAGACTTCCTCCTGACCACTCCTTTTCAAAGTTTGTGCCCCCAGAATAAAATGGTATCACATGATTGGGAGTATATTTTACATAAAGCTGGCCAAAACAGTATAGATCAGCGGGATCACTGAATAATTTTTTGTTTCGATATGGTTACAAAAAAAATCCTTAAGGAAAAAACAAATCTGGGTCTGAGGCAACATAGCTACTCATTCCTCTTGAATTAGAGGAAGTACCTTTTACTGAACACTTTCTACAATATGTTGCTGTACAGTGCTTTGCCCTCAAGGAGCGCTATACACAAAAATATACATACGAAAACCAAAATCATGTGAATTACCTTCTACTTCATCCTCTTCATCTTCCTCATCTACCTCATCTTCTTCGTCATCTACCTCTTGTGCGCCATTTTCATCATTTTCCTGGAGAAGAGAAATTAAAGGGAGTTATATTGCATTATCAGACTCAAATATTTTAGACTACTAAACTAAAACATACATAGATACATAGATTTTAAACATTACTTTGGTTTACCCTTTTGAGATCCCACCAATATAGAAAACACAATACATTTGCCTTTACACCTGTTCCCCCCCCCCCCCCCCCAAAGTCTACATTTCCAGAAAAACAATGCAGGATCATTTACCCTTGCTCTAAAAGGCTCATTAAAGTGGACCTGTCACACAGACATTAAAAGCTGTATAATAAAAGTCCTTTTCAAATTAAACCTGAAATATAAATCATTTTTTTTAAAATTTAAGCATTGATAGCCGTTGTAAACTCAATTAAACATCTCAGCTATCAATCAAATTTTGTCTGCCCCTCCTCTATGCCTTAGGCATAGAGGTGGGCAGGCAATTACTTTCACTTTCCATTCAGCACTTCCTAGATGTCACTGCTCTCCCCACATTCCACACCCCCCCAGGACATGGGGATAGACATCAGGTGCCCCATTCTGGTGCACAAACAAGATTTTGAGATGATGCAAGGCTTGCCTTAACAGTGGCCAAAATATGGCTCCTGCCTGCTTGATAGAATTATGATTTCCTAGATGGAAGGAAACTAGATTCAAATAATTTTTACATTGTAATTTAAATTCATTTTGCTCGACTAAAATGATAAAATAGGATTTGGAATACTTTTTTGGGTGACTTGTCCCCTTTAAAGGGGTTGATCACCTCAGAGAACTTTTTTTTTTATGATGTAGAGAGCAATATTCTGAGAATGTGCAATTAGTTCTCATTTATTGGTGGCTTTTAAGTAATTTTGCTTATAAGTTTAGCAATCTGGTTGCTAGGGTTCACATTACCTGAGCAACCATGCATTTGTTTGAATAAGAGACTGAAATAGGATTGGCTTTTGGCAGACAGCCAAACGGGTGCAAATAAGATACTTTGTAACAATTTTGAGATAAGAAAATAAGTAATTTTAACAGTTTGGATAAGAAGAAATATTTACAAACTTTCATAACCTGCCAAATTTTGTAAAGTGAACATGGTAATTAGGGGGGGGTAGCCACGCTACAAGAAAAAAAAAGTTTGTCCCTCTTTTCACTTCCAAAATGTTGGGAGGTATGTCACCCTGCAACATCTCAGATACAAATGAAACAGATTACTCACTGCATTTCCATTGGTAGGCTTGACCTTTCCATTTTCTGCTTCTTCAACAACTTCCTTCTCTTTTGCTTTTAAGTCCTACAAAGAAAAAACAAGAAAGCTTTGGTTTCAGTTTACAGTAAAGACAGACAGTAGACCAGGAACTACAGGAAGTGAAGGGCTTTCCAGATGCGAGAGGCAATAGCATTCAGCACATTAGCCAATAGGCACATTGTGTAGACCAAGAAAATTCTGACTTCATATTTACCCTATAAAACTTTAGTATAAAATAAACTAAAAGGTGACTAAATGTGCATTTTTTTCTGGCTGCCTATAAATTGGGTTTGTAGGAAACAAACTAGGATTATGTTAGATAATCTCCTGATGAAACATGTACCACTAAAACGAATGGGGGATCCATAGCAATGCAAATAGATTGTGCTCCTGCAATGGACCTTTTTACAATGTAATGGAGAATCCCCCTGGCGTTTACATGGGAAATAAAATCAGCATCTAAACAGAACAAAAAGGACCTCCCCTATACCTGCACGCACTTCGCGTAGTTTTAAAACTGGCGCCACCATTTAGGTAGAGCTATTGGTTAAGTTACGGCTCAAAGCCCAACCCATCTCCATATTAGGGCATCCGGGACAGCCTATTGGCCCTAGTCTGGGTTTCCCTGCCCACATTTGGCGCAAACTCCCCTGGAACTTGTAGGTTTCTCGCCATATTCTTTTCAAATTCCCCAGTGCGACACGCCCGCTAGAGGAGGGACCAGCAGGACTACAACACCCAGAAGGCAAAGCGTATTGACGCGCAGAAATGTATGTAGGGGAGGCGGTGACAAGCAAGAGAACGAGGGGCGGACGATGGCAGAGATGATGTCTCCATAATTCAATCGGTGTACAGCAGCCATCCCCCTGCCTTCATGTATCTTCATAGATCAAATTTCCTTCATTAGCGTTCTACTAACAGCCCGTATATTAGCTGTGGAACTGTGAGGGGGTGCGCAATAATTAGGCAGACTGTAATGGTTTAGCGAGGTCTGTAATTAACCCTCCCCCACCTCCTAATTAAAGCCTCTGCCTTTAAAGTCTTAATCCAGTTACCATCTGTCCCCCTGCGTTAGTCCCTGTAGAATAAAAGGACTCCCCGGAGAACTTCTGCCGGCGGACGTGATGGAGCAGTAGGCGCAACAAAGTGACCCATCTTCCAGCCCAGGACGATCCAGCACCCCTTTCCCTTCATCAGTCAGGGGCATGCAGGGAGTGGAATAGGATCAGCGCTCGGCTGCTACAGGAACATTTTCCTTACGGCTGCTCCATTAACCCACATAGAAGTGAGAGGACAGAAAGCTGCTTTGAGACTGTGATAACACACACACACCTGGGCAGCTGCCCGCTCTCATCCCCAGAACAGAGGGGAGCTCTCCAACACGTGCGACCCAAACGGTGATCTCCCGGAATCGGCAGCAAGCGGCGGCAGTAGAGGTTGGCGACAGCTGGGCTCCGGTGGGGCTCTGCAGCGCATCAGACAAGGCTATTTATGGCCGAGATTAGCCCGCACATCGCGCTACAAGCTCCTGCCAATGACGTTCCTTTAGATCCAGGGATGTACATGTTCTGGCCCGCGGGCCGGACCCTCTATGGAACACCCACGGGCTCAGCTGGCCCCGCTGCACGGTGGTGTTCGCTTGCATGAAACCGATGCCTTCCACACAAGAAGCGCTATATAAAAGCATAATCGGCCCGCTGTATTGACAGTTACCCTAGCCCTCGCATTCCACCTGCTTTGTATTGTTTCTCCCAAGCAGCAGCCGAGGCTTGCACGAGAGCAATACACGCACAGCTCGTCCGATCTGCTGCCAGGTGGGCGCTGCTTGGGTAGTAGTTCCTCACTCACACGGTACAGTCGAGGCGCGAAGAGCAGCACAGAGGTAACACCGGGCTAACCAATTCCACCCCAAAATGCCCAGGATCAAAAAGCTTGGCAGCCCGCCCAGTATCGAGCGAACACTGAACAACCTCTTATACAGAAACAGGGCGCCCAATAGATACATACAAATAACCCGGCTTATTGCAGCGTTAGGAGTAAAGGGACCTCTATATAGCAGCGCTATGGGAATAGGGGCATCGTGTGGGGTCACAAGTGTCAAACGGGGTCGCAGCGTTGTACGGGCGACTAACAAACCAGGACAATTGGGAATATCGGCATGAGGGTCCATTGCACTGCGCTATCATATCAGTCTCCAACCCAAGCGCCTTACACTGACCGGCCATGTAGAGAGGTGTAGTTCAGTGGCATCGGAGGAATATCTGCGGGACTAAAGCGTAGAGTCGCTCACGCTGTCAGGTAACTAAAGACTTCGATCTGGCAGTGTAAGCAAGCAGCTAGCTGATCAGGAAGCCTGGATATGGCACTGTGCGCCCAGGGGTGCCACTGTGTATCAGGACCCCGGTTAATCCCAACAGGACACAGCACATCCCGGACTGGCAGCGCCTTTCAACTCGCTCTCTGTGGGACGAGACTCTTATTGCCACCAATCACTACTGCCGTTCCAACCGATACTATCGCAGCCACAGATGGAGATCCTTGGGCAGATAGCCCCACTCACAGGCAGCACTCCTCCAGCAACACGGTGACATTACACTGTATGAGGGACTTCGCCTGCGGAGCCGCACTCACAACACACAGTGCCCAGGAGATGCTCTCAGCGCAAACCTCTTACCTTGGTGGTCTTCTCAACACTGGCGTCCACTGCGGTGTCTGACATTCTGAATGTAATAAAAAAATAAGCTATTTACAAAATGACAAAGTAATTCTGCAGGTCTCGGGAGTTGAGCGCGAGTGTTACGGGAACAATGCAAAGATGGCTGTTTATTTCTTATGACTGCCAATGAAGAGCTCACGCGGCGCCAGTCCTTTTAATATAGAAAAGTAGGCGGAGCGTAAGACCGGCTTCTCGTCTTTTAATTGGTCCGACCTCCAAAGAAAGGAGAAAAAAAAATAATCAATTTGATTGGTCATTGCTCAAACAATGGGGGAGGGTGACTTGTTTTCTTTCCATGGTTTAGCCGCAGTACCGGTTATAGCCTGAACGCCACCACGCTGGGACATGCGCAGAACACTCATCTAAAGGCGCTATTGGCAAACCAATGCAAATGAAGAGTGGGGGGGAAATAGTATCGTGTGCAAAGCAAAAGGAGAAGCCGTTTGGATAAGAACTGCCCCTTTCACATTGTGAAACATACCCCTAGGGCATTTACATACACTCTGCCCAGAAAGCCATATAAATGTAACAGCCGTTATTGGCAGCTTGCCTTCTATCTATAGTAACTGCTCGTCCAGTGTAAATTTACAACATACAGTAGTTATTTGTACAACAGGTGAGCACTGAGCATCCCCCACACGCACCTCGTGTGTCCAGCCTGCGGCTCCATAGCTATAGAATTATATAGCGCCCAATTGCCTTCAACACTTCAACAGTGGGGGGGGGAGGAAAGGGGTGCGAGAGGCCGCCGGGAGTTGCAGAGCACCTGAAGCAATTGCGCCGCGCGTTGTTCACCCCTAGGGTTCAGCGGTAGCAGCCTGTTCTGATGTTGGCGCCAAATGTGTCCTATAAGAACACCTTTGCTTTGCAAGAACCTCATAAATCAGACAGACAAAGCGTAACGGGCTATAAATAGCGCTGGTCGCAATCTGCGTCGTCTCCCCACTAACTAGTGTTCTTCTCGGACAGACACTAATTCATACACTGGCACGAGTCCGTTATACTAGTAGACTACATCACTACTACGCTCCTCCCCTCAAAAGGTGCGTAGAAACGGGGCGCACCTGTACCCCTGAATGTCATTAAGCGGATCTTTTATACGCGTATGAGAATTCCAACAAAGGCTCGCCGCACGCACACAGGCATGCTTATGAGAAAGGACTATTGGAAATCATCGATTTTCTATTAATTTGAGGTTTAACCCCTAAAACACAAGACCATTCCAAGTGGTAATTTTCCACTCGCCATTCCATCCGCCCACCTTAACATCGTCACCTCTCGATCGCGCCGCCTCTCTTCTGGTTACGAGCTAATATCATGCACTTCTCCATTCGGCCACTAGGGCTCTCTTTGTTACAACTGTGTCTGCGCTACACAAGAAGACTGTGTGTTATACATGTTAGATGGCGAGTATCAAAAGTTCGTTACACAGACTGGAAGCCCCTATTCACCACAACAGGAAGTCTTTTTTTTTACACCAGTAATTTTATTTCTCACCACAAAGGAAAACTGGAATTTATATTGTATATGATGACACGCCCGCTACAGTCAGAGACTACAAGACCCGGCAGGCTTTACGTTGTGACGCGCGGTACTTGAAGCTGTGGGGAGTTGACCCCGATATTACACTTCCCTCTTAATTAAAATAGTGCTTTCAGGAAGCTAGGCTGTACCATAGCTAGTTAGGCAGGGAGAGTATATTGGGTTAGCGGAGTAATTAATCCCCCCCATCAAAGTCTCTGCGTTTAGACTTAAACCAGTTACCATCTGTCCCGCTGCCATTTTCTGTAGAACACACTACTTCCCCGAGCACCTGTGGCTAACAGAGGTACGCTAAAAACACAGGAAAGCCGACCCATCATCCAGCCCGGGCTCTTCCAAATGCTTCACTACTGCGCCCAGAACAGTACTGGGGGTCATTTATCAACACTGGGCAAATTTGCCCATGGGCAGTAACCCATAGCAACCAATCAGATTGCTGTATTCATTGTTCTACTTGCAGCTGGCTTGAAAAAGCTAATCACTGATTGGTTGCTATAGGTAACTGCCCATGGGCACATTTGCCCAGTGTTCATAAATGAGCCCTAGTGTCTGAAATAGTGAACTGGAGTTCAGTAGAGGCGCTGTCTAGATCCAATTAGCCCTAGAGCTTCAGCGGTGATTGATTCGGTCCAGGTGTCAGCTCACCGGCCGAAAATTGAGAGGGGGTGGGAGAGCTTTCCAGCGCGCGACGGCTGAACTGTTGTGTAATCATAAAGAGCCGGTGAACTATGTATTAGACAAGGTCGTCCCGACCGGCACATTTCTAATGCCACACAACGCGAGTTGGTCCGGTCAGTCACATGATGTAGCCCAACTACTGCTCCTTCATACAATAAAAAGGGAAATGGGTCATTCACCAATGACGAGTCCCATTATGATTATTGGAATGACAGCGGAGTTATTCCATAGGCGGCACACGGAGGGGCGCTAGAACATGTCCGCGAAGTAGGGGGCGGGTGAGGTATTTTAATAGCAATAAAAGTCGCAGGTTATCTCCAGCCAGTACAATAAAGTCCCTGCGGGTATCTAGCGCTGGCAGTGTGAGCAGTTAGCTAAGCAAGAAGCCTGGAGGTGGCTCGTACACTGCTTAATCCCAACAGCACATCCCGGACAATGGTCAGCTACAGATCCGCGGCCACACATTCCCACTCGCAGGCATCGCTCCTCCAGTAACATGGTGACACTCACAGAGACACTAATCACGTGTTGAGCCGCCCACACATATCTCCTCAAAGCCGGGCACAAGTCTGACCGTCTAACCTTGGTGGCGGGCTACTCAGTGGCGGCTCACTGCTGTGTAATGTAATAAAATAAGCTATCTCTATATAATGAATGATAATGAAACGTGTAGGGGTGTTTCCCGGTAAACACGAGTCAGGGGGGGAGGGGAAGGGATTACGATGGTGGAAGTATTTTTATTTCTGTTGATGATAATTGCCAGATTACGGTTCACCGGGCACCTGTCTTTTTAACATACATGGGTGGGAGGAGCAGACAATTGTATTCTTGCCTTTTGATTGGTCAAGCCTCAAAAGAAAGGGGAGAAAATGGGGGATGCTCAAACAATTGGGGGATGGGGGTCTTTTCCTGCCACAGATTTAGCTGCAATACCAGAGGTAGCCTGAGCGCCCCTTGCCGGACAAAAGCGCATGCGCAGAAATCTGTCTCGAAACTGACCTGAGAACACAAGCTAACGGCTGTTGTTCTACTTGTTACTGTAGTAGCAGTATGTGCACATCAATAGTGGAGGCTTAGGGGCGGGGGCCATATTTAAATTGATACTGAAACTAAAAAAATATTTTTAACTTATTTATTAATGTACATTAAATGCTACTTTAGGTCATGTTGATAATTGTTTGCCTAGAGGTTTGTTTTTATATATAATCAGGCCCAGACTGGCAATCTGTGGGTTCTGGCAAATGCCATATAAGGTACCATAGAAAGTCAGTATTTAGTGGGCTGATTGGGCCTCTGTGTACATGAAATGCCAGGGCCTTTTTTAATTCTCAGTCTGGACCAGTATATAATTGTTAGTTGAAGTTCCTAACTGACTCTCTGACACTCTGACTTTGCCAACCTGACTTTCCCATCTCAGCCTGTTAGTTACAGTTTCTAATGCTAAAGGACTCCTGCTGCACAAATATGGCAGCCCCCTCATACAGGCAAGCCCGCCATCAGGGGGGGACAGGGGGGACAAGTGTCCCAGGCCCTTACGAGCGCAGTAGCAAGCGGCAGCGCTCACCTCAAGTCCTGCGCAGAATGCAGAAGTGCCGAACATTTGCAAAGTCCTGAAGAGGCGGAAAGACCCAAATCCACGAAAGGAGCCGACACTGAAGTCCTGAAGCGACGAGTTCTACTGACACCAATGTGGGTTTTTTTGTTTTTTTTTAATTCTCTGGCCACCAATTTTTTATTTTAATACTCTATAGGCCCCTGCACCAATTTTTTTTTTTAAATATTTTTTTGGAGCCCCAATCTTTTTTTTTTTAACTTGTCGGGGGGGCCTGACCACTAATTTAAAAAAAAAAAATTTTATGGGCCCCAATTTTCTTCTTAACTTGACCACCAATTTTTTAAAAAACATTTTATGGGGGGCCCTGGCACCAATGTTTTTTAATGGGGGGGGCCTGGCGCCAAATTTTTTTTTAACTTATAAGGGAGCCTTAGGGGGGGTTACATTGTTGGCTCTGATGTCTGTGTGGTCTTTTAACTTTGATGTGGAGTGGCCAGGGATTAGGGGCGGGGCTTGGGTGCTAGGGTGGGCAAAAATTTTGTTTTTGTCTAATGGCGGCCCTGCATACAGGGACATGGAGCAACTAGGGTTGCCACCTGGCCGGTTTTTTACCATCCTGACCGGTATTTTTGATGGCTGATCCCAATGTTATTGATAGGAAAAAATGCTAAATATATAGGAAGACCAGTATTTTTTTAAAGAAAAGGTGGCAACCCTAGGGGCAACTGACAGGTAATGTAAAAGCATCATGCAAATACTTTATGGCAACGTTAGAAGTAGCTTTCAAAGCCAATATTATAATAGATGTAAAAAAGAGTTTAATTTCAGGTGTCAGTATCTCTTTAAATAAATGTATACAAACACGTTATAATTCAAGCCCTCTGCACTCAGTGTAGGTTTGATACTTTGGCTAAAAAATGGAGCCGCTTTGTCTGTTAATTAAAGGAAAACTATACCCCCCGAACAATGTAGATCTCTATAAAAAGATACCAAACCAAACAAATCATACTTGTTAGATAACATGAGCCAATTAACAGACATAGCTGTTTCTTTTGCTTCAACACTTCTTCCTGTTACAGTTAGAGTTGAAATATTTCTGGTCAGGTGATCTCTGAGGCAGCACACAGACCATCACAAAATGGTGGTTCAAGGCAAGAGATGTAAAAGGACAATATTTACTTAAATATATATACCAGTTTGGTAAGATTCTTTAATTTGCCACTTAATGTGATATAATCTGTTTTGATTTGTTGCTCAAGTATTCATTTTGGGGGTATAGTTTTCCTTTAATATATCCAATGAAATGGGTTGGTCACCTTCAAACACATTAATGGAAATTCATTGAAAAAAGTATTTTTCTGGTGAACAAAAACAACTGAATGAAGTGTTGGAAGGTGAATAACTCAACAGGATGAGCATATAGGAGTTAATACTATCCAAGCATTTCCCCCCACCACTGATTATTCTTGTTATTACTGCTTAAATTTGTGGTCTCCTTCACTAATGTTCTCCTTGCACACTCACTTTTGGTGCCTGTACAAGAAGTCTCTGAAAGGCCTGTGTAATAGTCATTACTAGAGGTTGCCATCTGCCTGTGTATGGGGCCTCCCAACCAATACCTGTCCAAAAATCAGGCAGATGTCGATTTAGCAGCTTTGATTTTCCCATCAGATCAATGATCCGGCTCTCATTTTGTTGGCGCCTGTCCCTGTCATTGTAATCCAATTGTTTGGCCCTAGGGCCAAAGGCCATTATCATCTGCCTTTGGTTGGCATATCAGGGGAAAGATCTGCTCATATGGCAATCTCGTCGAACAAGTGGATCTTATGGTGTATGGTCACCTTCACTCTAGTGCTTTATATCAATATGCAACAAGAAGGGGGTCTAACAATACACTGAAACCTCTATTTTACGTCCCCTGATTTTAAGTTTCCCTGCATTTTACATTTTTTTTGTGGTCCCACCAATTTATAATGCATTTCAATGGGTGCATTTCCCTAATTTTAAGTAATGTTTTCCTGGATTTTACATAAAAATTTTGTCCTGATAAAAACTGCATATTTTTTCCTCTATGAATGTTATTATTTGTGAAAGAAAGAGGTTTAAAACACTAAGCACATGTATATTTTGCCATGATTCTGCCTGTTCCAATTAGTCCTGGGTGCTTTAGGTTGTGTATGTGACTGACGAGGGATTGCATGTGCCCCCCATAGTATAACATTAATGCTGCAATGATTAATCCTTGTTTTTAACACAGTAAATATTATACCTCAAAGTAAAATTGACTTCTGTGCTTGTATCCTTTCTGTACTTAAATAAAAAGCTACTTTTGGTGATTTCGCTAAACGAGCGGATCCCTCCCCAATATGCCCACCTTCAAGGTGGACAATATCGTGGACTCTAGGGCTCAACGATTGAATCATAATGCAAGTAATACAGAAGATCGGATTGTGGGACCAAATTAATGAATAGATGTGGCCCATTGATCTGATGGGATATTTACCCCTGCCTGATCAACACATGGCCAACTCTCAGCCAACTCTCAGCCAGATATCAATCAGGGAGAAGCCCATTAGAGGGCCCATGCACAGGCCAATAAGCTGGCAACTTGGGATGGCACCTTTTCTTGAAAAAAAAATACAGGCCTTCCTATATATTTATCTTTTTTTCCTATTAATAACATTGGTATCAACAATCAAAAATACTGGCCAGGCTGGTAAAATACTGGCCTGGTGGCAACCCTACTGCCAACTCTGTCTGTTGGCAGCTTTTATCAGCCCGTGTATGGCCACCTTAATGCTTCAATTAGAGGGCCCTCTCATACAATCACTGAAAATCCTTCAGTAGACAGAAATAATCTCCATTTGACTAATTATGACTAATTATGAATTTGGGATAGGATTGGCTAAACCAGTAATAATTCAGGTGTGTCATATGTAGGTGTGCATTCGTTTGAAATAATTTCTTGTATGCTAAAAAAATATATATATATTTATTTGGAGAAACAGTCAAAAAGAGTGTTTCTTCCCAATGCAGGCCAGTGGGGCTGGGGGATAAACTGAATGGTTAAAGCAGAACTAAAGCTTAACTAAAGAAGTAGGCTAGAAATATGTACATTATGTTTTAAGCTTCTGTACCAGCCCAAGGCAACCACAGTCATTTAGCAGTAAAGATCTGTGTCTCCAAAGATGCCCCAGTAGCTCCCCGTCTTCTTTTCTGCTGATTCACTGATTCACATGCTCTGTGCTGTTGTCACTTACTGAGCTTAGGGACCCACTCACAATATACAGTACATATAGAATAGAAATGGCACAATGTAAGGCTGATTAGTAATGGATACAGATAATAATTACACGGCAGCACAGAAACCAGTGCAATTAGCATCAGAATTTAATAATCAGTCTTGTAGCATCAGCTTATATTACAGACCAACCTAATTTTCTGCTTAATAATTTGTGATGACCCCTAAGCTTAGCTGCTCAACAGCTGCTCAGAGACCACTGAGCATGTGAGTGTCACAGACACTTTCCAAGAGATAATTGCTTCTATTGAGAAGCTGAAACTTTAGGCTGGTACAATAAGTTCATTATATAATATATAACATTTTTTATATAATATATAACATTTTTAAGCCATGTTCATTTTTATGCTTTAGTTCTCTTTTAAAGAAAAAAAAAACTTTTTTTCAATTGCTTTCCATCATTATTTTTCTCAGTTTAAAGTTTAATGTCCTGGTCTCTGGTGTTTCAGTCTGGCAGCTCAGTAATTCAGGTGCAGATTCTGAACTGTTAGAATTTGCTCCATTAGTTGATACATTACTCAGCTGCATCTCTGGAATATTAGCAACAGTTGTATCAATTATAACGGCTGTCTTTAAAGGGGTTGTTCACCTTCCAAACACTTTTTTTTCTGTTCAGTGGTTTTCAGATTGTTCTCCATGAATAAAGACTTTTTTTTCAATTACTTTCCATTATTTATTTTTTACTGTTTTTCCAAAATCTAAGTGTAAAGTTGAATGTTGGTGTCTCTGGTGTTTGAGTCTGGCAGCTCAGTAATTCAGGTGCAGACTCTAAACTGAAACAATTTTGCAACATTTAATTGATACATTTCACAGCAACATCTCTGGAGTAGTAGCAACTATTGTATCAATTCTAACAGCTGCCTGTAATGAAACCCAGAGATTCTGCTCAGCAGGGACAAAGATAAGAAATGTATCCATTAAATGTATCAGTTTAGAACAGTTGGGGGAGGGGGGGCGGCAACCCCACTGCCAGAGCTGCCTTAGAAGGTGAAAAATGACAGTTTACACTTCAATATTAGAAAAACGGTTACAAATAGAAAATGGACTAATGTACAGTATCAATTTAGAATAGTTACAGTTATTTTCCTTGTTTAATGGATAAATACTAATGAAAGGTAATGGTAAAATTGCATATAAGCCTGTGTGAGTTCTGGTATCTGCTAGGCCAGAGTTTTAGGATTTCTTTTAGTAACAGAATGTTGCTGGTGACCTTTGTACTCTGTAAAAGTTAGTGTTATATTAATGTTGCACAAAAAACGACTCTGTCAGCAGTCTTGCCTTGATATTTTGTTGGAAGCAAATCACCAACATTGTACGTATTACAAGTGCTGGATTAAATCAGTATTTAGACATGACAAGTTTCCCACCAAATCCACTATTTTGGATTCGGCCGAACCCAGAATCCTTTGCAAAAGATTTGGCCGAATACCGAACCGAATCTGAACCCTAATTTGCATATGCAAATTAGGCATGAGAAGGGGAAACATTTTTTACTTCCTTGTTTTGTAACAAAAAGTCATTCGATTTACCACCCCGCCCCTAATTTGCATATGCAAATTAGGATTTGGATTCGGTTCGGCCGGGAAAAAGGATTCGGCCAAATTCGAATCCTGCTGAAAAAGGCCGAATCCCAAACCGAATCCTGGATTCGGTGCATCCCTTTCTTTAAATAAGGTAACTCTAGCAAGGGCTTTTTGTAAAAGCTTATGGCATGATTCAGTTTTGTTTATGAACAAAACACAGGATTATGGTCACAGACGGAGGGTATGATGTTTTCTTCAAACTGACCAGATAAGTTGGCGGAGCACCACATTATACAGAAAGCAGAGCAACTTATGTACCTTTGCCTGCAAGTGGGTGCTGTATGTTATTCTTCAGTTGTAACTGATTTTCACTTTCAGTATTATGGACCCTAGCAACCAGATTGCTGAAATTGCAAACTGCAGGGCTGCTAAATAAGAAGCCACATAACTCAAAAACCACCAAAAAATACAAAATGAAAACCAAATGTAAATTGTCTCAGAATATCACTCTCATCATACTAAAAGTTAACTCAAAGATGAACAACCCCTTTAATCCTATTTTGTTTCATGGTAAGTACTGCTACATCTCCAACCTTTATTGCTGTTACAAGGCTTTGCATGACAGTAAAGTTTGCATCAAAACAGGCCTGAATAGGGAGTCAAAACAGCCCTGGCATTCCAAGACCCAATGCCCCCCCCCCCCCCCCCCCCCCACCTCACAGCAGCCACTGTGGCATTAGCCAGAACCCACAGATTGCCAGTCAAGGCCTGCATCAAAACATTATGAACTTGTATTCCCTCTCATAGAAGTATATTACTGCTGTGATCCAGGAAGATTTTGAAACTCTCAAACTGTCTGTTGAACCTATATTGAAATACCCTAACACTTCTACTTCTACATTCTATACATTTCTATACTTCCTCCTTCCAGGATTCAAGTTACAAGTTCTGCTAACCTTTTTCTGACTACTCTAAGGGGCACATTTACTATTATCCCCCATAATTAGCTTGACCAAATTTGATATTTGATTAGCATTCGATCGTCGAATGCTAAATGAATAGTTCTAGGCTACCTTTTATTCAATATTCGATCATTTGACGATCGAATACAAATTTATTCGATCAGTCGAATAATTTATTCGATCAGTCGATTAAATCATTCGATCATTCAAATAATTTGTACGATTCGAACGATCGAAGACTTCGATTGTTCTAATCCTTTTCGATCAGGACTTAGCCTCAGAAGCCTATGGGAGTGCTCCCATAGGCTTCTATTGCAATTTGGTAGGTCCAATCTGGTGAAGTAGGCAATCGAATAAACTTTAAATGATGGAATATTCGTTCATTCAAATCTATTCGAATGTAGATCATTCGATGATCGAATATGCCAAAATTTGCACATTCGACCAAACAAATAAATCCTACGATCGAAATTCGATCAAAATTCGATCGAACTTCGATCTATTCACGTGAATTTAGTACATCGGCCCTAAATGTTAAGGTGGCCATGCATAGGGAGATCCACTAGTTTTGTGATGTTGCCAAATGAGCAGATCTTTCCCCGATATGCCCACATTGAGGTGAGTGATATCGGGGCTGATCCGATTGTGAGCCCTAGGGCCCAATGATCGGTTCAGAATGGAGGCGATACTGGTGGTCGGATCATCAACGCCAACAAATGCAGCCTCAATCCAACGGGATTTTTTAGCCTGCCCAATCAACATCTGGCTGACTTTTGGCCAGATATCGATCAGGGAAGCCCGCTGGAAGGCCCCACACACAGGCCAATATGCTGTGGACTCCGTCTGTCGCCAGCTTTTATCGGCTCATGTATGGGGGCCTTTGTTCAACAGTCCTCTTGCCAGAAACTGTTTATTCTTATTTGTGCTACGTGTTCTAGATTATCAGGGATTAGTGGTCTAGTATGTTGGAGTCAGGATCAAGAAGAAAGTTGGTGTACGGACTGAAATGAAAAGTCCAATACACAGTACACAAAGGGTTAAGCAGATCAAGGTCATAGTCCAGGTAAGTAGATCAGTGCAGACAGTGAATCAGCGTAGTCAGAATCAAGCAGATGGGTCAGGAACCAAGGATCAGTCATTAGATTAATTATAGTGCACCCAAGTGCACAAGAAAGTAAGACCTATATTTGCAAATTGTACCTGGGTCTTTGGCATCCGTTCATTTTGAATTGGCACCAAACTGCATCTTGATAACATCAATAAATCACATGATCATACTTACTGCAGTAGATATGTATATATGAATACATGTGCTAAATACTGATGGGCGAATCTCCCGAGATTCGCTTCGGCGAAAAATTCACGAAACGAGTCGCGGGACGCTTTTGACACGCGTCGCGTCGTTTCCGGCGCGCGTCGCATCAAAAACGACGCACCACTCGTTTTTCCAGCGAGTTTTCGCTAAGCGAAATTTCGCTGGCGATTCACAAATTTATTCGCCAGCGGCGAATCGCGGGAATTCGCCCCTGGCGAATAAATTCGCCCATCACTAGTGCTAAAATATCAAAGCATATCCTGAAATAAATTGTATCCCTGAAAAAAATGGTAAGTGGAACTGACTATTCAAACATCAAATAGAAATTAATTTAAGAGAAATTAAAATAACCTTAGTTCCTAATGGCCTTTGCTTGCCCATAACGAGCAATGCAACAATAATAGAAATGGTCAATATCTGTACTAAAAAATGAACGTGGTGCTTCTACCACACTGTTGCAGGAATGACATGCTTAATTCAGCAATGCCAGTTCTGTCAGTCATGTTGGGCTGAGCGAGGTGCAATCCTCCTATAGCCTTAAGTACAAATGTGAACAGTTCTTATGTCTAGAGATTGATTGAGCTGCCCTAAGCCCAGCATGACTGACAGAATCAGCTCTCTGTAGGTGCTGAGTTAAGCATGTTGGTTTGTTATAACCCTTCACTATTTCCAACTGGGGGAACAGGATAGTCTTTATTTCATAGTGATTCCTCTCAATGACAGGGACATGTACTTGATAAGAATGTAGCCTATTGTAACATATATGTAAAATTTGGGTAAACTGAACTAGTTATGTGCAAGTCTACAAAGATTCGTCCCGCTCCAGACCTGAACCCAGTCAGCACCTCCGTTTATAGACCCACGTCACTTTCTCTTTAAGTGTCTGGAGGAAAGATTTTTGTTGCCAAAATGTAACTTATGTACTGTAACAGTACAATAATGAAATAAATTGGTGCCAGTGACTTTTAACCCAAAACTGAAAGTTTATTGAACAGAAAATGTATTGCTTAGGTGGACTTTGAGAGTTGGGACACAATCATTCAGCAAGACAGCAGTTAACCAAGTAAATGGTTAATCCCAGTGTACTGGTTATTTAGTGGTGCTCCAAGGAATTGATTATACTCTACCATGAGTCTTACCACTCTGGGGGATATCAACTGGGAAATAACCCACTACATGACCTTGGTGGAGCAAACAACTGCTCACTAGCCATACGCCCTGGAGTGTACCATGAGACGATGCTAGGCTGACATTTCCTAACCTTGTTCTCAGGGTTCCTGTTACCCTGACTTCACTAAGGATTGGTTTCATTAGGGTCCAACCTCTAATTGTACTATAGTGAGACCAGGCCCGGACTGGCAATCTGTGGGTTAGGGCAAATGCCAGATGGGCTGCTATATGGTGCCATAGAAAGTCAGTATTTAGTGGGCTGGTGGGGACTGTTTGGGCCTCTTTTTGGGCTGATTGGGCCTCTGTGTAACTGAAATGCCAGGGCCTATTTTGATTCTCAGTCCAGTCCTGAGTGAGACCTACCTCCACCTGAGGCTGGATCTGGTAGATCCACCTCCTGCTATAGAAGAATCTGAAAAGAGACTGATCACATGCTCCCTCCTCTTTAGTACACCATATAAATGAAACTACCCTTGGGTCATTGAGAGAAATACCCTCACACAGGTATGGTTGCCACCATTTAGATCTTGCCCTACCAGCTGGAAACATAGAGGGTGGGGGCAGGCCAGAAAGGGGTGGGGTTTGTTCCATTCTGGTGGGGTTATGAATTTTAAGGGGCGGTATTATGACATTTTGGGTGCCGAGTCGGGGGTTATGCCAGGAAGAGACTGCATTCCTTGGATTAGGTGAGTAGGGGAGCGGGGGAGAGGGGTGGATCTGAGGTGGGCCAGGGGCGAAACAATGGGATTACAAATTTACTGGTTAATACACTGATGGTAAATTTTTAATACAGGCCTCCAGCCTTGGCTGGTATTTTTAAATCATCATATAAACATTTCTTTTTAGAGAAACTCACCATGTGGATGAGGAGGCTCAGGTTCTCTACCCCAAGCCTTCAGCATAAGGGAGCAGACATCACCGTATTGTTTGCAGGGTAGGCACTCAAAGAGCAGTCCTCTAGGCAGTAGTAGTAAAAACAGGTCTTTATTGAGGTACAAGTGTGGATAACAGCCTTACACTTTTCCTGTTCTCACAACACTTAATCATAGCGGCAACCATACACACAGGACTACCTGAAAGGTAGGGGAAAGTTAACCTTTGGGTCCCCTATAGTATAAGGTATGGAGTCCATTTCTTCCCACTGTATATTGCTGGCATACACTAGTATTCAGAATCTTTAGCATGTGGCGCACTAGATATTGCTAAATTACAATATGAATGGGACGGATCAGCTAAAGAGCCACAGAAAAGCAGAGCCTTGTTATGCAGGTCACAGAATTCCATTAATCGTACAAGCAACGACAAAATAATGAATAAACAACACCCACCAGTGGCTGCCTCATTTTACTACTTCATGAGTCAGCTTTGGTTGGAAAAAGCAAAAACTCTGCAAAACAAGCCTTCTGTGTAGTGTAACATGTTTCATATGCACAGAGCGCCCTCTACAGCAAGATAGAGAACAATGCAGACAGAATGAGATTTCTTACCAGGCACAGTTAGGTCGGCTGCTGATCAGCAGCAATAGAACAGATGTGCTGTTCAGGTGGAATCTAAATTCACTAATATGAAATCCTTGCACTAAACTGATTAGTAGTGATGGGCGAATCGGCGGCGTTCTCTTCGCCAAAATTTTCTCGAATTTCTAGAGAAATGGCAAGAATTGGCGAGAAATTTGCGAAATGCCACCGCGTCTCTTTTTGGATGCACACATCCAAAACTTTTCGCCAGGGTGAATTTTTGCTGACGTTTCACAAATTTATATGCCTGCAGGAATTCGCTGCAAATTTGCCGCATTCGCCCACCACTACTGATGCCATCAATACCTCTAGTTTGAATAAGACCAGCAGTTACCCTGACTACGTTATAGGGCAGTGATCCACAATCAGTGTTGCTCCAAGTGGCCTCAAAGCAGGTGCTTATTTTTTAATTCCTGGCTTGGAGGCAAGTCAAGGTTGCATAAAAATCCAAACAGAGCCTCCTGTAGTCTGTGAGTTCACATAGTGGCTACCAAATAGCCAATCATAGCACTTATTTAGCATCACCAGGGACTTGGATGTTTGTGTTTTTTGAATTGTTTGACCATGCCCATTTGTGTGGCCACACCCCATACTTACCATGTTCATTTTACAACATTTGGCAGGTTATGAAAGTTTGAACATATTTCTGTGTTTTTTTCAGTTATTACAGTTTTGCTAGTAAAGATGAATTGCCCTTTGAGCTATGAGTCTAACTTTTCCCAAGGCACCTGTTATCTTATATTGTTATAATTACTTATTTGCTTTTTCTCGAAATTGTTACAAAAGTATCTTATCTGCTGCTGTGGCTGTTCTGGGCTCTCTGCCAAAAGCCAATTAAGTTAGAAAAGTTGTATCTTTTTCTGGCTGTTCAGTGCAGAGAAAAACTGGACTTTCCAGTACAAACGAGGGATTGCAGGTTAAGCTGTCAAAAGAGGGACTGCCCTTCTAAAAACGGGACAGTTGGGAGGTATGAAATTCCCAACACTTTTTCCTTTTGAATGTGCTTCACGTGTATAGAAGGTTGGGGATTCCTGGTTCTCGAAGTGAAAAGATGAGAACATTTTACTGAACTGCAGTATTTTCTCACATGCTTCCCACAATTTTAATATAGGAAATATAAAGCTCTGGTAAACAAAACAATATAAAGAGATAGAGAAAAATCAATTATTTTCACTCTCAATTCTGCACTTCCTAGATGTCACTGCACTCCCCACCTCCTCCCTCCACAACATCATTCTGTGTAGCCAGTGCGTAGACATAGGCATCAAGTCCCCAGGTTTAGGCTCATAAACAAGTCCAAGACCAAAAGAAACAAGATTTAAACAATGTATATAGTGTAAGTGAGGTTTATTTTGCTTGACTAACTACACAAAATAGTATTTGAATTGAAAAGATACTCATGTTTGGATGCTCGAAATACAGGGCACTACTTAAAATGTGTGTGAGGTTCAACATACTCAAGATAGTGGTGATACTAAAGATACTAAAGATACATAAGACACACCATATGTTAAATATACTGAGAATACTCTGGATAAGTATGATACTCAGGATTCTAAAGGTAAGATACTTAGGATATTTTTGGAATACTGGGGATACTGATGATGGTTATTCTCCAGTAACAGAACTAGGTAGGGGCGGGCCCAGGTGCAGGCCGCTTCAGGACTTCAATGTTGGCTCCTTTCGTGACTTTGGGTATTTTCGCCACTTCAGTGTCAGCACCTTTCGGGACTTCAGGTCTTTCCGCCTCTTCAAGACTTTGTATATGTTCGGCACTTCCACATTCTGCCACAGGACTTCGCTACAAGTGCACGCTTCTGTGCTCTTAAGGGGGGCCAGGCTCTTTTGGAAATTGCAGCACTGACGGGATCCCCTTCAGCCCCGGGCTCATGACACTTGTCCCCCCCCCCCCTGATGGCAGCCCTGGTCTCAGCTGAACTACAGTCTTTTGGCTGTGCCACTGGGCTATAAAGGTCATGCACAAAATTGGCTTGGGCTAGTGGAAGCAAGCCTCTCACTGGGCTGTTATACTTATTTACTCCACTCATTATAAGTTATTTATTTCTTATCTTTCACTGTCCATCTGTTTGCCCCACCAATCTTATTTCTTGTAACTTCTGCTTTTTTTCCATTTTCATTTAGTTATTCCTTCCAATAAGTCACCTAAGGGAAGGTCTACACGAGGAGATTTAGGGAGATTAGTCGCCCCAAAGAAGAGGTGTTTTGCTGCTGGGGCGACTAATCTTGTCGTGTAGACCTTCCCTTAACAGTGATATTCTTATCTTATCATATCATCACAGAGCAATTTTGCCTCTGATTACTGACTACCCACAGGAGGTTGTGCTAAATAAAAAATGTTTTTCCAGCAAAGCATGAAGTTGTGTTCTGTTCTGTTAGACATCATCACTGCAGCCTTGATACATTACATTTCTGGCTAACTATATTAGAAACATGCTTTATTTTGCACAGCCTATCTATTTACCCAGTCTTTGTTTTTACACTGAACTTTTCCCTTAAAATGTCACTCAGAAACTATCACTAAAGGCATACTATTGTTTCCCCATATTATTATTATTATTATTATTATTAATAATAATAAATATGACTAAAGGCATCATATTGTTTCCCCATATTATTATTATTATTATTATTAGTAAATATCACTAAAAGCATACTATTGTTTCCCCATATTATTATTATTATTATTATTATTATTATTATTATTAATAATAATAAATATCACTAAAGGCATCATATTGTTTCCCCATATTATTATTATTATTATTATTATTATTAATAAATATCACTAAAGGCATCATATTGTTTCCCCATATTATTATTATTATTATTATTAATAATAATAAATATCACTAAAGGCATCATATTGTTTCCCCATAATATTATTATTAAATATCACTAAAGGCATCATATTGTTTCCCCAGTAGTTTGTGCAGCTCACTCAAGGCACAGTGGTGATAAGCACATATATGTAGCTGCATGCAATCTATAATTACTATATTTAGACCAGTGCAGGGACATTAAGCTGCAACTGGAGTTAGATCTAAAGGCCAGTGTAATTTATGTTTTAAACCACAGCACAAGAAAACATTTCAGTAAATTTAGCTCCATCTTTATGTATCTGATGTTATTAGCACAAGAAAAATGGATTTAATAATACCACATCAACATCTGAATGAGGGTTTTGTGAATGTAATGTAAGATTATTAAAATAAGGAAGGTTCTACAGTATAGTGGGGCAAAGAGATCACTAAAATGGTTTTATATTGATAAGAAAAATATTACTGCACATGTCGAGGCTGGAATTTAAATAAATTGGGACAATGCTTAAAAAGCAGGAGAATGTGGTAGGATGACAGGAGAATGGAGCCAAAATTGGATAACTCCTCCATCAGTTACAGGAAGTTACCCATCTGCCATACATGCCTATTTCTTACTGCAGTTTCAGACTACTCCACCTTTGTGATTTCCCCTAAGGGCTCGTCCAGACGAGAAGATTCGAGGAGATTAGTCGCCTGGCGACAAAACGCCATGTCTTTGAGGCGACTAATCTCTCCTTGAATGGCTTGCTCGTATCTTGCACCCGCTAACACTAAAGTCGCCGGCGCCTATTCACACGCGGCAATACGTTTTTTAAAGTCGCTCGAAATTGCCTCGGGAGGCAATTTTGAGCGACTTTGAAAATCGCGTCGCTGCGTGTGAATAGGCACAGGCGACTTTAGTGCAAGATACTAGCAAGCCATTCGGGGAGATTAGTCGCGGCGATTAGTTGCCAGGCGACAAATCTCCCCGAAATCTTCCCGTGTGGCCTTACCCTAACAGTGTGTCCGTTTCAGTTGGTTTAGCCTTCCAACCAACTTCTTTCATTTCCTACAAAAAAATAAACAGTAAAATCTCATTATATGCCTTTCTTCCCAAACATATCAATTTGGTTAATAGATATCTGATGTGAACTCAACAAAGTGGATAAGGGCTCCTACACATAGATATTTACTTTATTTGTTCCCTCACAATGTTTTTTTCATGTGTTACACCTCCTTTGTGTAAGAACCCAGAGTATGTAAGTATAAAAAGCAATGCACAGTTACCAGTCTATAGATTTCCAAGCAGGTGGAGAAGCGGGGTTCAGCGGTTAGTACTGTAGACTATTGTATATAATATGGGGAAATCACTTATGCATTTTATCCAGCCTAGAGCCTGCTAAAGTAAAGCCACCAAATGGCTTTAGCTATGTGTAGGTTTCTGGAACTCTACTAAAACAGGAGTAACATGTCAGATAGAACTAATATATAATGACCTTATGCCATCTTGTGAATTATATGTTCTTACCATCATTATTACTACAAGTTGCTGCTCTGCTACATTTACAGATACTATCTCCCATTTCTTACTAACTGCATCTGCTCTTCTGGAGGGCCTCACTATGTGTGAAGCCCAGAGCCCCTACCCCCCTGCTAAAGACTATTCTGCCTTTTTTCAGCATGATACAAAGACAATGTCCAGCGTCCATGCTTTTTTCTGATCTCACAGAGTTGCAGTTGTCTTCTATTGGAGGAGAAGGGACCCCATTGTTTATTGTCTTTTGGGAATGTATTGCTGATAATGAAGCATTACTATAACTGCAGTTTGAAAGATTTATATCAGGGCTGCCCATACAATGCATATCATTTCTCACAAGAGCAAACAGATTTATTTTATATTCAATTTTGAATTCTGACATGGGGCTAGACATTTTGTCAATTTCCCAGCTGC
>CM044439.1:108223379-108239085 GCA_024363595.1 Xenopus borealis
GGGCCTCTTGTGTACCTGAAATGCCAGGGCCTATTTTAATTCTCAGTCCAGCCCTGCCCGCGGGTATCCGGCCCGCTGCAGGACTCTACCCCCTGCTCCCCCAGTAGTTCCACCACTGATTAAGCATCAATTGTAACTTATGACATAACTAAGAAATGTTTATTAGCCAATATTTTATAGGTCATTTATGGCTGTTGTATAATATATGCGGTTATTGTCTAATATTCTTGTATTTTGCAATGGGGAGTACATTATTCCCTATATAAAAACAGAGCAGAGCTGTTTTCAATTGATCCCCAAGGTGTTCCATGACAATATAAAAGCATTTTGTATTTTGCCTGACGAAGGAGCCTTGGTGCTCCGAAAGCTTGCAATGTATTTTGTTATTGTTAGCCAATATAGTCATCACTTCTACAATTCTTTTTGTTTGTTTTTTATTTGTTATTTTTGCTACTGGCTAATACGGTAACGCAGTTTTTGTTTTGGGCTTAATATAAAAGTATGAAACTGCAGGTGACTTCTAACATCCTTATATTTTATATTAATTTATATTAGATACCTGATGACATAAGATGTGTTTACAAGGTAAGATATTATAGGTAATTCATGGATAATATATGTTATATTTCAGATATTAAAGAGCAGCCATGTGAAATCAACACTGCTAATAGTCTTATGTTTTCAGTATATGTTCCCCAGAGCATTGAGTCATGCTGATACAGCCACCTGGACTGCTGCCTTATCCACCTGTTCTCCTGTGAGGCTAGCTAAGAACCAGGAGCTGCTGGGAGGGGGATCTCAGAATTGGAACATTTCACCATATTTGTTACACCGCCGTGCAGGGATCAGGAACCTTGGCTCTCCAGCTGTTAAGGAACTACAAGTCCCACAATGCATTTGCCTTTATGAATCATGACAGACTCCTTCATTGCATTCTGGGACTTCCTTAACAGCTGGAGAGCCAAGGTTCCCTATCCTGGGGTTGTTCACTTTTGAATTAACGTTTAGTATGATGTAGAGAATTTTACTCTGAGACAATTTGCAGTTTGTTTTCATTTTTTATTATTTGTGGTTTTTGACTTATTTAGTTTTTTATTCAGCAGCTCTCCGGCAATCTGGTTGCTATGGTCCAACTTACCCTAGCAACCATGCATTGATTTGGATAAAGATTAGAATATAGATAGGAGAGGGAGAAATAAAAAGTAGCAATAACAATAAATGTGTAGCCTTACAGACCATTGGTTATTCACAAGGGGTCAATGACCCCCATTTGAAAGCTGGAAAGAGTCAGAAGTAAGCCAACAATTAAAAAAAAACTATAAAAAAATAAATAATGAAAACCAGTTGAAAAGTTGATTAGAATGGACCATTCTATAACAAAATCCACCCCTTGTTTTTATTACTCCACAGCTATTTTTGCTCTTCATGTAAAGTGTATAGTGAGGTCCAACAAATATAATCAGGTGCTCATATATAAATGTAAGCCTATGTATTTTTGAGTTTCTATACTGTTTAGTTTTACAAGTGCAAAAGTCAATAGTAAGTTTCAGATAAATATTTTTTTCCTTTGTTTTTTTCAAGCACCACGTTTTTCTTCATCATTATTTTACATTTTCATGTGGATTTATTTGCCTGCTCTGTGGCAATAATGCAACGAGATTTTTAGCCTTGTATTAAATATTTCTCTACTAGAAAATCTAGTAAAAAAAAAAAACATTGTGTGGTGAAAAAAAGAATCAATTTTTATAGTAAATCAGCTGCTCCTTGTAGATTCATACTCCAAAGTTTCAGAATTATATTATCATTGATTGCCTTTTTCAGGTGTCTTGTTGCCAGCAGAGGGCAGCCAACCCACTGCCTGGTATTTTCTGAATTTGATGATCCCTGCCTTGCAGCAATCTACCTTATTTTTTAATATTGTGCCCTACATATGGAAGCCCCGGCCTGGCCTTTTATGTCCTCCAACCTACCTAATAAAATCACTGGACTAATTAACAGCTACATTTATACAGCATTTTATATTTTAAGAGTGGGACAGATTTACAAACTAGCAGTAATTGTGTGTATATTTACACAGCACTATGTATGCACTCAATGCTATACTTTGTTTCAAATGATGACTCCCAAACAGGAAGAACCTTTCTATGTTACTTCCAATTTGTAGCAATGAAGAAAATACTTGTAACACTGCATTCATTTTGTACCCATTGTGTTAATGATGCCTGTACCTTGCATTAAATTATAAAACCTTTAATTTTACATCAAGGAAGAACTCAAATGGCCCAATAAAATCGAAACTCTGAATGTAAATAAAAGACTCAACCCAAAAAACTTCTAAAATATTTATTCATCTGTATAAGACTACTACTGATCACACAACCGCAAGTATTTCGTATAGTTTAATCTTCTCTTGGGGAGCTTAAAAATATTAAGTACAATGAATTTTCATCAATTTTGTACTATAACCAGCAAGGCCTGTGCTAGCCTAGCTCCAATATCTTCAACGATATATGCATAGTGTTGCCAGCACATCTAGCTGGCCTGAAGTGCACAGGGGACCATAAGGCAGCTAAGAAATTAGGGAACAGTATTTTTGTTGTCTTGTGTTTCTCTAGAAAACAATGGCAGAGCATTATTGTTGCCCAAACAATAAAGTGCAGGGTTGGCAGTATCATGCAGAGATGTATCTCACACTCTACACCAGTGATCCACAACCAGTGGAACCCAAGCAACATGTTGTTCATCAACCCCTTGGATGTTGCTCTCTCAGTGGCCTCAAAGCAGGTGATTATTTTTGAATTCCTGGCTTGGAGGCAATGTTTGGTTGCATAAAATATGGTTAAGCCCATTGTCTTGTAGGCTTCCAGTCTCCATAGATGCTACCCATAGTCAATCACAACCTGTATTTGGCACCCCTAGGGACAATTTTCAAGCTTGTGTTGCTCTCAAATTTTTTTTTTTTATTTGAATTTGGCTCATTTCAATGTGACCCTTGGTCAAAAATAATGATTATCTAAACCTACAGACCAGTACTACACATATTCTATGTGTAAAGCAGTTTTTCTTATGCTGCAGAGAGAGTGATATTCTGTGACAATTTGCAGGTAGTTTTCATTTTATATGACTCTTGAGTTATTTTAGCAGCTCTCCAGTTTGAAATTTTAGCTATCCAGGTGCTAAGGGTCCAAATGACCCTAGCAACTATGCATTCATATAAATAAGAGACCGGAATATGAATAACACACTAAAAGTAAAATTAAATGTGAACCACATTCAGGCCCGGACTGGCAATCTGTGGGATTGGGCAAATGCCAGATGGGCTGCTTGCTTTAAAATGTAAATGGGATGCAATTTAGGTATGTCTTTAATACGTAAATGAGCCAATCACTTTAGAAATGTAAATGAGCTGTACATAATAGCCAGCCACAGCTATGCCAATGCCTGCAGGAATTCTGACCAACTTCAGTTAGTGATATTAGAGTTGCTTGCTATATACCCAATCCCTTATGCTTATGATACGTATGTTGGCAACAGGAGGATCTGTAATCAGAACAATCACTTCAGCCTGTATATGGAACACTGTGATATGTAGCATTAATTGCATGAGACAGACTAGTCTCTTCAAGTACGTCACACTTTAGCCCTGTGACACACATGGTAATTAAAGTCCTCATATCTGCCAGGGTGCATGGTCTAGCTGGGGGCACACAAAGGACAATTTAGATTATACTGTATATATAAGTATAGGGTCACTAATCCATCAGATAGAATAGTTGTGATAGAAACTAGGGTGAGATTTGTTACAAGGACCAGTTCCAGCACATACAGTAGGGTGTATAATATTGCTAGGGATTATATGGTAATGGACTCTTAAAATATATACCAATACAAACACTAGTTCTAGTTAACCATGGGGTTGGAAATATATCATGCTTTGCGTGCTTGTGAATACATGGGCTGCTTTGATACCTTTGCCAGAGCTGCTTTTTCCTCCCAGTCCGGCCCACATTTAAGTTATGTAAACACATAATACTCTCCTAACCTAAAGGTCACATGACCGGGGCAGCTGGGAAATTGACAAAATGTCTAGCCCCATGTCAGATTTCAAAAATGAAATATAAAAAAATCTGTTTGCTCTTTTGAGAAGTGGATTTCAGTGCAGAAGTCTACTGGAGCAGCACTATTAACTGATGCGTTTTAAAAAAACATGTTTTCCCATGACAGTTTCCCTTTAAACTTAAAGGAGAACAGAGCCCCCTCCTAAAGAGAAAGTCCCATTCACTAGCTCCATTGGTCACCTCCCTGCATAGCCCACTACTACTATTCAGTAGCGCCAAATGTGGCACAGAGCTTTGCATGCGTAGCGGAGCTCACAGGCACCATCTACGCTAAGGTTTGTTGTGTTGAAAACTCCATAGATAGCTGAAAGTAAGAAGAGGAGGCGAAGATACTATGAGCTCTGCTTCTCTACTCTACATGGAGCAATCTGCGCTACATTCAAAGGATCTTTTTTAAGTAGTGCACTATGCGGGTAGTAAGGACAAATCGTGCTAGCGGATGGGGCTTTCTCTTTAGTACTCCTTTAAGGCAAACTCTATTGGCCACCAATGAACTACTTGATTTTATTAGCACGTTAATTATTTTTGTGCCCCACAAACAGATCATCGGCCCTTCCCTGATCACGATGTACTTATTTTATGCTAAAACTTACATCAGTTTTATGCCAAGCAATGACAATGTAGACCAGCATGGCAGGAGGCAGAAAAGGTTTAAACTTGGGGCAAACTCAGCTGACCTCCCCAATGAACATTAATAGAACTTAATGGAGTTATTTGTATAAACAATTTATTATAGAGTAAAAGCAGCTATTTATATTGGGATATACTTACTGACTGATATGAGGCTGAGCTATGAACTACATAGTCTTTTCGGCAGTGGAATGACTAGTTATTGAGTCCTTTACAGTGCCCCAATGTTTCAGATGGTGGTCTGGTGCAGTTCACAAAATATACTTAGTTTTAATGAATTACCTAGCAATATTCATCTATCTATAACTTAAAAATATTCTGAACATGCCAGCATTATTCAATAAGTTTTCAGTATATAATAGTATATCTGTTCTTTATTATTTTGAATGTGTAAAAGTTTCAGTCCACGCATTGAGAGAGATGGTTTAATTTACTTCATAAATGTATGATTAAAGGGCAAGTCAACCACAAAACATTTTGCCAAACAACAGAAAACATAATTCTGAGCAACTTTGCAATATACATTCATTACAAAAGTCCTATGTTTTTAAAGTTATCTGTATAAGTATTGCCATTTAAAGCAGAATTTGTCTGTCCCTTTCTGTTCTTTGCCCTGGTGTCTCAGACTGGTGATACAATGTAGGAAAAGGCAGATGATTAACAGACCTGTGTTTGTTGGGGAACTAATACAGGGATTGAGTGCTGCTTCCAGTGTTACCTGTTTGGAATCAGGTGCCTCTAGGTGTATGGTCCCAAAACTGCTAAGGGCCCAAAAGTAGTATCCACGAACAAAACACCTGATTACCAGTTTGGTAAGATTCTTTAATATCTTAATTTTACATAAACTGTTGCTCAAGTATTCATTTTCAGGGTATAGTTTTCCTTTAATAGGGACTATACCCCAGGTATGTAGTCCTGTTATGTTGGTGTATACTATTGATGTCAATGTAAATTATATGAACCTACACCCTCAGTATCTTGTTTTTAATTCTCTTCTTTTTCTTCTTCTTAAAGGAGATTGATCTACAATGAACACCCTGAGTATCGGTGCCTATTGGGACATACAGTGAAGTGTCTCAGGTAAAGTCTTTTTTTCTGAAAAAATGAACACAATAGACTTGATTGATGGGTGGGTAGTGGGAGGTACTAAGCCTCATTTTCACTATTTAAATGTATTGTGTTCAGTGCACCATCAGGCTTGACAAAGGGTCTTGTATAGGCCCAAAATGTTGCCACTATTATGAGCTAATAAACAACTCGCAACTGGTTTAACAGCATCGGATGTGCCATTGATGTTTTGTTCGTGGATACTATTTGTTGGGGAACTAAGACTTTTGCAACATTATTTACAAAGTAAGCAAATACTGCTTTTAATGGCAATTGTTTTTACAAATAACTTTACAAGCACTGACAATTTTAAATACAGGTACATTGGAAAGCTTAAAATTATGTTTTATTTTATTAGGCAAATTCTTACTTTGGGGTTGACTTGCCCTTTAAATTAAATTTACAGTAGCAAAAGGATATCTCTACGAATGATTTTTGGTTCATTTTCCCTTATGTGAACAGTAGCACAGTGTTTAGTTTAAAGGGCTCCATGCATGTAATGAAATAGGTAGGTTCATTTTCTACATTTGTAGTCCATTCATTCAAAGGGTGGAGATATTTAAAGGGCCGGTATTATCAAAATAAGGAGTTTGTCCTTATGTCAAAACTCACTGTTTTGTAAATGTATTGTACAAAGTACCAAGTGTTGGTAGAAATCTCAAATAGATGTAACTGCTTAATATAAAATTAAACACACTAGTAAAATTAAGCCTTATAGATCAACTACTGTATCTGTGCATGAGGTGGTGAGCAGTTTTGAAGAATATAAGGACTACAGCTTAGCTGATCTTGTATGTCGTGGCTATGTCTAGTAGATGAGGTGGCAATAACCCTGTCTCTTTGTAAAAGAATTACGTGAAACTCTTCCGTGCAGAAGAGAAGGACTTTGGTGCTAGTCGATTTTGATTTATCTGATTTTGATTTGAGTTGGTTCGTAAGCCAACCACGCCATCTGCTCTATACAACTGATACTGGGGTTATTGATCAACGGTTGAGTTGATTTATACCCCAAAAATTTTAATTTGTGAGGGTATTTTTTAGTCAAAACTGAAAATTTTTGGGTAAATAAAAAAACTTGCAATTTTTCAGGGTTTGTTTTTTTAATTTTTTGAGATTTATTATACCCCAAGCCTTGAAATGGCTCAAATCTGAAAATACTCCAGCTAAAAACTGTCCAGGTCATGTAAAAATCAATGGCAGAAGTCCCTTCAACCAACTGAAGATGTTTGTAGCTTTCAGGTTTTTTTATTTGGTGGGTTTCGGTGAAAACTCGATTCATTCGAGCGATTTCCAGTGTTTTAGAGTTTTCGGGTTTTTCACTCCGAATTCCCTAATTTTAGTTTTTTTCCATTTGAACTTTTTCTTAAAAGAGAAACCCTAAAATTGAACATGGTTAAAAATGCCATGTTTTACACACTGAACTTATTGCACCAGCCTAAAGTTTCAGCTTGTCAATAGCTGGTACAGAAGCCCAAACCATAATGTACAACATTTTTAGTCTATGTCTACAGTTAGGCTTTAGTTCTACTCTTAATCAAAAATCATTTTAGTTGTGAGTTCATTTTAGGTTTAAAAAAAAAAAACTCACAAACTTCTAAAAATAGACCTTTGATAAATAATACAGTTTATGATTAAAGGGGTGGTTCACCTTCAAGTTAACTTTTAGTATGTTATAGAATGGCCAATTCTAAGCAACTTCTCAATTGGTCTTCATTTTTTTTGTATTGTTTTTGAATTATTTGCCTTCTTTCCAGCTTTCAAATGGGGATCACTGGCCCCATCTAAAAACAAATGCTCTGTAAGGCTACACACACTTTTTATAACTCATATTTCTATTCAGGCCCTCTCCTATTCATATTACAGTCTCTTATTCAGATCAGTGCATGATTACTAGGGTGATTTGGCCACTAGCAACTAGATTGCTAAAAATGCAAACTGGGGAGTTGCTCAATAAAAAGCTAAATAACTCAAAAACCACAAATAATAAAAAATGAAACTCCGTTGCAAATTTTCACAGAATATCACGCTCTACATCATTATTAATTAAAGGTGAACAACCCCTTTAAAAGGCCTATAGAGAGCAGAGCCACATAACCTATCTTTATTTGCAGAACCCACACCCCACTTTTGTAGGCTGTGTGAAGTAAATGCTAATAATTCCTTGTATTAACTTATGCTTCCCAATTATCCCTAGTTGGGTTAGACCCAGACAATACAGAGATGAAACCTGAACCCTGACCCACAGTGTTATGGCCCTAGAGTGCAGCTAACAGTTGCAGCAGAGCTCATTGTACAGATCATTCCGCATAACCAGACACCAAATCAAAGCTGCTTCTGACCTATATTAGAGTAGTTTAAAAAAACAGGCTATGGATGTTCTTCCTAGCTTGAATCTGGATTCCCACAATGCCATACAACGGAGCAGATCTCACTAAGTCTGCCGGAGGCATCTGCTCTTCATACAATAGAATGCACGGGGAATTCCAACTACTAATCACAGGAACAAACCACACAGCTCCTTTCTCTTGCACACCAGCCGCCTGCGTATCACTTCTTCTTTTCTTAACCATTAGTGCTAAAAAGAGAACAGATTATGACAACTACAAAATATATAATGTAAAAAATCTATTGGCTTCCGAAACCAACCAATTAGATGCAAGCACACACCAAGAAGCTGCTTGTCCTTATAGAGACTTAAGGCAAGCTGCTTTGAAGTTGACTTTCAATCCATAAAGCAAATGATTGGCTAGAACATAAGCAACCTCTCACAGCTACAACAAGCACCTTTGTTAAAGTTCATCTAGGAAATACATGTTACAAAATGTATTTCTCATAGCTATTCTGAATTACAATACTAATACAACATTTGTCTTTATTCTTCAGAATAGGATTAAGCTGGCCATACAAGTGAGACCTACCTGTTTGGCAAGGTGAGCAATATGACTGACTAGCATTTGGTTGTTTATGCCGCTCTTCAGAAGTGCTGAGTCGGTGGCTTTTATCAGCCCGTGTATGGCCACGGTTCACATAGACAAATACAAGAGATGCTCTGCACTCAACCCATTATCAATATACTTCAAGGAAAACTATACCCCCAAAATGAATACTTGAGCAAAAGATAGTTTATATCATATTAAGTGGCATATTAAATAATCTTACCTACCTGGAATATATATTTAAGTAAATATTGCCCTTTTACATCTCTTGCCTTGAACCACCATTTGGTGATGGTCTGTGTGCTGCCTCAGAGATCACCTGACCAGAAATATTTCAACTCTAACTGTAACAGGAAGAAGTGTTGAAGCAAAAGACACAACTCTGTCTGTTAATTGGCTCATGTAACCTAACTTTATAGTTTGTTTGGTATGTTTGTGTGCACCGTTGGATCCTATGATCCCAGGAGGCTGTCCTTATTTTTTTAAAATGGCTATTTTCTATTTATGATTACCCAATGACACATGCTACTAAAAAAGTATATTATTATGAAAATGGTTTATTTACATGAAGCAGGGTTTTAGATGAGTTGTTTTATGCAATATCTTTCTATAGAGACCTACGTTGTCCGGGGGGTATAGTTTTCCTTTAAGACATTGAGACATTTTGTGCATACAGCTACTAAAAATGCCTTACCCTTAACAGGGATTGTTTGTCCATATATTGCAATATATTTAAGCTGGGCAACTATGTCAAAGTCATCCCATATCTGGCCAGTCCTACGCTCAATTTTCATCTGATTCATTAAGAATTCTATTGCTTCATTATACATTTTATAAAGGGACTAAGTTTTACCTGCAACTTACTTGCTGCTTTCAAAGTAAAACTCCCAAACTTGGTTGCCCTTTTATTGTGTGTCACTGTTCACAGAGAGCCAGTAACAACAGTATTGAGTTGAAGGAGTGAAATCTGATCTACACTTACAATATATTTCTGTGAATTTTATTACCGTCTCTATTCCATTTAACACTGTAAAATGTGTGGTTCACCTTTACAAAATGTATATTTTTCAAATAGTATACCACAGATGACTATCTTCAATGCTTTTTATGTTTTACTATTTTTCAACAATGTAGCTTGTCCCCCCCTCTCATATTAACATTGTAGATAGACTTCTTTCCTTGTAAACTGTTAATATTTAATACAGTAGTTGATACATTTCTTAACATCAGCAACTTATGTATGAAATGTAAGAGATCATGTAACAGACTTTAGCAGAGCTGTGGGAGCATAGTCAGTAGGAGCTGCAGTTTCTGCAGTAGTGTATCATCGTCATCATCATCCTTGTTTATTTAGAAAGTGCCAGGAAGTTAAGCAGCACTTCAGATTAATTTATAATGAACAGGAGTATGATAATAATGTAACAAACAGCAAAATAGGATCAGAGGGCCCTGTTCACATGAGATTACAATCTAAACTGATTAATCCAACTGTTGTTGCAACCAGATTTATTGAACTGCTGCTGAGAAATAGTGATTATTTGTAGCAACTATGTTGTCTTATTATAAATATGTACTGTAGAAATAGCTTTGAAGGTATTAAAGGGGACCTGGAAGATCAATGCTAAACATCAAGGGATATATTATTGGTCCTATTCCTAAGTATTCCTATTCTATTCTTGCCATTCCAAAATAGCAGGTCTGAATGTGGAAACTATACTGTATGGTAATGCTGAATACTGTGTCCTTGAGTTATACTCTCTCAATATCAAAGCAGTAAACCAAATAATACTGCAGCATGACATGAAGTGCAATTTGAAAGCGCACACGTGCCTATGGCCTTTACCAAGCATCACTCACTTAGCATGACAATAACTATATCAGATCTGCCCTCCAGCTCTCATGCTAGGGTACAAGAAAACACACACCATGCCTATTAGCATCCTGACAAGGCCCCATTATTATCAAATCAAGATAGTCTGCCAGTCAGGTTACTGAAGGAAGGATTTATAAAAAACGGATGGCCCAATGTCTTGATCATTTGTATTTCAGGCACTCATTAATCGGGTCTTGTTTATACACTATATAGCCACACGTATTGGGACAAATTATATGACTGAAAGTGCACAAGCCCTATAATATGGCATCACCATCAGCACAAGAACTATTCTTAAAAAGGATGGGGGTTTATGAGTGAGAATCTGTCCACAATCACTATGTGCAATGCAATACATTGTCAGCAGTACAGGCCTGGACTGGCAATCTGTGGGTTTTGGTAGATGCCAGAGGGGCTGCTCTAAGTTGCCACAGAAAACCACAATTTAGTGGGCTTGTGGGGGCTTTTTAGATCTCTGTACTGTACTTGAAATGCCAATTCCTGTTTTGAAACCCAGTACAGACCTGCCGCACTGGACTCTGAAGAAGTGGAAATTTGGCTCTCTGACATGATCCTACTTCACATCTAGTCTAACAAACAAGTCTGGGTTTGGCTGATGCCAGGAGAACTGTTACCTCTTTGAATTTGTAAACTCAAGTTAAGTAACATGGAGGATGAATACTGGCCTAGGGTCAATTTTCATTGTTTGGGCCAGGGTCATTTGATTCTTGTAAAAGCAAAACTTAATACTACAGAAAAGGGCTTCCTAAGTTGTGGCAGTCACGTGGAAGGTTAGTGGATCAGCACAATAATGCCCATATGTACAGAGTGAGGTCTGAGCAGAGTCCGTTTGTGAGATGGGACAAGCCTGCACAGAGCCCTGAATTCAACCTAACAAAACACCAGCAGGATGAATTGGAATATGAAGTACAAGCTAAGCCTTATCATGCCACTTAAGTGCCCAACCTTTCTCATGTTCTTGGGGCTGAATTAAAGCAAATCCCCAAAACAATGTTCCAACAGCTAGTAAAAAATCATTCCAGCAAATTAGAGAGGTTTCTAACAGCAAAAGCAGACCAACTTCATATAAAAACCCAGAGTTTTGGAATGAGATGTTGGACAGGCAGGTATCATTTGGCACTGAATATGCCTGGGTTTTCTCTGTGTGCACTTCTGTGTTTAACACTGTGTAATATATCAGCACTACATAAAAAATAATGATTTTAACATCAGTGGATTTAAACAGCACCTGATGCAAGTATTTCAATAATCTATGGACTCTTACGAATCAACCATTGTATGGGAATTCTTACATTTTCTGGAGTTCATTCATCTTAACTGAAAGGCTGGAGGAAACGCACCAACACTGGGCTTCACAGCTTAGTATCTACATCGTTGATTAAAAAGTGAAATTTCCTCAAGGCACAGAGAGTTCATCATATTAACATACAGTTCTAAGACTACGACAGAAGCTTTTATGACTGCATGGATTTTGCCTGATTTGCCGTTTATTGCTCTCCCAGATCACAGGTTTAGGGAACGGCACTAAATCAGTGTTTGTCCTGCTAAAAATCTTATGCAGCATGAGCATACTCCTTATATAGTCAAAGGGTTAGCCATCTGTACAGCACAGTCTGTTTTCGGATTATACTCAGGAGCTCAGTGTACAATAAACAAATATCCTGGCTTCCCTCCCTCTTTATACACACATGACGGTGTCACAAAATAATGTACTAGGGGAAAGCCCCAGAAACGTAGCACTGTCTGAGCCTTTTCATGATAATCCATGGGAAGACAGCACTAAATTAGCTTTTCTTGTTAATGCTTTTTTTAAGTAACAAGATTGAACTTTAAAGGAACAGTTCAGTGTAAAAATAAAAAGCCATACACAGAGAGATCTGCTCGTTTGGTGATGTTGATAAAATGAGAGGATTTTTCCCCGATATGCCCACTTTGAGGTGGTTTATATCGGGCTGATCAGATTGTGGGCCCTGGGGTCTATTTACTGGATCATAGTTAAGGGTTAACAGCCAGTTGGATTGCGGGACCGCATCAACGAACAGATGCAGTCCACGATCCAACAGGATTTTTGTTCCTGTCTGATAAACATCTGGCCAACTTTCGGACAGATATCAATCGGGGAAGCCCGTCGGAGGGCCCCCGAGCCAATAAACTGCCAACTCAGTCTGTCGGCAGCATTTATCGGCCAGTGTATGGCCACCTTTAGTCAGCAACATTAAGGGGGGACACAAGGGACATATCTGTTCAGTGAGTTTGCAATTGATCCCTAGGGCCCAACGATCGGATCAGAATGATGCGGACAAGGGCGATCAGATCACGGGACCGCATCAACGAACAGATGCGGCTGCAATCCGATGGGATTTTTAATCCTGCCCGATCGACTTCTGGACAACTTTCGGCCAGATATCGATCGGGGAAGCCCATCGGATGGCACCACTCACGGGCTGATAAACTGCTGACTCAGTCTGTCGGCAGCTTTTATCAGCCCGTATATGGCCACCTTAAGCATGCAGCTCAGATTCAAAAGCAACAGTTATGACCCATGTGCCCCCCCCCCCCCCCCTCAAGTCACTTATTGGTTACCGCCTGGTAACCAATCAGTGGAAACCAAGAGAGCTGCAAAGCAGGAAATAGCGTTCTGGCTCTTATATTAGACATCCAGTCACTCCAGCCTTTATATATTACATTTTTGGCTAACTAACTATATTGATGTTTTATCCTGCACAGCCATTTCTATTTACCCAGTTTTTATTTTTATACTGAACTATTCCTTCAAGGGATGCCATTGCTAAGAAGCTCAGTAGCCAGAAATCCTAGCAATTTCAAGTAGTTGGACTGTATTCCCAGGGCGGCTATGGCCCTTGTCTGTTACTGTACAAAGCAATGCATGAGGCACACTAAGCTAACCCTGTCATCTCTTTAAGGGACATAACCTCATATAATGTCCTCCCCCCTCTTGACATTGACAATGTGGCCATATGGCACAAACACTAATTTGTGATCACCTTTAGTTAATTCCCAAAATGCCTGCTTGTTTTTGTACTACTCTATCCCACCTTTGCTAAATGCTTTCTAGAACCGCCCCCAGCATGTCCCCTCCTTCCCCATATACAGCTCAGCAAACACTGAATGATGCAAAGAGGGAGGCACCGTACCAAACCATACAAACACAATGCTACAATCTTTACTGTATAAATGATTAAAATATATTAATATGTACCTGATCAGGCATAACTGGAAAGCATGAACGTGCTAAAAATCTGGGGGGGGGCTGCAAACGGACTTTCTCTGCATTTATTAATTAATGCTGAAGTCTGAAGGGTAAAAAGAAGCCCCATGTAGGGTTTCAGTCATCATTTAATGATTGCGGCTGCTTGAAATGGTTCCTATGCAACCTTGTTGTTGTTACTGTCAGGAATCTAATAACGTAATTCTGCAAGCAAAGTGTAAATCATTCCCTCATTTTACACCAGCATTTGGTGGTTCCATTAGTATGATATAATGCATGTCCCTGAATTTACATTTTCCCACATTTTAAGTTGTTCTGGTCCCTTGAATCATGTAATATGGGGATTGTACTGTATCTACCGCTCTTTCTGTCTCTATCCCTCGCAGCCCTGCGTGTAACAATGTGCCTGAGAAGCCCACAACAACACGTCTCTGAAGTCATAATGTCCTCCTGTATAAAGCAGACAAACTCGCACGGTGCCACACAGCAGGGCGCTTATTTATCCAGGGATAACACATCTTCTGCTTTCCCGGCTCGCCCGACGTTACTTTGAAAACGTTCTCAGTCGGGGTTCATTAAGAATCATATACGCCTGGAAGTGCCCTTTCCCTCTGGCGGTAAGAAGACAATGACACAATTAGAATATTCCACATCCACGTCTTTCACACTTCAATGCAGTTTACGATCGTCAACCGCATTCCCCTCTTACTGCAATTTGGAACAGTCCGCTCAAGCTGGCAGGCCAGATATTCTCCCAATATGGTAAGGCGATGCGGGCTGTACCATTTTTTTACGTGGAATGGGGGAAGCAGAAAAAGGGAGCGTTGTTTGTCGAAGTCTGGTTCAATAAATCATTTATTCTTCTCCTACAGGAGCGAGTGTTGTTTTATCTCAATACTAAGTTAGTTTTTATAAGAAGTAGTTTTTTTTTTTAAATATATATAAAAACATTTGGGCAACAAAACAGGTTCTTGTAAAGGATGGGCTCAGCAAGAACGCCATTTCTATTTATTGACAGTGTAGTTCGGCATGGAGCGTTCCGCTGCTCTTTTGTTGCGACACAAACGTCCACATTCCACAGCTGCAGCAGAGTGTGGGAGCTGCTGTTTGTGGCGGCATAGCACATGCTTCAATGCGTTTTAGCTCAGAAGGGTTCTGCCATTAGGAACCTTAGAAGGGAGAATAACCGGTGTGATAGTACTGTTTAGAAGAGAGACACAAATTCTCCCCTCCCCCCATTAAACAAACGAAATTGAATGTTTGCCTAACGTTCATTCATTAAGCTGGTTGCACTTTAGCTCCATAATCCTTCAATTGTGACTGACTGACCGAGCTTACTAAAAATGAAACTCTTTGCTCAAGTAAACATTGTCTTGCACTTCCTGTCACTAGGGTTGCCACCTTTTCTTAAAAAAAAATACTGGCCTGGCGGCCTTCCTATATTTTTACTCATTTCCCCTATTAATAACATTGGGATCAAGCTGAATATTTACCTGCCAGGCCGTTAAAATACCGGGCAGGTGGCAACCCTACCTGTCACCTTTTCATACAGATAACAAATAAGGGTAAGGGGCACACAGGAAGAGTTGTCCTCTGCATTCAAATGCTGGCAGTAAAGTAAATCAGTGATAGGAAAACATACACAGCTCATTTTACCATGTTGCCTTTGGAAACAACGATTTGTTGTCTGGGGTCACACATATTTAAACACAATGACAAATATCCCAGTGTTGCAGTACGCTAAAGGCCCTATGTGTGAGTTGGAATAACAAAAGATAGAACTGGGTTGTGA
>CM044439.1:108256511-108267442 GCA_024363595.1 Xenopus borealis
AAAAAAAAAAAAAAAAAACTTATGCAAACAGAAGAACCCCCAAAATAATGTACTAACTTTATTAATAACTGTACCACTTTCATATAGAAACACACAATTGTAATACAAATAAGTATATTGTAAAATTTAAACTTTGTATTTATACAAAAACATTAAAGAATATCATAGCTGTTAAATTCATCCTGTGTTCTGTATACAATGGATATATATATATCTCTCTCTCAATTTGAAATTTCCTAGCAAAAATTAGTATATCAGAATAAAGTATAAAACATCATATAGCTTTCCTGTAACTATTAAAAGTTATATAATTTAAAAAAAAAATGTATATATGCATTCATATAAATAATTTATAGCCATACATTTAATTTAAATGTACAACCAATAGATGGGAACATACTAAATCTATCAGTGTAAACATTTATATAATATACTGTAGTAATTATTATATAAGGTTAAAGAAGATAAGTGTACATGTGCAACCACGCTACAGGTCTGTATTAGTATAAACACTAATTGTAGGAGAACAGATGTAAACCTTAGCCAAGGTAAACGAAAGGAATTGCAGTAGCAGGTATATACATCTCATCTTTATCCATTGGTGTACTATACGGTTTATTCTTCCTCCACATTTGAAGAGAAAAGCAGAACTCACAGACATATTACCTGAAAAGGAAACTCACGTTCATTTTTCATTCTAGATCCCATCACCATTTAACTGTTTGTGTGCTGTCAGAGCACAACAGTCGCTAAAGCAGCCCAGCATATGGGATAAATGCTCCTTCTATTATGACTGGTCTGTCGATTTTGACTTCCCAGACTTCCCCTTGTGAGTGTTTCTCCTAATACTGTCAGATAGGCTGTAACCTGCATGCCATCCCTTCCATTCCTTTTTCTAACATTTCCTGTTTGACACCTATTTTTCACTATCTTTCCTATCTACCTTCTCTCTCTTTTCCCTTACCTCTCCTTTGCCTATTTCTATCTTCTCTTCCAGTCTCTTCCAGCTGTCATTTTCTTGGTAACTGTCAGCTAACTGCTCTCCTCTTTCACATTTCCTTTCTAGCCAAGGTTATTCTACCTTCCTGTCTGCTTCTGCAGTTTGCTTCTCTTTGGGTTGAATAAAGGCTTCCCCTCCTTTCTTTTTTGGGGGTGGAGTGGGGGGGGGGTGAGATGATACAATGGAAGGGTCTGTGAAACTAAACAGTTCTAAGGGATGATAAAAATATAAAACACAGCAGTCAGTGGAAGTTGTGTTAGGTAAAGGTAAAGGCAACAGAAACACATATATTAAATGGGCAAAGAGCAATAAGAAAAGGGGATAGAGTTGTCACGAGACAGACATAACCATGTATAAACTCCACTTTCCAGAAATGATAATGGATAACATTAATTTATGACTGAACAACATTTTTCTTTGAAACGAGGTTTGTTATATAAATGTCTTAATGTGTCCTTTCCAGTAAGTAGATATGCAATGTAATTACTAGCGCTAATGAGCTGTTAGTTTCCAAAGCAAATAGTTATCTGCATAGCTGGATGGGAGAATAGTCATTTTCACTCTTTAACCTTCTGGTGGGCTATAAAATGTCTTTGTACAAGAAACCATTGAGCAGTCTTTGAAGGAGGAGGAAACTCTTCCCCAACCAGCACCAGTATCTGCAGGAGGCCACTGGGGGATTGGGTTTTACTTAAATGTCAGAATGCAATATTACACAATATTATCAGTGATAATATTTCATCATTACATCAATTATATACAAGGATGTTATTTTTTACATACAAATGTTTATATCCACTAAAGCAGTTTTCATATAACAGAGCTCATTCCAGAAATTATTTAGGAAATCTTTAGTCTATATGACAAGACAAAAGCATTGCATTGGCTGAAATTAATATATATATAATTATATAATGCCAGTGAACTGTACAGGCCTACAGTTATTATTAGTGATTCAACAGATCTGGCCTGTCAGCCAGTTCAGAACAGCAACGTTTGTGTTGCCATTGCCAGCTGGGCAGCCATCCCCATATATGTTTGAATATTGTAATGAAGAGTTATCTAACCTGCGTCCCTCCAGCTGTTGCTGATCTACAGCTCCCAGCAACCACTGAGAGCCATAGTGCTGGGAGCAACATATCTGGGTCCCTCTGTTATTACTGCATAGTACTGGGAAGGGGTCAGGACCGGTAGCAAAGGTCTCAAACTGCTTATGTGGTAAAACAGAATTCAGCTCCTGTGTGAGATGGCACTACAGTGAGGGAAGGAAATATTACCATATCTTGTTTGTAATGACTGCTCTGTGTATTTAAACGAGAAAGCATGACACAGCCAGGGCCGTATTTATATTAAGGCACCCGAGGGCCTGTGCCTAGGGTGGCAGGTTTTGGTGCCTATAGTTGTATTGTTAATTAAAAAAAAAAAATCGCCCAGCTGCTTCCATGGATTTCCATAGGAAATCTGGTGGAATTGCTGGGGGGGGGGGTTTGATGGGCGGGGGACCGGCTTTTTGTGGAAGTAACGTCACTTCTGTGCGGCATGTGACGTCACATCCTTGCTGAGTGTGACATCACTTCTGGTGCGCTGACATCACACGCCGTGCATCGGGGTGTATTTAGGTCCGATGGCTAGGGCAGCATTGGACCTAAATTCAGTTCTGTACACAGCATTATGATCATAGTTCAGCATTTGCTAACAGTTTATTTCCAAATGAAAGCTTACTGTAAGTTATACATTGCAGTTATCATGTACAAGGCATTTTAGACCAGTGAATGGGTTAAGTGTTGTGGTTACAATTCATAGGAGGAGTAGGAGAGGCGCTGGGCACGTTGCCACAGGAACTGGTGCCATGGGAGTGGTGAGATGTCATGTCAGATGGCTGCCATGGAAACTATCCCTGATCCCCAGCCTCCTCCTGCTGGCACGGGGGAAGGGAAGAAATGGGTGGAGGGCTCCGTGTTTCCATGGAGACGGACTGGTCAGACATGAATGGCGAGAAATATGGTTAGAGGGCATATTTATAATAGGAGGAGATGATGTATGAGGAGGAAGAGAAGTAAAACATGATAACTAGAGGGGGAGGGGAATGAAAGACGAGAAGCTGGGAGAACAGGGAAGGAGGGGGTTAGAAAGCAAGCTGAGAGAAGAACAATACGCCAGCAAGAAATAGAAAGTCACATTGAGAACAACAGAAAATCCAAATAGAAGCAGAGGATAAGCCCTCCCTTGCCACAATACAGCTGTGTTCATAGGAACATTTACCCAAAGCGGATTTGGAGTCTCTGGGGAGGAAAGGCGCACCCTGGCCCATCTCTGCTTTATAAAGCTTCCTAAAATAGCTTCTTTGTAAGCAACTCTGAGAGGAGGAGCGCAGAGGGGAGAAAGGCTGGCTCCAGCTGCACACAGGGAGGCCAGAGCTCATTCCTTACATTTCCTTTTATGTAAAATACTGACCATCCTCATGGAGATGGCTTGCTCATGTGTGCAACACTAAAGCATTCTGGAATTAAACACTGCACTACAGCCTTCATTCAGCAGCACAACGAATGCTCTGCAGCTGTTCAACTGAAGCATCTTGTAACAATTACAGCAATATTATAATACGTGAATCTGAACTGTCTATGCGGTTTTATCCCTCCAGTCTCTAATGCCACACTGAGCTGACAGCTAGCAGCCTCTCACCCAATATAGCATCACAAAAGCTGCTTATAAGGAAAGCTCTGCTTCTTTCCCTAAACCATCTTATCACACATATCCACTCTGTAAAGGTCCACTAACATCTCCATGGCAATGTTTGTGTTGCCACAGGACTATAAATGTGGAGAAATAAAGGCACACACATGCCAGGGCCTATGATAAAGTATGAAGTACCAGTACTTGCAACAAACACATGCTCTGTTCTATAGACCATGGGGTATATATATCAAAGAGTGAAGTTAAGAGTGAAGTTCCACCACTAGAGGGAAATGCCGCCGCTCTCCATTCATTTCTATGGGATTTTTAAAGGCGTATTTATCAAAGGGTGATCTTTCATTTCACCCATTGATAAATAGGACTTTCAAAATCCCATAGAAATGAATGGAGGGTGGCGGAACTTCCCTACAACTTCCCAGGTTGAAACCCTACTTACATTGAATATGGGTGGATATAGAATGCTGGTGGGCAGATATTTTGTTTTCATCCATGAAGCTTTTGTGACACAGAACTGAATTTTCTTTTTTTCTGGAGAGCAATTTAGGAGATCATTTACATGGAAAGGTCATATAGGTTTTCCTGTTGCTACAAGTGTACCTAATTTGTACTGCTGATACAATACAGACAGGGCCTGATTTACATAGCGGCGCCCCTAGGCCCACGGCTGTTCATCACCCCAAACTCTGCCCTTTATTTGCAGATTTTCATCATCAGGACTGGAGCAATCGGGCTTGGCGCATGGGAAAAAACTATTGTATCTCCTGTGTATCCCCAGTGCTTCTGAACCAATATGGGTGTGGCTGGGCAGCATGCCGCCCCCTAAAATCCTGCCCCCCCCTAGACCTGGGCCTAGGTGGCCTTTCCACAAATCTGGGCCTGAATACAGACTGGTACACTCTGTCACACCACAAAAAATACGAAAAACTGTTCCACAGAAATCCATCTAGAAATCAAACACTCCTATTATGCAAACCATGAGGTCAAGCACATTTCAGGGGAACACACTTCTCCATAGGAACCTGGGGGAAGGGGGGTGTCCCAAAAACGGTTATGTATGACCTGATTTTCTACTTAGGATTACCCAATGTATATTTATGTTCCATGCATGGTAGGGTCTGCCTTCACATAAACAGTGTTCACGTTGTTGCTATTTCACCTAACAGGTTTTAGTTAATCACCTAATACTATAATATTTAATTAAATATGGTTTTTACAGCTTAATTATTGCTGCTACCGATGCAGCATTACCTAATAGCCATTTCTAAATAAAACCCTAGAGCTCCAACTAGTGGAAATTAATGGTGTTGCTTATACTATTGCTGCAATTTTGTAAATTCTGCAAAATAAGTTTTCTGTAAGAGTTGAGCTTTTAACCTGAAACAACATTTCCATTTGATAACCAATTCCAAATGCCATGTCATTTTAATTTACTGTGTCATGCACAACATGCTTCAGATCGTTAACTTTTCATATGATGTGGAGAGTGATATTCTGAGAAAAATTGCAATTGGTTTTCATTTTTTTTATTCGTGGTTTTTTTTAGTTATTTGGCTTTTTATTTAGCAGCTCTCCAGTTTCCAAATCACCATAATAATTATGCATTAAGAGACTGAAATATAAATAGGTTAGGCCTGAATAGAAAGGTGAGTATTAAAAAGTAGCAATAGCAATACATTTGTAGCCTTACAGAGCATTTGTTTTTTTTTTAGATGGGGACAGTGAACCCCATTTGAAAGCTGGAAAGAGTCAGAAGAAGGCAGCAAATAATTAAAAAGTATAAAAAATATAAATAAAGACCGATATAAAAGTTGTTTCGAATTAGCCTTACTGTAACATACTAAAATGAACTTAAAGACGAACCACCTCTTTAAGTTAACTTTTAGTGTTATAGCTTGGCCTATAGTTTTATGATTTGTCTTACTCTTCTGCCTCTTTCCAACTGTTAGTTGGGGGTTACCAGGCCTGGACTGGCAATCTGTGAGTTCTGGCAAATGCCAGAGGGGCTGCTATAAGGTCCCATAGAAAGTCAGTATTTAGTGGGCTGGTGGGGGCTGTTTGGGCCTCTGTGGGGGCTGTTTGGGCCTCTGTGTACCTGAAGTTCCAGGGTCTATTTTAATTTTCAGTCCGGACCTGGGGGTTACTGATCCAAGCAGCCAAAACAACAGCCTGTAAGGTTACAAGAAGAATCAATCTTCTGCTCTCGCGTTCATTGATATGTTAAAGTACAAGATGACATTAGGGATTGTTTGCCCACATTTAACAGAATACAAGCTATCCCCAGGTTTCCCAGTTTAACACTCCTCTTTTACTTGATAAGTTCCCACTTCCATTATTATTTCACTATTCAATTTTCATAAAGACACATTATTTCAATATACCTTTCATAAAGAGACAGCTTTACTACAGCTAGCAACTCCCCCACTGTTGCTTAATAATTTGTTCTTTAGGATGGCACCATTCAGCAACAGCTACTGGGTTAGTTAGCAATAGCAGTCTCCCCACTGCTAGAGCTAGCAGCTACATTGTACTCCTAACAAGAGTGAGCAGCAGTCACACAAGCAACATCTCCCATGTCTCCTTCCTTACAGAACTTTTTCAAACCATCCAAGTGAAAGGCAAACATCTGCAGTGGCCAGTGAGTCACACTTAACAATTTACTTCAAAAAGCACCTACTTACATTGCACATTAAAGGCCTTTCAGGCTCTGGAGGATTTTACATCTGCCGAAGAAAGAATAGCTGTTTGTGACAAGACATTTTCTTTTTTCATTCCTTTTTATTTAGACTTTTATTTTACATTTGACATAAATCATACTCCTTCACAGATCATAAAAATGGCGCAGAATCATAAAAATATTGCCTACATATTAAGGTAAATAAAGAAAAAATAAAAATGTACAAAGAGGAGAAACATTAAACCTGACTATGTAACCCTTTACCCTGACCATTACTAATGCCTTCCACGGGATCTGCTATCCTATTTTCCTCTTGATTTTAATTGCCTTATTCTCCTGCATCTCTTCATTAGACCAGGACCAGAACCAGGGTTAGGCAGCAGAAACACATGCCTAGAGAACAACTGGGTTGTGGACCATTGAGCAAGTGAGAGATATGTGGAGGGGGGTTTGTGGTAGGGGCTGTGAATGCCTTTTGGGCAACCTTAGCTTTTGACCCAACTTTAGAATTCAAAATTCAGAGTGACAGCTGTATTTTCATTACGTACATCAAACACACGAATAATTTATTCTAGGATAGACCATCCCACCAACCACTTATACTACTGGTTGCATAGCTTATATAGTTATCCAATGTATATATAATTGTTTATGTTACTCATCTGTACAACGCATTATTTTCAAGAAAGACGGAAACTTGACTCAGTATAGCAAAGGATGCAAATACCAGAATGAGCAATCAACCAGAGTTTGTGTTCTGCCTTCACCTTTTAACTTTATTAATTCACTCCCACCTCTTTGTGTGCTTGGCACTCTGTTTTGTTGAATATTTGTAGCCCTTTCCGCTTCTCTCTTTTCTGTTGTAGTGTATTCTTCATATTTTTTGTTGTTGTTGTTGTCTGCATCCATCTTGCCTTTTCATACTCTAAAGATGGCTATAAATGATTTCTGGACTGAGCTAGCAGCTTATTTTGCCAGCCAGCAGGCATGAATGACCAATATCTGGCAAGTTTGATTTCCCCATTGGATCAAGACCACCTCTGTGTGTTGATGCAGTCTTGTATTCAACAGGCTGGCCCGAGGGCCAAATGACTGGATCAGCTAAATAGGTGGGCATATGGATGAAAGATCTACTTGTTAGTAGCCTTGTCCTCCACCTGTTACACTGTATGGCCTGTTTTGTTTTGACCTGTAATTTCTGCTTCATACCCCCCCAACAATTGTTGTTTTGTATTCCTGTAGTATGGCAAATCAGCTCTCTGATAAGTAATGCCTACCCTCAACTCATAGCAAAGTATTTGGTCAGGTCCAATCTGCAATATTAAAGCAGCACTTTCTTAGCTTCTATTGAAATTTAGCTGCTGCTCTGTCTCTAGCTATCTGCCCTCTGAGAAACACTGCCTACAATATGCTCCCTTGGCCACCTTCTGCACTTGCCACCTTGTGTACAGTAAAGTATCTCTTTACTTCATTGCCTTACCACCATACTCTTTTGCAAAGCTGACCAATGATGGAGTAAAAAGACACAGCCACGTAGAATGCTGGTGCAGTTAAGTCTAGTCACTTGGTAGATAGAAACAGCAGGACATAACAAGTCTGGGGAGTTCTGTTTGGGTCATGTGGTTTCTACTCTCCAACAATTTTCTTCCAAAGAGCTCATTCCGGTCCTCTTAGACCGGGATAAGGTTGCAAAGAAAGTTCTTTTTAGATTCTGGGGCAGCACGGAACATTTTAGATATTCTGTTTTCTATTTTGTTCAAAGATATGGTATATCCACAATACCCCTTGTCCCTTCAGTCAAATTAGTGGCTATTGATGGTAATTCCTTAGGATGTGGGTTAGTGTCTTCCAGATCTGAAAATCTCATAATGTCAATGGGTATTAATCATTCTAAACAATTGTCCTTTTTGTTCATCAATTGTCCTCATACTCCTGTAATTCTAGGCCTCCCCTGATTACAGAAACACAATCCCCAAGTAGATTGGGTTACTAAGAAGATACTTCAGTATTAGATAGGCTGTAAGGTTTCATGTCTGAAACCTTCCCAAGTTCCTGCTGCAGTGTCTATAGAAGGGTTACCTTCCTGCTACTCCTCTTTTGCAAAAGTCTTCTTTAAAAAGCTGACAAGAGCCTTCCTCCACACAGGCCTTATGACTGTGCTATTTATTCCATTACAGGGCCCTCTCCCCTTAGGGATAGTGCATACCCTCTTTCTCTCGTAGGCTATGGAGGACTATATTAAGGAAAAACTGGAAAGAGGATTCATAAGGCCTTCCTCTCCTCCTGCAGGTGCCATCTTCTTTTTTGTAGAGATGAAAGGCCTATGGTCGTGCATAATTATAGAGGTCTGAATAAAATCATGGTAAAAAATTATTACCCCCTTTGCTTGATTTCTAAACTGTTCAACAGACTTAAGGGCGCCACAATCTTTTCTGAGCTCGATCTGAGAGGTGCATATAATAAATTTGAATCAAGGAAGGAGACAAATGGAAAATGGCCTTTAAAGGAGAATTCAACCCCTCATGAAAAAAAAACCCTACGCCCTCCCCTACATAGAGCCCCCTCCCTGATCTTCCCAGCCTAGCTGCTACCCCCCGTAAATGCCCCTAACTTTTTATTTATCCATTGGTGCAGATTTAGGGCATTGGAGTTCACGGCAGCCATCTTCTTCCCTTCGGAAATCTTCAGGCCTTCTTCTGGCGCTTTGGCAATTTCCATGACTTTTGGTGCATGCCAAGGAGGTAGGAGGGTGTCGTTGTATGGTAGGTTTTTTTTTTTTAAATAAAGGGTTGAATTCTCCTTTAACATTTGTGATGGTCATTATATTTAGTAATGCACATTGTCTTATGTAATGCCCATGCCATCTAACAAGAATTTGTAAACAATATCTTCTGGGTTGTAATATTGTGGTGTATCTGGATGATATTTTGATCTATTCTTCCAATTTAACAGACCATCATGCCCATGATCAGAAGGTGATATGTTAAGGCAAAATCAGCTTTTTGCCAAGATTGAAAAATGTATTTCTGAAGTACCCTCTATTCTATTCTGGTGTATATAATTTCACAAAAGGGCATAGAAATGGAGCCATCCAATGTTCAGTCCATTTTAGATTGGGTGTAATCCCATTCTTTGTGAACCATTCAAAGATTTTTAGGACTTTCCAACTATTACAGGCAATTTATAAAAAATGTTTCCACTCTGGTGGCTCCAATCACTGCCCTTACCTAAGGGCCCTTACACACGGGCGTTTTTACCTGCGCTCCCCTGCGTTCCGTTTTGCTGCGTTCAGCCGCAGGGGAGCGCAGGTATAGACGCACTCAATTATTTTCAATGGGGCTGTACTCACGCGAACGCGTGTAGGCGCCAAACGCAGGAAAAATGCAGCATGTTGCGTCTGAATCTGCGTTCGGCACTTACACGCGTCTCGTGGGTACAACCTCATTGAACAAAATGAGGTGCGTCTAGACCTGCGCTCCCCTGCAGCTGAACGCAGCCAAACGCAACGCAGGGGAGCGCAGATCCAAAACGCCCGTGTGTACGGGCCCTTAAAAGGGGCAGATCAACGTGTATGATATAATAAAGAAGCTGTGAGAGCCTTAAAGGAAGCATTCACTTCTGCTCTGGCACTCTGGCATTCAGATTCTACTTTTTCCTTTCTTAGTAGAGGTGGATGCTTCTAAGATTGGTGCACAAGCAGTTTTATCACATTGACACACCAGTAAATTTCACCCTTTTGCTTTGTTTTCAAGAAAGTTTTCTCCTACGGAGATCAGTTATGCCATGGGTAACAGAAAATTGCTAGCAATTAAATGGGCATTTGAAGAGTGGAGACATCTTTTGGAGGGTTTGGGATACTAAACATGAGAATTATTACAATAAAAATATCAATTTGCACCACTAACAATGCGTAAAAATGTGGGTCATGTTAAATACTGTCACAGAAAAGTGTAAGTTATCAAAATAAGAGATAAATAGAAGGGCACAGGAGGAAAAAGGTAAGAAAAAAATTAGAAGAATGTGTGCCTTATGCAAATGTATGATAAACTAGGCTAAATGCTTATGGTCCTGTGTACTCAATGTTTTGTGTACTTTGCAATGCCACATTGTGCTACACTGATAACCTTGAATATTCATAAGCTCTATAATACTGCACAGAATTAGGGAATATTTTAGAAGACTTTTTAGGGTGTGGCTTGACAAAGTGACCATGCCAAAATAAAGCACAGCCAGTGCAGTACTTTGTATTGATGTGTTGGAGCTCTAGGAAAAGTTCCAAACTAAGCTTCATTGGGATGCTTCCTCCCTCAATCCAAAAATATGATAGGTAAATGTATATTTTATAAAACCGGCCCTGCGCATGTGTGCCCATGACAAGTAAATAATATTTTAAAGCTGAATTAAACCCTAAAAATAAATATGACTAGACACACTATATTTTAGATATTGATCTTACTGAACCAGCCTAAAGGTGGCCATACACAGAGATCTGCTCATCGCCAAACCAGTGGATCTCTCCCCGATGTGCCCACCTCAATATTGGGCTGATCATAGCGGATGCCA
>CM044439.1:108316044-108329708 GCA_024363595.1 Xenopus borealis
GAAGCAAAAGCAGCTTATTGGGTTTCTTTAATGTTTACACGATTTTCTAGTAGAATTAAACTAAGATCCAATTATTAATAGATCCATTATAAAGAAAACCCCAGGTCCTGAACATTCTGGATAACAGGTCTCATACATGTGCTGGTTTAAGGCATAAAATATTTTGCAGAGCTTTGTAGACATAGGGCAGATTTCGTTAGCAACAGGTTCAACATTTCCAAGGAACTTACGTTAAAACATTAGCTGGCATCATCTGAGATTCTGGAGCGGCCTCTATTAGGGACTGCCAGGTGTTCATGGAATTGGGGATGACAAAACCAAACTCAAAGAACCACTCTGTAGAGTAATGAGAGTGAAGTTTAAAAAGAAGTACACTATCATCGAACAGTTATGTCCCATGTGGTCCCCCTTCAAGTCACTGACTAACTCAGCGTTAGAGAGCTGAAAAGCAGGAAGTTGTGTTCTGTTCTGTTCGACATCCAGTCACTCCAGCCTCTGTATTGTAGGATCCAGATGATAAACACACAAAAATATGCTCACTAGTGAACATACTGTATTACAGTCAATGACTTAAGGTGGCCATTCACGATAAGATCTATCCCCGATATGCCCTCTAACGGCAGGGCAATATCAGGTTTAATCCGAATGTTCAGCCCTAGGGCCGAATGATTGGATTACAACGAAGAGAATGGGCGCAGACAGGTCGTAAGACCACAACTAGCCCATGTGGTAATTAATAGCAGGAAAAATCAAACCTGTCTGATCAATATCAGGATGATTTTTGGCCTGCTATTGATCGGGGGACCCGCCGGAAGTCCCCACACACGGTCAGATAAACTTCTGAATATGTCTAAAAGACCGATATCAGCAGCTTTAATCAGCCAGTGTATGGCCACCTTAAATCTTGCTAAATGTTCTTTCCTGTTTAGAATTCTACTTGCCTTCTAGACATTGCCCTTTGAAGTATACTTTCTGTTCCAGTCTGAATTTCTCCATCTGTTCTGCAGAAGAGAAATTTAGCTCCCTAGAAACAGCTTTGCACTTCAAAATTTTCTTCGGTACACGAGCTGCGAAAATAGAGAAAAAGTAAATATGCACATACATACAATCTTTTTATTTTTCAATTTGGTGAAATAATCAGATGGTTTTCTGCATAGTCTATGAGGAAACCCCAAGGGTACATACAGGGTGCAATCTCATCTTACAGCGCTGTTCACTGGACCATGTACCTAATACAGTCACTTGGCCATTACCCCACACTACTTCCTGGGATTATTAACAAATACAAGACCTGCAGGAGGTGGTAAAGCTTGAGGCAACTGGTCAGTGAGACAATGGGTTCTTTTGAAAGGCTAAAATTGCAGGGCTTAAAAGCTTTTAAGCAAATTTAAAGTGATTTACTTTAAAAAGTAAGCAATATTTATTTTAAAAACTATAACAATGAAATAAAACATTTATAAAACGATTATCTGAGCATTGATATTTGCAACCTGCTAATTCATATGGTTACACAGATATGCCTGTTTAATGTGCTTAATTAGATCCCCATATTTCCTAAGCGGATTCAATAAGTTGTCTTAAAGGGATACTATCATGGGAAACATGTTTTTCTTAAAACACATCAGTTAATAGTGCTGCTCCAGCAGACTTCTGCACTGAAATCCATTTCTCAAAAGAGCAAACAGATGTTTTTATATTTCATGTTAAAATCTAACATGCAGCTAGACATTTTGTCAGTTTCCCTGATGCTCCCAGTCATGTGACTTGTGCTCTGATAAACTTCAGTCACTCTTTACTGCTGCACTGTAAGATATGTGAGTGATATCACCCCTCCTCCCTTTCCCACCCAGCAGCCGATAAGCATCCTAACAGAAAAATGGGAAGACAACCAGATAGAAGCTCGCTAACACAAGATAACAGCTGTCTGGTAGATATAAGAATAACACTCAATAGTAAAATCCATGTCCAACTGGGACACATTCAGTTACATTGAGTAGGAGGAACAACAGCATGCTAGAAAGCAGTTCCATCCTAAACTGCCGGTAATTTCTGAAAGCATGTTAACATTCAAAATGATCTGAGATGGCTGCCTACACACAAATATTATAAATGAAAACAAATACACTTGCTGGTCAGGAATTAAAGTTTATATTGTAGAGTGAATTATTTGCAGTGTAAACCGTGTAATTTAGAAATAAAAACTACAACATAAAAATCGTGACAGAATCCCTTTAATATCTATTAATCTGACTGGTTGCTATGGGTTACCAAGCAAGATTTGAGTACATTACCCCAGTTGTGTTGGAAATGGGGTAGACATGACTGCTAAGAAATGGTAAACTATCTACATCTACCTACATTACCCCCATAAAACATTAATGCACGGGGAAAGGTACAAATGCAAATTGGCCAAAAAGCCAAGGGTTAAGTATGAATTTCTCCAACCCAATTTAGGAGTTCCTCTAGATACATAATTTCTGGATTAAACTCTTAATTGACCAGGTGCCCCTTCCCGGGGTATATTCACCAAGGTGTGTCTTTTGAGAGTAGTCGATGAGCGTGTCCCACTAAGTAAAAACAGAATCCTACAGAGGTTCTTTAAATTTTATGCCAAAAAAATCAACAGATATTAAGTGGCTGAGCCTTCTGGCTCCAACCATCCAACAGCTGATTAGCCTTGTTTATGCAAAATTCCTGCTCATCAAATTGACACAAGTCAAAGCGCACTTCTGGGAAATTGAATAAAGTCTGGCAGCCTTGGCTAGAGGTTTGTCCTGAAGAGCTCTCTCATGTAACAAAATATATTCCTTAAAATACAAGGAACACTGCTGCATTTCTAGAATTCTAAAAGGAACAATACCTCTGTACCCATAAGAGACAGTTCTACATGCCTGCTGTTACACCTTTAATAATGTATCCGTTATTAATCCATTCTTAAAAGGGTGGTTCACCTTTCAATAACATTAAGTATGTTACAGAATGACCCATTATAAGAAACTTTTCAATTGGTCTTCATTATTTATTTTTAATAGTTTAATTGTTTTTCTTCTTCTGACTCCAGCTTTCAGAAGGGGGGTATATAAGGCAATATAAGGCAATATATAGGCAATAAGGCCAGTTCTTAATGAAATCAATGCATGGTTGCTAAGGTAATTCGAACCCTAGCAACTAGATTAATGAAACAGCAAACGGGAGAACTGCTGCATAACTAAAAAAAAATGAAAACCAACTGCAAATTGTCTCAGGCTATCACTCTTTACATCATACTAAAAGTTAACTCAAAGGTGAACAACCCCTTTAACATAACTGCTATACCAATTCTATATCCAAGAGACCTGTCAGCTTGTTTATTTATTATTAATACCCTTTAGATCAAACTATTTTGCATATACATTTTTTATTCACTTGTATTGCAACAGTACAAGGGTTGCGACACTGAAACAACATGAATTGAGCAGAATACGTTACCTTCATGTTCAACCCCTGGAATTGACAGGTCTTCCGTACCCTGCCATAGAATTTTCCCAGTTTCTGCATCTCGGAGGTTCATCCAGTTTCTGATCAGGTCATCATTAAGGAAATTCAAGTGAAATATAAAACACTCTTTTTTTTTTACTTCCAATTTTGTTGAAAGTAGTACTATTGAAAAAAAATGTTAACTGTTTATACAGATCTGTACATTATGCCATTTCCAACAGTTTTTACAATATTAATTAGTCTGTAACTGTATTCCCTAACATTTTTCTCTTTGTACTGAAAGTAACTGCAACTGTGCCATTCAGGAGATGGGGACACCAAGTTACTGGAGTCCGTTAGACAGGGCAATCTCTGATGGACATATTCTCTGTCAATTTAACAATTCTAATTCTTTTCCCCCAATTTGCTCCTGCTACTAGTCTGAGAGCACTATAATAATATACTTCATATGTTAAGAAAAACAACTACAGCCACCTTCTTCCACAGTTGAAATAATAGTCCTCCATTATTACAAAGTCTTGCAGAATTGATCTAGAATACACAAGGGTTTGTTCATCAGCAAGTGCAGCGAGCAAAGTGCAATTTTGGGCACAATCACCATATATTTTGTCCCATAATGCAGCTTCCCCCCCCCCCCAGAACTCCAGCTTCTTCCACTTATGTGTGGGAGCTGCACCTGCTGCCCACAAGTCTGAATTGCTGCAGTTCTGCATGCACTTTTATGTAATTCAGACACCATTGCATTGGACATTTTGGTAGCCTGGCAGGATTTCTGGTGTTCAGCATGAGAGTAAAGTAAGAGTAAATTATGCTCTTCATTGTCCAGTAGTCTGGTCCATACTAATCTAAGGGGCTAATCCTATCAGTGTAAGCAAAATGCCTTATGTGCAAGGTTGTAGCAATAAAGAAAGAGAAAGAGATCCAGGTTAGCAATATGCCCAAAAACCCCTAATATTTCACTATAAAGAGCCATATAGCCAGCTGTTTATATTCTATTACAAAAAGAGCATCCAAAGATTTCCTTTCCTTTAAAGTAACACCGAAAAAATGAAAGTGTTTTAAAGTAAAGAAAATATCATGTAGTGTTGCCCTGCTCTGTTAAAACTGATCTGTTTGCTTCAGAAAGACTACTATAGTTCATTTAAACAAGCTGCTAAGCAGCAATGGCGGAAATGGAAAAACAGATATATGGCACAAGATGAGTAATGGATAACAGATACATTATGTTCTACAGAGCTTATCTGCTGTGTAACTTGAGCCTTTTCTCCTTTCAATGGCTGCTCCCATGGCTACACAACAGCTTATTTATTTAATTTTTTGATGTTACTGGTCCTTTAAAGGAACAGTTCAATATACAAATAAAAACTGGCTGGGTAGACAAGGCTGTGCAAATTAAATAATGTTTCTAATATAGTTAGTTAAGCAAAAATATAATGTATAAAGGCTGAAGTATGTATAACAAAACAACACAATTTCCTGCTTTGCACCTCTCTAACTCTGAGTAAGTCAGCGACTTGAAGGGGGGCCACATGGGACATAATTGTTCAGTGAGTTTGCAATTGATCCTCAGCATTCAGCTCAGATTCAAAAGCCACAGTTATGTTCCATGTGGCCCGCCCTCTAGTCTCTGATACATACAGTCTTCATACATATAGGGGCACATTTACTAAAGGTCGAATTGATTTGAAGTGAAAATTCGAATTAAAAAAATTCGCAATTATTTTGGGTTTATTCGACTATCCAATAGCCAAAATTCGATTTGAATTGGCTAAAGTACTGGCCCTTTAAAAAAAAAAATTCGATATAACAATTCGGCAGCTAAAACCTACCGAATTGCTATATATACCTATGGGAAGCTCCCATAGTTTTTTTGATCGAATACAAAAAATTTGATTGAATGCTTAAAATCGTTCTAATCGATTTTTCATGGATTGTTCGATAATTTGAATTGTGTTGATTAGAATTAAATTCGAGGGTCAATTAAAAAATGTGCCCCTAAGTCTACTACACATTAATGTAAACCTTAAATAAACTAAATAGGCTGGTTTTGCTTCCAATAAGGATTAATGATATCTTAGTTTGGATCAAATACAAGATACGGTTTCATTATTACAGAGAAAAAGGAAATAATTTTTAAAAACTTATTATTTGGATAAAATTAAGTCTATGGGACACGGCCTTTCCATAACTTGGAGCTATCTGGATAACGGGTTTCCGGAATCCATACCTGTACCTATCTACATAAACATAACATTATGCCCCTGGGAGGAAACCCAAAGTGTACCAGCACTTGCAAGGGCCAATCAAAATGCCCTGTTTGCCTTAAAAGTTAGCTATACAGGGAAGAAGTTGAGATCATGTCTATGTACTAGTTTCAATATGTACAGCTGAAGGATTTATTGTAATAGGAAAAGCAGTGGGTGAAGTTGCTAGGATCAATATTCAATGTGAGCAATACAATGTAGCAGAATTCAGGTTTAACAGCATGGTTACGTGAGGCTTTATCTCATAATGTGATTAGGCAGCTTAGAATCTCTTCATCCCCACAAGAAGAACAAAGTTACTATATTTAGAAGTGTATATTACTAAAGAAAGCAAACAGGTTAATGCCTCAGATAGATGACAAAGGCAAAATCATTAAATAGATGGTAAATATAAGCAGAAATACAGTGAATACCATAATTTAACACTATAAAGACACACACATACATACAGAATATATCTACTACAGCTTCACTTTCAATGAGAGTGTGGTGATGAGGAAGTCGGTTTATTTAGAAAGAGAGAGGCTTTTTTGAGGCAGGTACCTACAGCCATTAAGTGCTGTCCCTTCTCCCATAAACTACATGGATAATGAACTTAGATAAAAGCCTTGGTTACTTCTGGACTCAGCATTTGATATCACCACTATTGTACAGACATTTAGGGATACAGAGAATCAGTGGTATCGGGTGATATGCAGTGAATATCCTGTAACACACAGGTGACAAGTATTCAGATTTGACTCCCAAATGTTGTTAAAGGGGTTGTTCGCCTTTGAGATAACTTTTAGTAAGATGTAGAGACTGATATTCTGAGACAATTTGCAACTGGTTTTCATTTTTTATTATTTAAGATGTAGGGATGAACCGAATCTACTATTTTGGATTCGGCTGAACCCCCTGAATGCTTCCCAAAAGATTCGGCTGAATACCAAACCGAATCCGCATATGCAAATTATGGGTGGGAAGGGGAAAACATTTTTTACTTCCTTGTTTTGTGCCAAAAAGTCACGTAATTTCCCTACCTGGCCCTAATTTGCATATGCAAATTAGGATTCAGATTCAGTTCGGCCAGGCAGAAGGATTCGGCCGAATCCTGCTGAAAAAAGGCCAAATCCTGGATTCGGTGCATCCCTAGTTATATGGCTTTCTATTCAGCGACTCCATTTGCATTTTAAGCAATCTCGTAGCTATGGTGCAAATTACCCTAGTAAGAATGCATTGATGTGAATAAGAGACTGTAATATGAATAGGCAAGGGTCTGAATAGAAAGACCAGTAATTAAAATTAGCAAAAACAATACATTTGTAGCCTTACAGAGCACTTGCTTTTCAGAAGGGGTCAGCGACACCCATTTGAAAGCTGCAAAGAGAAGAAAAAGGCAAATAACTATAAAAAAAATAATGAAACCCAACTGAAAGGTTGCTTAGAATTGCCCATTCTACTAAAACTACTATATTCTACTAGAATGGCCTAATATACTAAAAGTTACTTTAAAGGTGAACCACCCTATAGGTGGTTAGATTGCTACTGCTACGTGAAAGAAAATGGCTCACACATAAGGTAGCAATGTAATTCCCATATAATGATATTTGGTGGCCAAATGATCTGCATACAGTATGTTGGTGAGATGGAAAACTTGTAGAATAGGCTCGAATTATGTTTTTCCACGTTGCGAGAATTATGTGCGTGGGATTTATGGAATATATGTGCTTGAAAGCTTCAAGAAGAAAAAGAATTGTGCTAGAACAGGTTGTTACCTCCAAGAGCTGCCTCACCACCACATGTGTGTGTCTGCTGAGAGACGACATGTATCCATACACAAACGCAGGTGCTGCTCTGGGGAGCGCTCAGGCAGCTGACTTGGAAAAACGGTTAACACAAGGATTAAATCAACTTGTGTGTTAGAGAACTGTTTTGCAGCCTTTTGGAAGAATTAGCTTAAATATGACAGGCAGCCAATAGGTAACATTGCGGTGGAGAAGGCAGATGTCAGTAGAACATTTTTAGGGGAATAATGTACAAATGCCTAGTGTAGTCATCTGAAAGACACTGCACAATTAGAAATAAGGAATAAAAGGTAAACATGACAAGGTATCAATGCCATGGATTATTGCTATAGATTGCTTCCAAATGATTGCAACAGGACACCATGGGGCAGATCCACTAAAGGGAGAAGTGGCCATCACTAGTGAAAATTCACCAGAAATCCCACCCACAGGGACATCGCCAATTCACTAATAGATACAAATGACAATTCACTAGCGAAAAAGACATTCGCTAGCTTCCTTGGACATTTGTAATAAAAAATTGGCCAAGCATTTACACCATCTCTATAAACAACATGTATATGCCTTTTCTGCACCTCCCCTATTCAAAATGACATAAGACTATTAGGGAAGTTTTGCTAGGCAGAAATGAATCTTCGCTAGTAAATGCTCACACTGACTAATTATAACTAGCGAGGATTCGCCAGCGTTCATCAGAAGCAACATAACTTGGCATTTTAGTGAATTAGCATGGTGGTAACACTTTTGTGCCTGCCGAAGCGGTCATTGGCGAAAATTCATCCTTTAGCAAATTTACCCCCATGTTTGTTCAACGACAATTGTCCCTTTATTGCTTATGGGTGTTGGTATCTGTTGCACCAAATTTATTGTACGTCAATTTTATTCTTCCCAGAGATTAAGTGGACAAATAAATTAAGCCCCCTTAAGGGCAGAGACACACAAGAAGATTTGGGGAGATTTAGTCGCCCAGCGACTCTTCTGGCAATCGGACTATTCTCCCTGAAAATCTCCCTTCCCACCAGCTAGAATCTAAATCACCAGCGGTATGGCACTCGCAGCGTTTCTTTTTCCCTAGTTGCCCGAAGTTTCCTTGTGAGGCAACTTTGGAAAACAAAGCTCTCAGAGTGCCATCCCACCACAGATTTCCATTCTAGCCAGTGGGAAGGCTTCTTTCTTTAATTTCACATGTAGAGTGAAAAAAATGGCTTTTAGGTAAAGGTTCGGCTGTTCACTCTACTGCACGTGACTGGTGCAAAGAAGCAGGAAGAGGATCGTTCAGTGGTACTCATTAAAGCCACCCTAGGCCAGGGCAGTTTAACCAGCCCAAGATATCAGGTATGTGATTACACACTGGGGGGGTGACATCCCCCAGTGATTGAGACCTTCCATCTCGTTTAAAGGGGTTATTCACCTTCAAACAGTTGTTTTCAGATAGATCACCAGAAATAACGACTTTTTCCAATGAGTTTCTATTTTCTATGTGTGACACTTTTTCTGATATTGAAGTGTAAAGTGTCATTTTTCACTTTCTAAAGCAGCTCGGGGGGGGGGGGTCGCTGACCCTATAAACTGTTCTAAATTGATACATTTAGTTGATACATTTCTTATCTTTGTCCAGGCTGAGCAGAATATCTGGGTTTCAGGCAGCTGTTAGAACTGATACAGCGATGTTGCTGAGAAATGCATCAACTAAATGTTGCAAAATTGTAACAGTTTAGAGCAGGGGTGTCCAACCTGTGGCCCAAGGGCCGCATGCGGCCCAGCTGGAAATGCTTGGTTCCCGAAGAAACATCATATCACAAAGGATATAGGAGTAGGGAAGAGGGGGGACTCTGCCCATTGCCTAGTTAGTAGTAATAATAATATAATAAGTCCCAGGTGTCCCATATTCCAGTGTATAGCTTCATCTGGTTATCCAACTGGTACTGTGGTTCTTTTCTGTGCATTTTCTTTACTTTTACAAATCAAACGTTTTTGTGTATTTCATGTAGGCCCCAGACAATTTTTCTTTTTCCAATGTGGCCCAGGAAAGCCAAAAGGTTGGACACCCCTGGTTTAGAGTGTGCGCCTGAATTACTGAGCTGCCAGAGACAACAACATTCAACTTTAAACTTCGATTTTGGAAAATCAGTAAAAATAAAAAATGGAAACTAATTGAAAAAGGTCTTTACTTCTGGGGACCTAAAAATAACGAAATTGAAAACAGTGTTTGGAGGGTGAACAACCCCTTTAAAAGCCTTTTGCATGCCTTCTGAAATGTATGCAACATTTTAAAAAGAATAAATATATGCATTGTAATAATGATGGTAAAAATGCAGACAAAAAGTCAGAATTTTAGGTCCCATTGTTGCTAAAAGGAGCAAAATCACTAAAAAAAATGTTCAAAATTAATGAGCATTTTAGTAAATGCTGCCAGAAAACCCTGCTTCCAAAGTGTTGTAAAACAAGTCTGGAGGAGAATGACTTTCTTCACTGATTTGTGTTGGAACAGCTTTTTCTTTTCAAACATAATCTATTCTGGATGAAGCCCTAAAAACTCACATAAGGGAAAAAAAATAAAAACAATAACAGATGTAGCCAACATTTTTTCCCCCCTACATGTTTAACGGATTACATGCTTTAAATATTTAAATCTGAAGAGTTGACAGCAGGCTCAGCTCTAGGTACTGCCTGGGTAATTGAAATATTATTTGCCTTCCTCAATCTATCCCATAATGACTCCATGTATTAGCAATCTTCCTGAGAGCATTAAAAGCCCATCAGCCTTATGGCATAAGCAAGCTCTGCAGAAAATAGACCTGACTTGATTCACCCCCAGCTGCTATAAATGACGGCAAAATGTAAACCTGCATTAAGATACTTCAGCATAAACGTGTGCCTGTCATGAACACACTACAGCTGAGGTTTTCCCTAAGTGCAAGATAAATTTCACTGCCATCAACAACAAGCCCAACTTAAGCTTCTCTGCTACTACACAGGCCAGCATCCTACTGCTGCCTAAAACGAAAAGCCCCCCAAATTAAGAATAGAATGAATTTTGTTTACAAAGATCTTTCCTTTTTATTGGATGGGGGTGGGGGGAGAGAATAAGAAAACAACATAATATGTTAAAGAACCCCATTACCTACTGGCTTAAACTTTATATTACTTATTTCCTATCATACAATAGGTGCAATAATCAAACAGATTTGTTTTTATCTATTTTCTTATAGGGAAACAATACCCCTGAACACCACATTAATATACTTGATACTTTATAACACTTATACTTGGTGCATAGAGGGGTTGTTCACCTTCTAACAATTTTTACAGTTCAGTTGGTTTCAGATAGTTCACCAGAAATAAAGATTTTTTCCAATTACTTTTTATGTTCTATGTGTGCATGTTTTTTGAATACTGAAGTGTAAAGTTTAATTTTCCCCCTTCTAAAGCAGCTGGGGGGGGGGGGGTTATCTGTCTCTTATCTTTTGAGCAGAATCCCTGGGTTTCATTAAAGACAGCTGTTGGAATTGATGCTATAGTTGCTAATATTCCACAGATGCTGCTTAAAGCTCAAATTAACTAAATGGAACAAATTAGCTGATTCCAAAAGGGGAACAACCCATTTAATACTTTCATAAGATTCACTGTACTTACACACAAATTAAAGGGGTTGTTCACCTTCCAAACACTTTTTTATGTTCAGTGGTTTTCAGATTGTTCTCCATGAATAAAGACTTTTTTTTAAATTACTTTCCATTATTTATTTTTTACTGTTTTTCCAAAATCTAAGTGTAAAGTGGAATGTTGGTGTCTCTGGTGTTTGAGTCTGGCAGCTCAGTAATTCAGGTGCAGACTCTAAACTGATACAATTTTGCAACATTTAATTGATCCATTTCACTGCAACATCTCTGTAGTATTAGCAACTATTTCATCAATTCTAACAGTTGCCTGAAACCCAGAGATTCTGCTCAGCCGGGACAAAGATAAGAAATGTATCAAATAAATGTATCAGTTTAGAACAGTTTATAGGGTCAGTTTAATGCCACAACAACATACATGCTATGTTACATCAGCCAATTAATTGACAAGAGTCTTCTACTCACAGATAAAACTGCCGTGATCGGTCAATTAGACCAATTTGGCTTATCTGCCTGTGTATGCCTGGGTCTTACCAATCAATATCTGGCCACAATATAGTTCGGGAAGGTTTGATCTTCTCCCAACCAAACCGTCAGCCCATTGCCCTCATCATAATCTGATTGTTTGGCCATAGGGCTGAAAGTTCGGATTGCCCCCAATGTAGCCCTGCCGTTAGTGGCATATCGGGAAAGATCCGCACGTTTGGCGATGCCGCCAAACGAGAGGATCTTAAAGTCTATGGCCAGTTTTAGCTGCCTTATCGTCATTATGTGATTTCTTACAGAGCACATACAGTTACAAAATAGTGGCTTAAAGGAGGTCATGTTATACTTGGGGGTGCGACTTCTTCCTGTTAGAGCTGCCATATCTTCATTATGTGATCTCTTACGGAGCAGTGGCTTAAAGGAGAAGTTCTGTTATACTTGGTGGTTGCAGTAAAAAGGATCAATAGCAGTTATGTGTAGGTCAGAATAAGTACAAGCAGACCCTAACACACAAAACCATAACCCCAAAATGTTTCCACTGTAGGACCAGCACCCAACGGCACCTGCAGTTCAGTGGTGTGAGAGTCACAAAAATACATCTCTCTGAAAACACAGCTAAAACATTATTGTTGTACCCCCAGAGTAATCCCCACCCGCTATGCACGCTCAAAATGCAGCACAAACCAGCCCAATCCGTGGGTATCATGTCAGCCCATACATCACTATTCTGTAAGTACAATAAACTGGCAGAGCACTTAGAGAAAAATTGCATTTGCATACTACTATTTAGTTATGCCATTGAATGCATACAATGTATGTCCATGTACGCTGTAAAACAACTTGTGCTTATTATGATGTGCTTATTATACAAGACAATGGTAAGCTTGAGCTTAAAAAAGTTTTTTCCCCCCATCTAAAATACACACCCAAATTATATATAAAACTTAAAATATTATTCCAGAATGACAACCTTTATAAGAGACACTGTTCTGCTTTAATTCCATGCCATGTTGGCAATGCCCTGATCCTTACTTGCCTTATTCCTCCTGAATCTCCACCCTGGGAACAGTAAAACGGAAGGCTGAGAAATGCAACAGTTAATTAGAGCTATAATCCCTTTTCCCCCAGTCTCTGCATGACGCAGGTTCAAGTTGAAGGCTTTGCCAATCATTCGTAAGTAAAGAGTCAGCAGATACAGACATGAAAGTGACGGAGCAATGGGCCACACATGGACAACACGAGATATTTCCAAATGAAACTTAATAGATTTTCAATCTCAGAGGAACAGCAGGTCACCGTACAACAAAGCACATATTGGTTCTCTACTAGTCCACCTGGCAGGACACAAGAAATTCATGCACTCCTACACATACAGTTGGGACCTTCATTGCGTAACACAGTCATAAGCACTGACCTCTACATAAAAGATCAGGCTACACTAACTCAAACTGTGAGTGTGGATTAATTGTCATGGTGTGAGATAAACTGATGAGACCAGTGTAGAACGCAGCATCCACCCAAGTTGCACAGATGGAGCTGCACTCCTGACACAAGCTATTCCTGGGGGAAACACTTCAGCATTGTCTCAGCCACATGGCCATCTGTGACCCTGAGCAAAGAAGCTCAAAGTGGGATAGATGGATAGCCATCAGAATTAGACAGCAACAGATGTACGCGTTGGAGTTTTCAGAGAAAAAAAAAAAGCTGCCAATTAATCAAAAAGTGGGAAACACATCCAAAATGTTCTGCGAGCGCCTCTTACAATCATTTATATTTTATACCCGGAGAGAAGTAGGAACAGCAAATTAAAGGGATATCCTATACAAAAAGAACTAAGCTCTCCATAAAGTCAATTTAATCTTACACTCAAAAAGAGCCAAAACTAAAAAACATGAGATTTAGGCTGTGTGGTCACAAGATAGAATGACGGACTCAAAGCTATTTAATATGGATGTAATACTTAACAAGGGGACTCACCTAAGACAACCCTTTCATTTGATGCAGAACATGAGAATTTAAAGGAATAGTTC
>CM044439.1:108354236-108365313 GCA_024363595.1 Xenopus borealis
AAATTGGGTACATATGTCGTTCTGCTCTAAAGTACCAAGCTGCAAACCTTTCCGAAAATCACCTCAAAGCTTCCACTTTGCAGAATGTTTTCTTCCACAAATCATTAGGTACCAAGATAAAACACCCTAAATATGAACACCTGGGGTCCGCTGACAGTTTGATACCCAATGTATGTATACTTATTTGATAGCTTACATTTACCTTTATTTATAAACACTCGGTTTTATGTGGGGTAATAGCTACAGCAAATTATGGTGACCCCTAAAAAACATATTTTTCGAAGGTAACATAGTAAGTTAGGTTGAAACAAACACACATCCATCAAGTACAACTTTTAAAAGAATATATAACCTGCCTAACTACTAGTTGATCCAGAGGAAGGCAATAAAACCCAATTTGAAGCCTTTAAAGGGGAAAAAAATCTTTCCTGACTACAAGATGCAATCAAACCAGTCCCTGGATCAACTTGTACTATGAGCTATCTTCCATAACCTTGTATTCCCTCCCTTGCTAAAAAGCCATCCGACCCCTTCTTAAAGCTATCTAATGTATCAGCCAGTAGAACTGATTCAGGGAGAGGATTCTAAATGTTAACAACTCTCACTATAAAACCACCCCTTCCAAATATTTAGGCAAAACCTCCTTTCTTCTAATCTGAATGGGTCATCATGTGTTAACTGGAAGGACCGACTGTGAATAAAGCACACATTCTGAAGAATCCAAAAAGAGTAAGTGTCTTTCTATGCTAAAGGCAGCAGTTTTTATGACATTTCTAAAAACAAAGGGGAAAAACCAGAGGCAAATTGAAAAAGTAAAGAACTTAAAGGGATACTGTCATGGGAAAAAAATGTTTTGTTTTTTTTCAAAATGCATCAGTTAATAGTGCTGCTCCAGCAGAATTCCGCATTGAAATCCATTTCTCAAAAGAGCATGGGGCTAGACATTTTGTCAGTTTCGTAGCTACCCCAAGTCACATGACTTGTGCTCTGATAAACTTCAATCACTCTTTACTGCTGTACAGCATGCTGGAGTGATATCAACCCATCCCCCCCCCCCAGCAGCCTAACAACAGAACGATGGGAAGGTAACCAGATAACAGTTCCCTAACACAAGATAACAGCTGCCTGGTAGATCTAAGAACAGCACTCAATAGTAAAAACCCATGTCCCACTGCGTTCCATTCAGTCATATTGAGAAAGAAAAACAACAGTCTGCCAGAAAGCAGTTCCCTTCTAAAGTGCTGGCACAAGTCACATGACCAGGGGCAGCTGGGAAATTTGACAAAATGTTGGGAGCGGACCAAGGGCTTTTTAAAGGAATTGTAATACTGGCCCCAGCCTTGGCAGGTGTTTTACCGGCTAGCAGGGTAAAATACCAGACTGGTGGCAATCCCCACCCCACCCCATTTCACTAAGGGAGGAACTGACTAAGATCCTGTCCCAAGAAAAACCCATAATGCTACATAGCGCAACCCAATAATCAGTGAAGCATTGTGCACAGCAACATTCTGCAGGCAATCGACGAGTAACCACCATTTGAAGAAGGCGCCGGATACGCGCCGAATGTCACGTGACGGAGACGTTCCCCGTAACGTTCACGTGTTCAGGACGTCACTCACGGCCACTCATCAACTGGGAACTAGCGGCTACCCCCAAGGAGAGCGGCCTGATACCAGCAGCAAAGTGTAAGGTGCCAGGACTTACCAGGGTTCGTAGGGGAGGAAGCACTGGGTTTGGGGAATGGAGGAGTAAGGTCTGGATTTTATCCCTGCCGTGGCTCCTGCTTCAAGAGCATGCTGTGCCTGCTTACGATCTCTCAGCACAACAGATCTTTAGTCTGCGGCCAGCCAGCTGTATTTGTAGTTGAACTATAGCTAAGAATCCACTGAAGGTTCCGTCACTTATAGTTCAGCAACAGCTGCAGGGTACAAAGCTGCATATTTCTGAACTGTATTTATCGCAGGTCATGCAGAAATCACTGAATTAGGCTCCATGTCTATAGAAATAGCTTTAAAAGCATTTCTCATTTATACCTATTATTGGGACTTCTTTGGCAATAGGGTGAGAGATTGTTTTTATCCCACTGTTGAGTATTATTAACATGTACTCTTCTCTAATTTATACATTTCCCTCTTATATTAGCTGAGGCGCTGCCCTTTAGCAATAAAGATCTGTGTCTCCAAAAATGCCCCAGTAGCTCCCCATCTTCTTTTCTTCTGATTCAATGCACATGCTCTGTGCTGCTGTCCAGGGCCGGGCCAGGACTGCTGGGTCACCCCAGGCAACCCACCCAGCTGTGGGGCCCCATCCACTGTGCTCGCTGGAAGTGTGGGAGCTTGCACGCTGACTAGCCACGTCAATCCTTTTTGGTAGCTCTCCCTCCTCCCCTCATGTGCGGGCGCATGCGCGGGCTCACAAACAGGCACAAGCGAAGGAGCAGAACTCAGCCGGACTAGGGGTAGGTGGCAGTGAAAGGTATGTGCCTGTCGCCCTCCAAGCCTTGCGCCCAAGGCATGTGCCTACTCTGCCTACCCCTAGTTCCGGCCCTGCTGCTGTCACTTACTGAGCTTAGTCACCCACACACAATATACAGTACTCATAGACTAGAAATGTCACAATATTAGGCTGATTAGTAATTAATTCAGATAATCACTACATGGCAGCACAGAAACCAGGGCAACTAGTATCAGAATTTAATAATCAACCCTGTAGCATCAGCTTGTACAACAAGCCAACCTCATTTTCTGCTTGAAAACCCCTAAGCTTAGCTTCTCAACAGCTTCTCAGAGCCCACTGAGCATGTGAGTGTCAGACACTTTCCAAGATGGTGACCCCCTGTGACAAGTTTGAAGTCCTGGATCATTGCTGACAAGCTGAAACTTTAGGCTTGAGCAATAAATTCATTATATAAAAAATGGAATTTTTAGTCCTATTCATTTTTAGGGTTTCCTTGTCCTTTAAAAGTGAATGAGGCTATATGCCAAGCAGCTGGTTCTGTAAGGTGGCAGGAGTATATTGTTTGGACTGCAACACAACACTGTTACTCGACAGGGCAGGCTGCTTGGCTGTTATTCACATTCACTTTGAATGGGGCAAATTCAAATATTTTACCAGCTTTTTCATAGAACTGCATAACACAAGGGTTGACTAAATGCTTGGAATTGCCCTGTCTAACATATTGTTCGATGCATTCATTGCCTTAATATTATAAATAGGGTACAAAGATGACCAACATAGAATGGCTGATCATTTTTCAGAACAGTTGGTAGCCTCTGATATTGAAATTAATTCTAACAAGGCATTTACTTTCTTCCTTTTAGAACTGCAGGCTAACTAAATATTTGCAAAGTACAGAATCTTTATTTTTTATTGTATCTTTTAATTAACCTCCACTTTATCCAAATAATGCAAATAAAAAGGTTTCCTTTTTCTTTGTAATAATAAAAAATACAGTGTACTTGATCTAAGCTAAGATATAGTTAATCCTTACTGGAAGCAAAACGAGCCTGTTAGGTTTTATTAATGTTTACATGATTTTCTACTAGTCTTAAGGTAAGATCTAAATGACTAAAACCAAAGATCCAGTAGACTTGGTAAGATCCATTATCCGGAGACCTGCACATTCTGGATACCTGGTTCCATGTATATATTTGTGCTTTTACTGACTTTTTTTTTTGTTTAACAAAGATTTGATGTTAAGCCCAAAACGACTTAATGGAATGGACACGCACACATTTTACCTCTGCTTTTTCAGCAGGGTCCGCACCACCGTTTTTAAAAAAGATGACCACTGCATAGTGGTTTCTAGTTTAGGCAATGACACTTCTCCTAGTGTATTTACGCAGTGGTCAGCATTTTGAAAAACCGTGGCGTGGACAGTAACAGAAAAACATATGTGTGTCCAGGCCCTAACAGAACCTATACTCTGGCATGTCTCTTCTACTCCCAAGTCTAAAACTTCAAGCACAAACCTGTGACTTTTAATATCCTTATACTTTACCATATATAATTTGCACATCAGACATGCTCTGAAGCTCTTTGTTTGCATATAATAAAAATACATATTTCAATTTTATTTTCGGCTTCTTAATCCTAATGTGTTTACTTAGCATATTCTGCACTGAACACTGCAGCTGTATACCGTGCTCCTTTACACTAAGGGGGGTTATTTAGTAACTGTCAAGTTTGTGAGTTTTTTTCTCGAATAAACTCAATAAATGTTTGCTCATTTATGTAAAAATCTGAGTGTAAAAACTCCATTGAATGCAGTTAGTGGAAAATCTTGCTTGACTTAATAGGCTAAGAAACCTTGAATACTCAAATTTATCACGTTTTCAAGTGCAAACTACCATAAAATACCTGAAAATAATTAAGGCAAAAAACATCTTCAAATGGTTAAAGGGACATTTCCCAATGACTTCTACATAATCTAGACATGTTTTTGCCGGAGTTTTTTTTCAGATTCTGGATTTTTGCAGTTTAGGGATATCTTGAAAAATTCAGGTTTGTTTTGTAAAACTTCCTTCAAAAAACTCAAATGTTTTGTCATGATCATTGATAAATAACCCACTCGATGTTTAAAACTGCTCCAACTTCATAGACAACTTCATTGTAACAGTAGTGGCATTGTCATCTTATAGCTGCAAATATTAATGTATATAACAATTTATATCCCAATACTCGACTATATGTTTGTGTAAATAAGGGGAGCATAACCCTGGGCTATAATGAGTGCATATCTTTCCTTTTCATCTTCCTCCCACTATAACACTTTTTTTTTTTTAATAGAGTTTTAGGAGAACAACTATACCATGGCAGGAGAACAGAAACCGCCCAGTAACGTTCTGGAGCAGTTTATTTTACTAGCCAAAGGCACAAAAGGATCTGCTCTTCCAGCTCTTGTAAATCAAGTATTAGAGGCTCCTGGAGTTTATGTATTTGGAGAACTTTTAGATTTACCTAATGTGCTAGAGGTAAGGATGATTACAACTTTCTCTAATAGAGTTTTTGAACCTGCTGAGAAGCCTACTCATGAAAAGTATGTATGCATTACTTTTTTAAAAATCATAAAAGTGGTATTTCTTTTACAGTAGTGTCTTTGAACCTTTTTGAATTTTCAGTATTTATTCAACCTAAAACGATTCTCCCTTTATTTGAACGGGATATTAGTCAGATGTAATAGGCGGATAATAAGGTGAACAGTAAATGTTACCTGCTGATTGGTTGCTATCGATAACTGCATCTTGGCAAATGTAGTATTGTTTGTTACATAACCCTGTGTATCCCTTTAATTATTATATGGTACAATATGTGACATTGGATTTCTGGATTGCGACTGTAAGTTGGGGCAGCCAAACATTGCGACAAGTCACTTTCATTCAACAACAAGTAACACTAGTGACCCTGGACCTAAAATTCTCTACCAACAACCTCAAACTATGACTTTTTGGCTGATGATTGTGGGTCACTAGCAACTTGCAGCACTTTCTTTTATTATGCATAAGAGCTTTGGCAATCAATTTTCTTTTGACCACTATTACTTTTAGCAGTGTAGTAGCTCAAAGTGACTACTGCTTATTTTAAGCATCTGTTTATGAAGAGCTACAGCCCATTGGCATAAGGTACATGTGAGCAGCACATAGAATAGAACACTGCTACCAGTTAATAGGTAATACTGCTGCCATATTACCTAGTTTCCTTTTTCTCTGTAAAAAAACAATGTTACCACTGCACTAAATTCAGTATCACTAAATACATTGGAAAATATGATCCGATTCATTATTACCCCATTCACTTTTTACTCAGACTAAAGTAGACCATACAGGGGTCGATAAAGCTGCCAACAGAATGAGTTGAAACTTATTGGCCTTTGTATGGGATCCTCTGACAGCTTCCCTGACAGATATCTGGCCTCAAATAGGCTAGATATTGATTGGACAGGGTTCCTTGCTCTGACGGCTGTATTTTTGTTGCCATAATCTGATCGTTGGGCCCTGAAGGTGGGCATATTGGTGAAAGATCCATCACTCGTTTGGCAACCTTGTTTAATGTATGGCCAGCTTTACCCAGTGAATTATTCTGTGTCTTATTTCTGAAAAAATTGTCTTAAAATTAAAGGAATGTATTTGCCTGAATATTTTTTTTGTTTTGCCTAAACATGTTATTTAATGGAAAGTTGTGTAGTGTAATTAGGAAAAAGTGTTAAAGGGGTCCTTCACCTAAAAACTTTTTTTTTTTCCTTAATGAAAGCAAATGTGATTATAAGCGACTTTCTGATATACATTAAAATGCTGGTGGTTTCAAAGTTATTTGTAAACTCCAAATTCTATTTTTTTTAAATAAAATATCCATACCTGCTATAAGCTCATTTACAAATCTGATGTAATTCCTATATTGACTTCTTCCGCCTCGAAGCATATGGCACTGCAATTATTTTAATTTTTATTACTGCACTTCCTAAAGTCACTGTGCTGCTCATATTCCCCCTTTCTGCTCAGTGTCTATTAATTTGTACATCATCATCAGGCCCTCCATTCTAGCATATAGACATCATTTTGGGATTGGGAATGATTTGAAACTTGCTTATACAGGAAGACTCCTATCTGCTTGCTGTTATTGTGGATTAAAAAAGTTTGCCCGACTAGCACAGTAGAATTTTTAATTCTCTTACAGTGATAGGTCCCTTTTTAGCATGTGGCCAGGTATCCAGTGACTTTATGCACACTTATGAGATATGGTTAATGTACTTGTTTGGACTCCATTATATTTATTTGGTTTGATTATGTTTCTCTCTTTTCCCATCTCTTTCGCCCCAAAAAGCTTGGTGATGGAGCCCATTCTGGATACCTGAACCTTCTGAATTTATTTGCTTATGGAACGTATCCTGATTATATTGGTAAGAAAGTACTCGTATTGTATGATGTTACTGATGTGTCGTTGGTTTTATTTCTTCTGGGTTGCACTACACTTTTTACCTCCTAAGTTCACAGATTCCAAAGAACCAAAAAAAATTTTTATTCAAGTAAATAAAATGTTATTTTAAGCAGTAGATACTAGTGTATGTTTTAATATTGCTTACATTTTCTATTCTGCAAAAAAAAAAATATATATATATATATTCTTTTAGTTGCTTTCCATTTTTTTCTAGGGAAGCACTGAATCCACTATTTTGGATTCGGCCGAATCCTTCATGAAAGATTCTGCCAAATATAAAATGGTGGATTTGGCCAAATATTGAAACTATTCCAACCGCTAATTTGCATATGCAAATCAGCAAGGAGGAGGAAAAAAGAGAGCTTCATACAAATCCTACTGAAAAAGGCAGAATCCTGGCTGAATTTTGTTATTTTTCGAAGATTTCGAAAAGTTTAAATTTCAGTGTTCCAATCTCTGGTGTTTCAGTCTGGCAGCTCATTGAGCCAGATGTAGGCTCTGAACTGTTACAATTTGCTCATTAGTTGATACAGTTCTCGGCAGCATCTGTGTAGTAGTAGCAAATATTGTATTGATTCTAATGGTTGTCTTTAATGAAACTCAGGGATTCCGCTCAGCAAGGCCAAAGAAAAGAAGTGTAGCAACTAATGTATCAATTTAGACCAGTTTACAGAGTCAAGTGACCCCCCCCAAACCTTCCCAGAGCTGCTTTTGAGACCTAAAAAGGTAAAAAATGAAAGTTTAAAACTTCAATATAAGCAAAATGGTCACAAATAGAAAATATAATTGGAAATAAGCTTTATTTCTGGTGAACTATCTGAAACCAACTGAACTTGTGTTTTGAAGGTGAACAACCCCTTTAAAAGGGTTGTAAAGTCAAAAAATTATATTGTAGGTACTGCTCATAATCCTAATAAGAAGCATATTTAAAAAAGTGGGTGAAGTTCCTTCTTTATGTTAAAATCCTTATATAATAAAATCCCTCTATGCAAAATACAAAGTGAGGTCTGACATAAATCAGAGTGAATTAATAAGCATATTTGCAATGTACTTGAATTGGAAAATATGTGCCGTTTCTTAAAAAAAAAAAGAATCCGTTGTGGGTTGTGCACGCCCATTAGTATATGATAAATAAAATAAAGGTGACATTGCCAACACTGTTTCCTACTTGAAATCTAAAATAAGTAGGTGTGCTTAATAATTCCTTCATTAGATGCAGCAGTGATGGGTTCATGATGGCTTTGTCTTTCTAGCCTCAAAGGACAGCTTGCCAGAGCTCTCAGCTGTACAGAAGAACAAGTTAAAACATCTGACCATTGTGAGCCTTGCATCCCGGATGAGGGTAAGTTAAGTAGTGCTAATTGTGTAACTGCATGTTCTCCTCATGGTGGGGTATATTCATGATATTCTAGTTGAATTTACACTGATATTTGGTATTTGAAAAAAAAAAACCTGCACTTTTTATGCCAAGGGCAGATATCACTTGTTTTTGATAAAATTTACATTTTGTGGTGGACCTTATAGCTTACCTTATTAATTGCATTCATGAAATATTTGAGAACATAAACTTGCATATTGAGTCCCTCTTCTGTAGCTTTTTCTAGTTATCTCATAAATGTCTCATCTATAATCCGAGTCTTTGGCAGTGGTGTTATTCTTTGTCTTTTATTTAGTGCATTCCTTACTCCGTTCTCCTGAAAGATCTGGAAATGAAGAATCTCAGGGAGCTGGAGGATCTTATTATTGAAGCTATTTATACAGACATTATTCAGGGCAAACTGGACCAGCGCAACCATGTCCTGGAAGTGGATTTCTGCATCGGGCGGGACATTCCCAAAAAGGACATCAGTAGCATTGTGAAAACACTTCAAGAGTGGTAAGCACTTATTGCAGATTGCATATGAATGTGTAATATAATATAATTTTTTTTCCCCAGTAGTCAAGGTGGGCATACATGGGCAGATGTTAGCTGCTGATTCAGTTTGATTGAGACCAAAGTTGGCCCAATTGATATGTATTTTTAGTTGTCGTTTGAGCCTGGAGGAATTTTTATACCCACACCCAACCTGGCTTCCCTAGAGGATGAAGGACCGGCACCAGTCTATAAAGGTTAGGACCAGAGCAGTTTACTGTAAGCCTGCTAGAAAAAGCTGGTGTGGTCCTACATACAATTAAGCCTGCCACCTGCCTGATACCATCCAAGAGGTGAAAGCATCAGCCCAAACCTGCCCAACCTGTGGGAACCTTGTGTTTTGCCTGCCTGTATACCACTAGTCCACAATGGTCCTATTTTGCAGTTTGTGGCCAAATATCTTACAAACAAGGGAAATTTGTGCTCACCACTATTTTTGAAAACCATTAGGTTAGTGTGCAATTAGGCTGTGACCACAAAATACATATAAACAAATACAAGAGGCCCTCTGTACTCAACCCATTATCAATATATTTAAGACATTGAGACATTTTGTGCATACAACTACTAAAAAATGCCTTACCCTTTAAACAAAACAGAGATTGTTTGTCCATATATTGCAATATATTTAAGCTGGCCAACTACGTCAAAGTTATGCCATATCTGGCCAGCCCTACTCTCAAATTGCATCTGATTTATTAAGAATTCTATTGCTTCATTAAACATTTTATAAAGGGACTAAGTTTTACCTGCAACTTACTTGCTGCTTTCAAAGTAAAACTCCCAAACTTGGTTGCCCTTTTATTAGACACCAGTGGGATCGCCTGAATATAGCTGGAAGGGGTGGGAGCTGTAACATGGAGCTGGTCACTGCTCCTATATAAACTATAACAAACAAGGGAAATTGGTGCTCACCACTATTTTTTAAAACCATTAGGTGGGGGTGCAATGAGGCTGTGACCACAAAATACATATAGACAAATACAAGGTCCTCTGCACTCAACCCATTATCAATATATTTAAGACATTGAGACATTTTGTGCATACAGCTACTAAAATATGCCTTACCCTTTAAACAACAGGGATTGTTTGTCCATATATTGCAATATGCTTAAGTAATATCTTAGATTTGATCATTTGCGTTTGAAATGGCCAGATCAGCTTGATTTGTAGTTGTTTAAGCCTCAAACAAACCTTTTTGGCTTCAGTATTCCAGTACAGATTCTTATAACAGGAACCATACAGGCTACTTAGGCCTTATAAGAAAGGTAAGCAAGCTCCCAATGAGTCTGCCCATACAGTCTGAGAGGTTGTTGAGAAGTACAAGAGAAGCAGAAGCTATGAATAATTAATTTATTGATACCTCTGAATTGCAAGCAAGATCCTTTACACCCAAGTATCAAAAACAAGTTTTGCATTTAAAGACTGTTCTTACAAGTCGAGGCCTGAGTACCGTCTCTTCTGTAAGTTATTACTCATGCATAGTCATCATTTTAAGAAAAAGAACACACAGGCAATTCTGTTTAAAGATTACTGCAAAATCAAATTACAGTTGGCCATGGGAAAGAAGCTTCAGTCTACGTGAAGTCTGGGATTCCGGGACAAACTAAATCTATAGTTTAGGAACAGGCTGTTGCTGTGTATAATACCAGAGGTCTGCAAGTGTTTTAAGGTAAACGCTTGAATTTAAAACATATGTGAGTAGGACTACCCTATTGTGTGGACCTATGATGTCATTTAGGGATTGATACACTGCTGGTTTTGAAGTACTATTCTTAGTTTTTATTCTTTTCATTATGTGGTCTAGTAAATTATGCAGGTATGATAAGAACCCAATATTCTGAAAGATCTGAATTACAGAAAGGCTATTTCACATCCATGTTAAAGGGGTAGTAAACCCTGCTGCACTGCATCGATCAACCAAACATTACGTGTGTTGCTGGACTACAAATCCCAGAATAATGTAACATATACTGAAGGTTGAGGCATGCTGGGAGCTGTAGTCCACCAACATTTGGGTTGTATTCTTAAGCAATATTGCACAATAAAACTTTTCCAAATATTCCTTAAATTTCCACAGACAGCGGTTGCATTAAAATGAAAAAAAAAATCCTCCAATGAGAATCCCAGCTGATCTGTATCAATCTGGCTCCCTGTTCTTTGTCCCTATAATTGGAGTTGGAAGCTTTAAGCACAGTTTCCCAGCACTAAACTAGTCTGCCCTTTATCCCC
>CM044439.1:108368028-108384752 GCA_024363595.1 Xenopus borealis
TAGCATTCTAGCTTGCACTATTGCAGCTAATCTATTGGCAATAAAATGCATCCCATAGCTTTCCTTCTCCTTCAAGCAAATAATTAAAATTATTTTAATGCTTTCCTTTTTTATGTAACCGTAAATCTGTGCCTTGCATTTGAGGGTAACTGAACTGCATACATCCATATTGGTGGAAAAATGCTTGTATTGGATTTATTTTATAGTTACATTTTTTTTAGTGGTATTTTTATGGTGATCTAGACAAAAAACCCTGGAAATCTGGAAAGCCCCAGGTAAGCAAGCATTCTGGATAACAGATGTCATGCTATTGTACTGAACAAAGTTCTCCTTTCCACACTAAACACTCCCTTGTAGGTTGCAGGTCACTGAGCACAGATTAAAACTATACGGACACCGCAAATTAAATTTTTGTAACCAATTGAATCACCCTATTATGTTTTTTTGCTTTGTTGAAATCAGGGTTTCTTTTTTTATATTTGAGCTACAGCAGCCTCAAAATACATCCGGTAGCAAATTCCATTTCTCAGTGAAAATACATCAAGACATAGGACGCCAGGGATGTCACTTCTGTATTTGTTAGAAGGTTGAAATTAAGATGTCGGTATGGCTTTAAACGCTGTGAAATATGCTGGCGCTATATAAATGCATGTTAATAATAATAATCTATACTTCATTATATAGTGAAGAGCAAGAGATTAGGTTTCACCATCATAATCCTTACAAACAGCAGCTTCTGTAAAGTAAGAAAGCTAGAAAAAGAAGGGATTAGATCTTTAAACAATTTAGGTTTCAAAAGCAAAATACTTCCATCTTCAGATTTCTTATGAATGAGAATCGCTAGGATGCAGTAATCCGGAGAGGATAAAGTGAGTACATGTATATATTATTTAGCGGGCATAAATTGTTACACGTGATGATAAAACTGGTTTCAGCAAGAGATTCAATGTTATTGCAACATTTCATCTTTAGAATGTTCTTGTCAGTGGATTGAAAAGGAAAGGAAGCATTCAATGCCATCATAAACTTTAACTGAGTTTGAAAATGTTCTCACCTCTCTTGAACCTTGTGGTTTTGAGTCTCTAAATCTGCAGTTGGCCCTGTCCACAACCTGTCTTGAATTAATCTCCCCGGTAACTCTTGCACTCTGGCCTGTGTATGATATCAAAAGCCTTGCAGGCTAAATCTTTCAATGCCTGCTGTAAGCACTTGGCGTTGAGGGAGCCGAGTGAGAATTCCAGAAGGTAGGAAGGAAGACATTCACTTCCATAAATAATTCTCTATGCAAATAAGGTAAGGCTTTGTACACTATCCTTTTTTCACACGAAATGTCCTAGATCTACCGGTAACATTTTCACTTCTAGTGGAAAACCCTGTTGGCTAATTCTGAAACACTGGATTAAAAATTTTTTTTTTTTAAATCAGCTGGTCAGGAATCCTACTCTACAGTGAAAAAACCTTAAATTTTCTTTTTCACAATAGTTCCCCTTTAATATAAGCGTCATCATACTGAAATACAATTCTGAAATTTCTGAAATAATCAAGTTTATCTTCACTCGTCTGTCTCTCTTCATTCTGTCTTCATGCAGGTGTTGGGTGTCAGCTATTCATTGACAGGTAGTTCCAATATTTTTTATAGGGAGCTCCTTTTGCCTTACAGGAAAATTCAACCCTCCTTGATGTTGGGTTCCCATCTGCCCCCCCCTCCATTGGTCCCCCTCCCTGTCTCCCCATTGCACAGTGTTACCCCTGAATTCTTCTCCCTCCAGAAATAGCAACCGGAGAGTGAGCGCAGCGGAGCTCCCAGCCACCATCTTCTTATCGTCGTGATCTTTGTGTCTTCTTTCTCCTCTTCGGCACTTCCCATCTCTTTCGGCACATTCTACAACTGCACATGTGCCAAAACGCAGCTCCATTCACGAAGATAAGATGGCTGGGAGCTCCGCTGTGAAGGGGAAGAATTCAGGGGTAAGACTGTGCAGGAGGGAGGCAGGGAGAGGAATGGAGGAGGGGGGGGGCAGATGAGGACTTAACAACAAGGGGGGTACATTGTATATGTATGTAGGTATATATTACAGAAGCAATATTGTGTTTACATCAGATTGTTCCTAGCATCCTGAAGAACTTGTTTCAGTTTCACTGTAAACTTTGACTGTCTTACTTGCTTTGGTCTTTTCAGATGATCCCAAACTGACTTGATGATGTTGAGATCAGGGCTCTGCGGAGGCTATACTACCTGTTGCCTAATTCCTTGCTCTATTTTAGCTGCTAATAGTTCTTTATAATTTGGGATCATTGAGTTCAGATACTTGATGGTATTTCATAATCTACTTCTCCGGATATTCTACTTCTCAGCAGTAAAGATCAATTTACTAGAAACACCTGTCATAAAATATATGCTTACTTTTGCCATGGTGTAAATTCTGTACTTTACACTTTTTTTTATGTTAAAGGACCAAGTTTTAGTTCTCGGTAAATGGTTCCTGACCATTGTTTTTGGAGGCTTAACTAGATCATAAAAATGCATTTGAGGTTTGAACATGATGACTTGATACATGTTGTCCATGTTTGAAACTCTATAGTGGGGGAAATCTGTGCCATTGTTCAATAACCTTAAATCCATAATGTGTTTCAGGTGTGATGGCTGTGAAGCTGTGTTGGTAGGAATTGAACAACAAGTCTTGAGAGCAAATCAGTACAAGGAGAATCACAATCGTACACAACAACAGATAGAAACAGAGGTGAGTATGTGCTGACACACTGCAGTGTTATACCAGCAGCTGGAGGCTAAGGAGATATAAGGGGTGTGTACAGTGGTGTAACTAGAGGTTATTGGGCCCCACAGCAAATCGGTTTTAGGGCCCCCCCACTATCCAGAGTTTGTCTTGTTTTACCAATATATATTGAAATCAGAGCCTAATGGGGCCCCCTATAACTCCTGGGCCCCCTGCAGCCGCAGTTCCTCTCTAGTTACGCCCCTGGGTGTGTAGATAGATAGATGGGGCAAGAACCTCCTTCCTTCTGTGTCTTAACTGGCACGTAATCTGTATATTTATACTTGTATACTTATCTCTTACTATGCTTGTTGCTTTATTATATAAAACCCACGTGTATCTTCAGTAAGAAGTGTCATGTGAATTATTGCCACTCCACACCTTAGAATGTTGCAATGTTTCTTTATTTTTTTAATCTATGCATTTAACTGAAAATAATAGTTACTTATATTTCATTTGCCATGTTTTCATGCATGTAGACACGATATGTAAAAAGTACTGGCCTACGTTTTCTCGTTGGCATTCAGTATCTACTGCTTAGTTTGCAAACTTCTCTGGGGGAATACTGGGAGTTATAGTTCTGTAGTTCTTTGGAAATTGGCCTTGGCTGAACTACTTGTGGCAAAACTAAATATTTTTCTATGTATTCCAGTCAGAAACTCATTTGCCCATGTAGATATGTTTGTTTACATCAATCTTTTATTTAGCCATGTCGGTGCAGATTTGTAGGCACTCTGGCAGTCAAGGATGATAAGATCGCTTTATGGATTGGGTGGAGACATTTACATCCTGTCTGACGGATGCTAACAACCATATAGCCATTTTACAAGCAAATAAAATTTCATGTTTAAGATGCATACAGTAATTAAAAATAATACTTAACTTAGAGTAGCGTTAACCCGCTAAAACTATACTTCCAGTCTAACGCCCCCTTAAAGTTTGAAACAATATGGCATATTGTATGTATGTTATTCTTTCATGGTGAACATTTTGTTATATAAAAGACTTTCTTGAATTGCCAGCAGAGGGCTCTGGAATATTATTTCTCTTCATACTACAGAAATTAAAAACCAAACCTGATGTAAAACCATTTTGTAAGAAATCTTTGTCAGTTACACAAGGTTATAATATTTTTTTTTGATTATCCATAGAGATAGGTACCAGAATGATGAATAGCTAATCAGATTTGTTTATTCCTCTCTAAACAAAAATCTTGCAGACAGTTGAAGCCCCATTAAAATCGTTCCCAAATGAATTATTTTAAGAGGACACGTGGGCCAGTTAGAGAGGCAAAGGACTCTCATTTATGGAAGTAATTTTGACTGTTGTGGTCTTCAACAGCTTCTGTTTCTCCTGACTGGTCCAGCATTACTCTGACTAACAAACAATCATCTGTTTTATGGGATGCACGGAATCCACTATTTAGGATCCTTCATGCAAGATTCGTCAAATACTGACCCAAATCATAATTTGCATATGCAAATTAGTGATGGGAAGGTTAAAAAGTAGGGATGCACCAAATCCAGATTACACTTTTTACCTTCCTGTCATTAATTTGCATATGCAAATTAGGATTCAGATTCCGTTTGGCCAGGCACAAGGTTTCAACCAAATCCGAATCCTGCTGGAAAAGGCCGAATCCTGTACCAAAACCTGGATTCAGTGCAATTTTACCATTTTGGCTCATGAGCAATGCATATACATTATAGGGACTTGTGGAAGCTGCTTTAGTGATATATTCTTCTCTTTTCTTGTATCTATTTACAAGGTGACAAATATAAAGAAAACTCTGAAAGCCACAGCTTCCTCATCAGCACAGGATACTGACCAGCATTTAGCAGAACATGAGGGCCCTCCACTTACTGAGCAACGACAGCCCACCAAAAAGATGTCGAAAGTTAAAGGTCTGGTCTCCAGTCGCCACTAATGAAGATGGGTTCAGGGAGGAGGCTCCGGGGGGCCTGCATACTCTCCCGGGTTGTTTACAGACTAAACCATGATTCCTCCCCTCCATACCTCTCTGAGAATACTGATGCCCTGGACAAGAAGGAACCCATTGCAGTAACTATGCTGTGACGCCGTTTGGTTGGCAATTCTTTATCCGAGCAGTTTGCATATCCCCCTCCCTGCTGGAGAGGCTTTCTGTGAGAGATGCTGCAATGCCCAGCAGGCTCCTCTGCCAGTTAGAGGTTTTATAGAAAAGGCTTCTTTTTCTGATTGGCTAAAATCCAGGTGATGTTGGTCTTGTCATCTTTCTTGAGTGCAATGGGGCAGATTTGTAGATAATGCTCTCCTGTTTCTTAAATACACCCCCACAATATTTTATGTTGCTATTTTCTCCAGGTTTTATTAACTACTATAAAAAGTAAAGCCGTTAAAGGAGTGGTTCACCTTTAAGCTAACTTTTGGTATGTTTGCTAATTCTAAGCAATTTTTCAATTGGTCTCAATTAATTTGTTATGGTTATTTTAGTTATTTGCCTTTTTCTACTGATACTCTCCAGCTTTTAAAACTGACCCCATCTAAAAACAGATGCTCTGTAAGGGCTCCTACACATGGGCGTTTTTACCTGCCCTGCGTTGCGTTTTGCTGCGTTCAAACGCAGGGGAGCGCAGGTATAGACGCACTCAATTATTTTCAATGGGGCTGTACTCACGCGAACGCATGTAGGCGCCAAACGCAGGGAAAATGCAGCATGTTGCGTCTGAATCTGCGTTCGGCGCTTACACGCGTCTCGTGGGTACAACCTCATTGAACAAAATGAGGTGCGTCTAGACCTGCGCTCCCCTGCGGCTGAATGCAGCCAAATGCAACGCAGGGGAGCGCAGGTCCAAAACGCCCGTGTGTAGGAGCCCTAAGGCTACAAATGTGTCCTCATTGAAACTTTTCATGACTCCTCTTTTTATCTAGGCCCTGTCTTATTTATATTCCAGTCTTTTATTCATATCTGTGCATGGTTTCTAGGGAACCAGATTGCTGTACCGCAAACTGGAGAGTTGCTGAATGAAAAGCTAAATAACTAAATCTACAAGTAATAAAACATGAACACCAATTGCAAGTTGTCTCAAAATATCACCCTCTACATCATACTAAAAGTTAACCCAAAGGCGAACAAACCCTTTAAACATATTATTAATTATTATGAAAAAAAACCTACTTCCCCCTCCTTTTATAGTGCTCCCATTCTTTCGTTTCTAATCCTCATTTTTTTGTATAATTGCCATTCAACATGTCTTTCTCTCTCCATTTTGCATGCATTGCAGTCCTTTTCCCATGTGCCAATGTCTTCCCATGCACCAGCCTCAACTAATTCCCCACCACCACCACCACCCTATTCCCATTTATTTATATGGGAAGTGAGAGTTTGCTCAGTGCACTGTTCTATTGTAGGGATGATGGTAATGCAGGTGAGCGAGATTGTTTGCAATCCTCTAAATCCGGTATTAAAAACGTTCTAAAATGTGTCCTCTTATGTTTTTGTTTCTACAGTGTGAATTCAAATGAATCATCAGCTCACCCTGACCTCTCGTATAGTGCAAGTCCAAGTACAAAGAATGGCACCCCCTAAATCTATAGGAACAAATGACAATGACACAGCAGGACTTGTTGCAAGTGGGAATTAACCCTGCGTGTTTAATTCACAAGTGAAAATTCAGGGACTTACTCCCTTTGCATAACCTTAGCTTAGGCCCACATTAGATCTTCACTGGTTCTTGTGCCAAGGCATGTAGTTTATAAAGTTTATTGCCTAGTCTTGAATTTGAGTCCTTTTTTTGTAAATTCTTCTGAGTTTTTTTTCTGATTGTTCTTGCAGTCTGCAGAAACAAGGGAGTTTTCTTGAGATACATCTGGGAAGGAAGCAGCTGGGTACAAATATTTGCAAGTCACTTAGTAGCACTGCAATGTGTTTTATTTCAATATTTAAAAGAGCAGTACCTTGAACATACATAATCCAGCTCTATGCTGCTGTAATAGACTGAAACACTACTTTTTTAAGCACAATTCTATATCTAAATGAGTATAATGCACTGGTACATTCTTATTTTGTTTACACCATATGTCTCCTTTAACACTGCAGATGCTGCTAGGTTGCTCTACTACAAAGCTGACTTTCAGTTTACAACAGGAGCACGCAGAAGTATGAACCAAACATAGAAACTTCCTGCAAAGCTAGGAATTACATTTGTAGTGTAATATGTGTTGAAGCAATTAAATAAGTTATTTTCCCTTTGACCTCTTGAAAATGTCCCTTTTGCATTTTGGAAAATATGACTGCCATGGATCCCTAAGTATAATTTACATGGCTGATATGTTTAGTGTAGGTGAATGTGATACAGGCCTTAATGTGTACCTGCAGGCCATAATGAAATTAAGAATGTGATTATTAGTAGAAGGTGTCTGTTAACTTCTGCCAGGAGCTGGTCTGTTGCTCCTCATATATGTGTGTGTATGTATGGACCGATTCGATCAAAATAGGTTCATTTTCGATCGAATGTAGCATTAAAAAAAAAATTGATGGTTCGATTTCAGAGTTTTTCACTTTTAAATTCGACTATTAGTAAATCTGCCCCTATGTGTAACCAGGTAATGTCATTAACCATAAGGTAATTTGATAGTAAGGGGCAAATTTATCAAGGGTTGAATTGAATATTTTAAATTAGTATTTTGAGTTTATTTTGGTATAATTCCACTAGGGAATTCAAATTAGACTATTCACCGTCTAAAACCTGCCAAATTTGTGTTTTAGCCTATGGGGGACCTCCTACAATCAATTTGGGGTTGTGACTTTTGAAAAAACAAATATTTTTTGTGAAAGATTTTGAATCGAATTCGATTGGAATTTGCAGATCAATTCTATTCACTTGAATTTTAAAAAAAATAGAATTTCGAGTTTGAGAGATTTAGAAACTCCCATAAACTCAAAATATCGACCCTTGATAAATCTGCCCCATATTTTGTACTTCTAGTGATGCCCTAGAAACAAAAATAGTCAATAAGTGCCCGACTAAACCTATTTACTATTGTACAGCCCGTGTCATACCCCCAATGTGATGATCCTGACGTGTGTGTATTTATTGTCACATTGTATTCACCCACCAATTAATATGTTTACCGTCTAGTTACTCTATTTACACTCCCTCCTAATATCATCCCACCCAGTGTCACCAACCACTTTTGTAATTTCCCAACGCTTTCTAAAATGCAAGGCCTATGTATTAGAGTCCTCACATAAGTATACACTTTCCCCCATCTCACAACTTGGATGAACTCCAGCTGATTGCTCAACGGAGCATACAGTCCTACATATCAGGACCGAGTAACGACCCAATAAAGTATACGGTCCTCAAACAAGTATACGGTCCTCCATGTCAGGCCTTGGTAACAACTAATGGCTACCTTCACTTGGGAGATATAGTCAATCACAGAGTATTTAGTTAGGTACAGTAACATTATCCCTTTAGTCCAATGTTGCATAGGAACGAAAGTTTGGCTCACACAGGAGCCAGTACTCACAGGGTCACAATTAATGAGTTATGGCACTGGTCCTCAATGAATAACCAGCCTAAGGAACGGGTAAAGACGACCCCCACAGTGCTGTACAGTGTGGGCAACAATAGCGCTCAGAGTAATGCAGAGGCACGAGTCACAGCAATGGTCCTCGATAGGTAGCAATAGCGCTCCATGTAGTACAGAGGCACAATTCACCAGTCACGGCAATGGTCCTCAATAGGTGACCGAACTTCAGTCAAAAATGAATACCTCCATACAATATATATATATATATATATACATATATATATCTCCCACTGTGCCTGCAAGGAAACAAACCAGAGTTGCATCATCAATTGTGTTATAATATGCAAATTGGGATCAGCACTCCCTGTAGTATGGATGGTGAAAAAAAAGTGTTCATCCTTGAGAAAAGTAGATAAATCAAAACCATGAAACTTGATTAAATACATTGACAGTATTATACAGGTAAAGTAAAATGAACATTTCAATATGACAGGAAATACCTGAATGCAAATACAGAAACGTATATAATATCCCACGCGCCACATATCTTTCTTTCACATATCTTTGGGTTTATGCACTGTTCTGGGTGACCTCAAATCTTACAGAGCACCCAGGCATTGAGCGATGGACACTGGATAGAATGATTTTAAATCCAGCTGCTATCAGACCAGTCCACTGCAAAACGTAATGTTTTGTACCATATAACGTGCACCGTGCAGCTGCAGTGTTTCTGGTTAGTAACCAACAGAGATCCATGCTGTACATTGCATTTGTTTCTGACTAACGGCCCGCATGGCAGATCCTCCACCAGCATTTCTTTTTTTAGAGATACAACAATGACTGGGATTCAAAATAGACCCTGGCATATTGGGCACAGAAAGAGACCCTCCACAGGCTGAATAAATTCTGACTGTCAAGGGCATTTGCCAGAATCTACAGACATCTGGACGCCTCTATACTGCCTCCTGCTATTCACTGTGCTTGCACCCCTCTGTCACTATACACCCTTAACTGATTCCAGCATAAAAATGCACTTTTGGGGCCAAAAATCACTGACAAGTGGATGGCAGAGGGAGGTATACCAATGGAGGCTCCACCTGGTCTAGCTATATATACATTCTGCATATTCTACAGCTTCTACAGGAAAAAAAGCATATAGAGAGGAAAGTATGAAAATTTCAGTGCAAAACCAGTTTTTGCAGGTTATTGAATAACCGTTTGGAACCATTCTAACACGCACACCTTCAATACTGTTGTCTAGCAATAAATCCATTTTTTCCTGACAGGAAATATTACAGATATCAGGTTTTAATGGAAAGTGAACAACAAGAACTCCCAGCATTCATGTAGTGAAAGAACACAGGGAGTTGTTCAAATATCATGCTACGGGTAACTATGTCCATGGTTCTTTTAAGACATGCGTAACTTTATAATATGTTGGATAAAAGTCCCCTGGGACATAATACCACTGTATAAATATGGATATTCATACAAGAGGTTTGAAATAGAAGCCTGAGCTTAACTTTGCTTTTACTAACTGTATTAGTAAAATGAGTGGCCTTTACCACTCTTAACAGACATTTTAAACAGTATTTATGATGGGCCCCGGAAACCCAAATCTTTACAACACATACATATGGTACGGCCATGGGAATATGCCAAATAGCTCTTGAATAGCAAGGTTTAATATAAGAGGCTGGTTCTTTTTCGAGGTTTGCATAATTTTATAAGTCTATAAATGTGGTATGCCAGATAGAAATACAGCTTCATCTATTTATGTGATGTGGGAGAAGTATTTAGAAGGTTACAGAGGTAAAGTCCTACAGGCAAAATGTATTTCCAATATAGAAGAATAGCCAACAGAAAAATTCAGATCAGAACAATGCTTGGGGTTTACGATGGATTGCTGCTTGTAGCAGCTCAATTGGGGTCCCCTCTCAGTATACACTTACCTGTATTGCTTTGTGCTACAATGGGACACCATAGAAGCTTTTTCCACCCCAAGGTACTTCTTCTCTTTTGATAATACTTCCGGAAACTTTGGCTAACAAAATTTCTAAATGGCACTTTGTGGTGACAAAGGTCAACCCGGTAAACATTATCTCTTTGGTTACTTGGTGTACTGCATTGGTGTAATTAAAGGGGTTGCTCACCTTTAAATTAACTTTTAGTATGATGTAGAGCGTGATATTTTTAGTCAATTTGGGATTGGTTTTAATTGTTTTATTATTTGAGGTTTTTGAATTATTTATCTTTTTATTCAGTGGCAATCCAGTGGCAACCATATTTTTGAAAGGGCATATTACCCACGCAACCATGTATTGATATGAATAAGAGACTGGAATATGAATATGGGAGGGCCTGAACAGAAGGAAGAGTAATAAACATTATCAATAACAATACATTTGTAGCCTTACAGAGAATTTGTTTTTAGGTGGGGTCAGTGACCCCCATTTGGAAGCTGGAAAGAGTCAGAAGAAGGCAAATAATTCAAAAACTAAAAGAAAAATGGGCAGTTGAAAATATGACAATGAACATCCAGGTCATGGTATATCTAGTAGAAGTAATTCTAAAACAACTGGTTTCTGTTTCAGCAAAGGTGAACCACCCCAGTGTCTATTTTATCAAAGGTGACTTTTGAAACACAACACGTTTGCAAGAAAGGAACATTAAAAACAAGCTGGGAAAGACCTCAGATATATGATAAAAAGAACACGTACATTTTTTCAATAGTTGCTAGGTTGAAATAAAAGAATGAATCTGGTCACTTCAAGGACCCTTAAACGCCAAAAAGCGCCTGTATTTTTCTTAGTACAGCACAATAGCTATGTGAGCATAGGTCTATGTTACTGCACAAACTATGAGGAAAAGTACTTGATTGTTCTTGCTAATGCTATCCATATGAAAAGCCACTATTGAGCATGCTTAGTATATATGTGGGACTATGACAGTCTGTTATACTGTATAGAAGGTTGTGGGCACTCATTGCTTCCACTAGAATATAGAAAGTGAAAGTTACTGTAAAACCGAAGCTATAATCACTCTTTATATCATCTGATGATTCAACCAGGGGCACTGATGCCTTAAAGCAAAGGTGATAATCTTGCCTTATGGCAGAGCCCACAGGTTACCAGGTGCAGCAAAAAGCTCATAGTGCTGTGTACCCCCCCAGTGGCATTAGAAAGTCCTCCTGGATCCAACCATGAGGGCAGGGATGGCCAACTCAAGTGACAGTAAATATTGACATGGCAGTGGGGTCCTTTAGCTTGTCAAAATATCGAGGCCCTAGAGCAGGGATCCTCAACCTTTTTGGATAGGTTGGAGAGCAACACAAGCGTGAAAAAAATTCATGTGGTGCCAAATATAGACTGCTATTGGTGGCCTCTATGTGGACTGGCAGACTAAAGGAGGTTCTCTTCGGCAGTACACCTGTTTTTTATGCAACCACGACTTGCTTCCAAGCCAGGAATTTAAAAATATGCTCCTGTTGTAACAACATCCAAGAGGTTGCCCTTGAGCCACTGGTCTGGGACCACTGCCCTAGAGTAAGTATTTATATGGCATTAACATGCTGCTGTCACTGCATTTAAGCTGTTATGGTTTATTTGCTATAGTCTGTGCTTTCTATCTGTGCTTGACTGTTCTAGGAGGAACACAATGTTGGAGATGATGCTTCAGAATGATATAACTTTGTGAGTAGCTCTTGTTAGTTGCTGTATCACTATGATATAATATAATTATCTGTATGTGTATATTGGCCCACCAATGCCAACTTGTATCTACGTACTGTGAATATTGGTTAGTCCAGGCGTCAAGCAGATTTGTACATTTAATTTGCTGATGCACTGTTGGGCAGTTGTGTATCCGCAGATGTTGAACACTTCCTGTTGTTGCCAACAACAATAGAACAACAGAAAGACGGCCATAACCTGCATAGCCCATCGTACTTTCTCTATCCAAACAAGTTGCCCATTGTATTCTCTCCATGGATTGGGAGAGGGCTATGGTGAAAATAACAATTTGATCACGACTGCAAGTACTGACGAAAAGAACAAAAAGTAAGAGTGCTACTTCTGTTAATGGAAAGGGCGAAAACTAGCCATTAACAAACTACTGATGTAGTTCTAGAACTGTGTCTTTAGATGTTGAAGATTAATTTTATAGCGTTTAGTCAAACCTGTCCAAGCTATATGATGACTGTATAAATCTTATTATCTGTACTGTGTTAATATATAAAGGATACCATTTATCCCACAATGAATTCCTTAGCCTTCAGCCTTCCAGGCACCATACAAACTTACAACCCTAATAATAACAATAATACAATATAATTAAGAGGCTCCTTTATTGCTAATGCAGTTTACTCTCAAGACTAATGAGGAGATCTGCTTTTATAGGCCTTTTTATAATGTAGGGCTGTGGCATTGCTAGGGGGCTTTAATAGGAAACATAATTTATTATATTAACAATGCTTGTTTGTTATTTATTTCCTGTTTTTAATGAGCTGAACACAATAGCCTCTACTACTAACCAGCTACACAACAATGCTGCCTTTATGGGATGGGCTGGCAAGCGACTGTAGCTATGACATGTTGTCTGCCCTGTACTTTTCTATATGGTAAAAACGTATATGGTTGCATATCCTAGTAGTGCTTTATAAATATAAACACATACATGTGGTGCTTGGGGATTATAGCATCTGGGAGTGAAACATGGCTGTGTGATAGTAGGTATAATATCTAAATGTATATATCTATAGATAAAACAATATTTGTCATACATTATTGCCTGCTGCTGAACTAAAGCTCCTGTCCTTTACTATACTCAATATATTATTTTCAAGGGGTTTCTCGCCTGTAAATTACCTTGTATGAGTGCTATTGTAAAATAATTTGCAATTGATCTTTTTTTTATTATATGTGGTTTTTTTAATGACTTACCTTTTTGTTCAGCAGCTCTCCAGTTTGCAATTTTGGCAACTATCTGATTGTTAGGGTCCAAACTAACCTAGCAACCAGGCAGCAGTTTGAAAGAGAGACAGAAATATAATAGAGTTGGGCCTAACGGAAAGATATGTAATAAATAAGTAACAATTCTTTTGTTATTAATTTGAAAGCTGAAAAAAAGCCTTAAAAAACAAAAGCTTTATAAATAAATGTATACAAACATAAATGTGGTACTCTGGGAGTGAAACATGGCTGTGATGATAGATATAATAGGGGAGATGTAGAAAACTTCAATTTACATTAGTGATTCTCAACCTGCAGCCCTTCAGTTGTTGTTAAAATACAATACCCACTACCTTGATTGTACTACATCGACAATTTGGGAGTTTCACCAAATCTGCACTATATAAACAGTGTCGTTTTATGTTATTTATTTTTATGCTAGTGTTCAAGTGTAAACCCTGAAATCAATTTATCCATAAGTCATCCTATAAGTCATCATGTTATTAGAATAGCTGGCAATCTTGTTAACTGGATTGGCCTAGTTTTTGGGTTGTGTAAATGAATCTTAGCATTGTTTTCGTTGTTGTGTTTGTTTGCAATATAAGCTTTTACACTGCTGATATAATGATTTGTTTGTTAGGAAAAAAAACACCACCTGGTCAGGTCAACCACAGATGCCTTTTCTCTATGTTTTTAATCTAACGTTGTCTCAATGTAGCAGGGTTATAAAACTGACCAGCAGGTGGCACTGTTATTACAAAAACACATTTTTAAAGGTGTTGTTCACCTTTAAATGAACTTTTAGTATGATGTAGACTGAGAGTGTTATTCTACAATTGTTTTTTATTTTTTGTGGTTTTTGAGTTATTTAGCTTTTTATTCGGCAGCTCTCTAGTTTGCAAATGAGTTGCTAGGGTCCCAATTACCCTAACAACCATGCATTCATTTGAATAAGAAACTGAAATATGAATAGGAGATGACTTGAACAGAAAGATAAATAGCAATAACAATATATTTGTAGCTTTACACAGCTAGGGGTCAGAGATCCCCATCTTAAAGCAGGAAAGAGTCAGTAGAAGAAGGAAAGTAACCATAAAATATAAATCATGAAGACAAATTTCAAAGTTGCTTAAGATTAGCCATTTCACAGTTATTTTTTAAGGTGTACATTCCATTTAATAAGACTACAACATTAATCATTAAGTATTTAGTAAACGAATGACAACACCTTTTTTAAATCGTACTACATTATTAAATGACTGCACTCCAGCTTTTCACATTCAGGCTTTTCTTGTCCAGTCAATATAAAAAATGTATAAAAGGTAAATGTGTGAGAGGTCTGCATGTAGGACTTGGGTGCAGGACTTAGATAAGTCTGTGATGTAGGATTTAGGTCAGCACTTAGGTAGGGCAAAGAGTCAGAACGCAAAAAACCTTAAAAATAAAAAAAGAAGAGCAATTGGAAAGTTGCTAAGAATAGAACTTTCTATAATATACTAAAAGTTACCATTGCAACATTATATTGATAATCAGGTCTTCTTCAGCCAAGACTCCAAGTCCTACAATGCTTTGCACATTCTTTCATCAACAGACCTGCAAAGATGGATCCAAATTTCAGGAGACCCTCACTAATCTACTACTACACTACTCTGTTATACGGATACTGTTATCCGAATAGCTCCAAAATATGGGAAGACCATCTCCCATGGACTCCAATATAAGCAAATATTAGTAATTTTTAAAAATGCTTTCCTTTTTTGAGTTTGAGACCCATATTACAGAAAGATCTTTTATCTGTAAAACCCCAAGTCCCGAGCATTCTGTATAACAGGTTCCATATCTGCATTGAAAAGTGGCTAAGAATTTAATTTTGCTTCCAAAAAAAACATTTGGGGGTAGACATCCTTTTACCTACATATTAAATAATCCCCCCACAATTTATAGAATGCTGTGTTTTCAGCACATTGACTTTCCTAACTAGGAGAGACCAGAAGTAAAGACTAGGGGTTGGTCTATTAGTATGGTTTTTCTTTCCCATTGTGCTCAAATACCACAAGTAGTGTGGGCTGTACAGATGATAGGAAACGATTGCATCTGCAGAACTAATATTTGCTTCATTTGTTGCAGGTGGATTTGTTTACAATTTTCTGTTTAAATATTCTAATCTTGTGGTGGGGGGAGATGTAATCCAACATTCTGCTCCCATGCACAATCATTCAGATTTTAGAATATGGAACTACAGAGTCATAATTTGTACACTGTCACCTGCTTGGCAGAGTTATATTGATTACTTTTTTTTTCACACACATTGGAACCCTTATCACTATTTCTCCGGTATCTCAAAAAAGGTCAGTGACATCAAATTCACTATGACCGAAACTTTTCAGAGCTGTTCTGTATATTGATACCATGACTCAGAAAGTGTGAAGTATACTGTGATAAGCACAAGATACGGCTATGGAGGCCAGAACACACTCTAGATAATCTACAGTTGTTGCCACCCAATCGTTGAAACGTTTTTAAAACACGGGACAGCAATAATGTCACAGTGCAACTGAGATATTAAGAAATGAAGTCATAAGTAGAAATGAAAAATGAAATGGGAAACATATAAAACAAGGTACAAGGATAAATTCGTCTTTGCTTTTAGCAGGAGCATGCTGATAAGTTTGAAAGATGTTTGGAAGAACTGAAAGATCAATGATTTTTACAAACCAAAATTTGTGCAAGATACATTTTTTTTCCATTTTTTTAAAGCAAGGGCAGATGAAATATGAATCACGGCCATGAGCCTTGAGCCCTTATTCATTAGATTTACCCATGCATAAGGGCTTAAAAGGACAATATACCCCCCTATTTCCACTTGAGCTCATGGGTTGCAGAAAGTGCACTAACATCTGAACTGATAAAAAATAAATACACATTTACAACTTTAATTACAATGTCTGTACTGATGAAGCTCTGAGACGTTTGCTGACAATACAAGAATGCTGTGTAGGCACATGACTAGAGTACAACTCTGTATATTCCAATCCAAAGAACACTTATGGGGGAAAGGTAAGGCCATTTGCTTGTTATATTTCACTATAGGGAATGAATTAACAATTACTTTAAATTCAGTCATTTCTGTTGTAACCTTTAAGCAGAGACAGGGATGTTTGAGCATGTGTGTATCTTACTGGAGTTGCAAACTTTGCAGCTTAAAGGATCTATAATTATTATATAATTATATTTTTTCTTGGAAAGAAATAACTTCAAATACAAATCACTGCACCCCACAGTTTATATTCATAGAATTACCCATCCCCAGAACCTGGACTAAAATGATTTTCAGCATATGTTTAGCATCCCAGCTGCCATGAGGTCTGCTCACTGTAACTGGCCATTCTAATAGAGGAATTCTAAAACCCATCCGGAGCTACTATGATGCAAACCAGTTTAATCAAATTAAGATACTTTCCCCACAGATATTAGGATTAAAAGG
>CM044439.1:108493028-108505198 GCA_024363595.1 Xenopus borealis
TTATTATTATTATTATTAGCAAGCATTTTTAAGTACAGCCTATGTAAAATAAATTATATACATAAAATATATAGTAAACAATACAGAGAGACAATCTACCTTACATTTACCTTTATTAATTCAAAGGATCAGTAAATGAATATTACCTAAAGGCATTTAAACCATTACATGCCAGCTCTGACTTGCTAGTCAATGCTTTTTCCTGTAGTGGAAAATTTAAAACCAGAACAGCACATATTGTCGCAATGTAGGATTGGGAACTTTATCAATCAGTAGGTCGAACATTGTGCTCGCTTAGTTTTCACCTTTGAAAATAGGTCATATTTGTATTTAACAAGTAGGTGGGCCATTCATGAATGTGTGTAAAGTCTGCACTGAACAGAATAGATCTTTGCTTTTGACTAGTGATGGGCAAAGCTGACCCATTTGCTTTGCCAAAAAATTCTGGAAAATGCTAAAATTAGCAATTTGTCTATGAGCAATAATTTTTTTGAAACACAACAGAACACATTTTTCACTCATTAGAATCTATGGGTGTATTTTTTACAGTGAAACGGTTTTGACAACTGATAACACAGAATTAAAAACAACCTTTCATTAATTGATTAAATGAGAACTATCATAAAAACGTTTTGTTTCCTCATATCACATTTGATATCATTATTTATATGATGTAGAGCGTGATATTCTGAGACAATTTACAATTGGTTTCATTTCTTATTTGTGCTTTTTGATTTGTTCAGCTTTTTATTCAGCACGTCTCCAAATTACCCTAGCAACCTTGGATTGATTTGAATAAGTGACTGAAATATGAATAGGAGATGACCTGAATAGAAAGACGAGAGCATTTTTTTTTCATTGGGTCAGTGACCCCCATTTGATAGCTGGAAAGACTCAGAAGAAAACGGCAAATATTAAAAAAAAAAAATGAAGACCATTTGAAAAGTTATTTAGAATAGGCCATTCCATAATATACTGAAATTAACTTAAAGGTGAACCCCTTTAAATTGAAGTAAAAACTGTGTCCTTGTGTATTGTTTTCTTTAAGTTCCAATACATCTAGGTAAAAGTAGCAATGGTAATGCTGTAGTAGAGCCATTAGTGCATCCTAAAAAAGTAATTGGACACACCACCTACATATAGTCAGGCTATTTGCCGAGTGTGGTTTGGGGAAAGTAACTTTTATTTCAGAAATGCTTCAGCATTTTTAGTAGGAAATTCACTTTTTGGGATTCGGCCAGATCGTAAAATCATGCAGATTAGGATTCGGAGCAGCCATGTGCAAGGATTTGGCCGAAACAGAATCCTGCTGAAAGGCCGAATCCCGAACCGAATCCTGGATTTGGTGCATCCCTAATTTTTACTTCTCTTTAGAAGGTTTTCTTCCCCCATTTCTTAATAGATCTCTTATTATAATAATTTTCATTGTTCTTAAACAGGTGTGCTACAACAGCGTAGGCTAAACAAGCAGAAATCGTAAATTCACCACTGCTTTTTTTATGGTCCATGTTAATTTTCATTTATTACAAATATTGTTTCTTCACGATGCTTACTATAACTTCTTTTTATTCCCCCTTAGGATGGTGTAAGGGACATATTTATTGATGGGGTAGTTTCCCGAAACAGAGCTTTGAATGGGGATGTCGTTGTTGTGAAGTTACTTCCTCGTGATCAATGGAAGGTTAGTTCTCTATTTTATATTCATATATTTCTTTATTTCACAATATAACTTTTTTTTTTTATTAAAACCCCTAATAATGTAACATTTTCAATTTGTTGTATCCTGAATAAATGTAAAAGTTCACTACTATATGTTTTTAGCAACAGAGATTACCGATGATGATTATATATAAAAAGTTACTCAAAGCAACTGGACTTGCTGAGATATTTTAATGAAGACTTTTCACTGCTCATCCAAGCAGCTTCTTCAGTTCAACTGACTGGTGTAGGGGAGTTCTCGGCAAATAGACTCTTCCAACAATCCAATCACAATGGCACACTGCAACTCTTCAGAGAGGTGACATTTGAAATTCACAGTGGTGTTGATTCTGTGTAGTTACAGTGATAGGACAACCAATGTGTCATGCAACTCCTAGACACAGGTGTTACTTGTGAGAGTTGCATGAATGGATGTGTCAAGAGTTCTGAAACCGCCGGGGAACAGATGCGAGAACAGCATTGTATGTAGCAGACAGGTGGTGTCGAAGGCCCCCGCCTCTGTTCAGGGATGGTTTCTCCACCTTAACATGAATCGCCTTTTTTACACCTCTTTCAAACCAGCGGTCTTCTTTATCCAAAATTTGGACATTGCTATTTTCAAAAGAGTGTCCCTTGTCTTTTAGGTGTAGAAAAACAGACGAGTCTTGCCCTGTAGAGTTTGCCCTCCTATGCTGATCCATTCGCTTATGGAGCAGTTGTTTTGTCTCCCCAATGTATAGATCAGTGCACTCATCATTACACTGGACTGCGTATACCACATTACAAATTTCTTAATAGATCTTATTATCAATACAAATTTTAAAATATCTCAGCAAGTCCAGTTGCTTTGAGTTACTTTTTATATATATATACCATGACCTGGATGAATGAGAATCTTCATAGTTACGATGATGATTATCTTAAATGATCTCACAAAATCTCTTGACCAATATGTGTGCTAAATTTTTCACTTGTGTACTCTTTAGAACCATGTGTATACTTAGAAGTATATTGGTCAAAATGAATTCTCAAAATGTGTGTAAACACACAGATAACCATGTTGATATTAAAATCTCTCTTCACTTACAATAGCCTAAATATCTATTTACATGTACTATACTATGCCAAAATGCCTTTGCTAGACAGAGGGAGCAGACACCTCTTTTGTTTTAAATGTTGCAGATATATTGCAAGATATATCATGAATAAGTGAAATGAAAGTGACAGTACAGATGCAAGTTGAAAATAACTGTTCATTACATAATGGAGTTTTAGATAACTAGGTACTTTAGAGTGTACAAATGTCTAATGATTTGTTTACCTCAGTATATGTAATTGAGGAGCCATGTTACTTGGTCAGTAGCACAACAGAAGGCTTTGCTGAAACAACTTGTCAGTGACTGACACAATATATTCTGCAAAGTTAATGTGAACAAAGCTCCAGGGAGGAATGAAATACTTAGAGAGCTTAGTTTAGCTGTAACCAGGCCACTCTTTAGGAATTTCTCACTAAAACTTTCATCTGATATGCTACCAGTGGCCTGAAGGAAAGCTGATAAATTCCAATAGAAAGAATTATGATCCCACCCTATTATTTATATGAATGGCATATGTAATGAGTAAATTATCTGTGGCATAGGCATATGTAATGAGTGAATTATCTGGGGGTTTAATGGGTTCTTCCTCCCACAAGATTTGTGTATATTTGAAGAAAATGTCAAACTAAGCAGCTTTCCATTCTGCATTTAAAATACTTTTTATTCTTATTTGTAAGTGAAACTACTATCAAATACAATATGTCTGGTTGCTTGCATCATTTGCACTCCTGGTTTTTAAAAAGGGTAATATTTAATCTGCTTTACAAAGCCTGTTAGGGCGAAACGGGTTGCAGTGTTATGTATAAGATCTTTTAGAAACTGTGTTAACATTGACTCAAAAAGTTTCACTTGGCAGCAAGTTCTGTGTAAGCAGTTCCCTTGTGGAAATTTGTGCTGCATAGTGGAATGCACCATCTTACATTGCTGCGTAGGACAGTCATGCTGAGGAGAAGAGGCAGGAAATCTTATGTGGTGAGCTTCCGCGACTATGCATATCAACTGGCTTAATGGGAGAATGGTGAATTGGAATACGGAGCCCCTAGCATCTGTGGTTGCGTGAGCGCCATCTATTACTGGGGAATTAAGCATGTAATATTGGGAGGGTAGAGGGAGATGCCCCATTTGTTAATACCTGTCCCTTGGAGCTCTGTTAATAATTTTTGTTGCTTGTTCATGAGACGCTGTGCTTATTTAAAGATTGTGGAAGTCTGTTCGACTCTATTAACTGTGGTAGAAAACTAATATTAATGCCCACTCAGTGGTAGATTTTTAATAGACTTTTCAGATGAAATAAACTAACATCACTTGGTTAAGAGATCACTTTATTGATTTAAGTGCTTGACACTTCTGTGCCATTATCTCCTAAACTATACCCTGACCAAATTAATTTTATGAATTTTATCATAATGAACTTGAGCTGCTCTGAGTTTTTTTTATATAAATTGTCTTAATTTATCTATTATAATTTTATTTTAGCTGTTAGATTTTATTGCCCTATTCAAAGTAAAACCAATAAATATATAGAAATTTTTTTTTCTTTCATTTATTTTTTTTAATCCAAAATGGGAAATGCAGGTTTCTATTCCAAATTACCTACATTTCTAGAATTTTGGTAAAATTCGCCACAAAGCTTACATTTTACAGAATCTTTTCTCCTACAGTTTACTGTATATTGTGTTTAAAACCCCTTAACTGTAGACCCCTAAAACCATATATAGGTAAATGCATCTTTCTAAAACAAACTACCAAATGGCAAAGATATGCTAAAAATATGTTATGAGCAATAATGCAGGCATTAAAATGCAACACAACCACAACAAAAGATTTAAAAATACTTTTAAAAGTATTTTTTTTTTTTATTCCTTCTCTGTATCAACTAGAATATAGCTAGAATTCACACAATCTATTTATGTTTTAATAAAATGTATTTGTACTTTTATAGTCCCTTCAAAGGAAGTAAATTTTTTTACAATTGGTTTTAATTAGCGCATAGAGCTTATGTGTCCAGCCGTCCACCAACACTGTTCACATTGACATGATATTTATAGGGACTGCCTTACTTTTTGGGTTTGCATGAAGGAAAAAGTACACAATGAATTCCTATCTGTGGTTTCTCATAGTTAACTATACAGTGAGTTTTACACGTCGGAAAAGTATCAAAATATTTTGCAGTGACAGTAAGCAGTCGTAGAATTTAAATGGGTTCTTGTTTTTATTTGTGCTCCTCATTGCTGTTATGTTTCATGAGAATTTTCCTGAAAAATAACATGACTGTTTTAATTGTTATAATGCGGTAACCATTTGGTTATATTGGACTTTTTGGTTCTGTATATATTCTTTTATGGATTGAACAGGGAATGTTTTGTTCCTTTAGTTAAGCACATCCAATTAAGAATGTTCTTGTTTTTGCATTTTATTGTAGGTTTTATGAATTCATTTAGCTCTTGAATGAATCTTAAATTTGAATATATTTTTTCATTTTCTTTCATCTAGTAGGCTTAATCAAATTTGCTTTTATGCTGTTCAAATCCAAGTTAACATAATATCCTAATTTTTTAAACTAGTTGATGCCATGTAGGTCGGTGGTTGAGTGCCTTTTTATTCGATGCACAATAAAGCTGTGGCACAAATCCTCTGTCTGGTATTTCTATGGTTCTACAGAATGCTATGATGTTACATGGCAGACTGGATTATATGGCCTATAGCCATCATTGCTAGGAAAATAGACCATATAATGAACCTCCTCATTCTTGATGATGCAGGATGTCTTCTTTCCTACAATGTTCTGCTGAATTGTTATAGAATGGTCCAATTTAATTGGTCAAGTGGCAAATGTTATTTTGGAAACTAATAACTAAAGGATAACTCTAACTTAACAAAGAAGTAAGGTAGAAACTCTTTGTCCTTGGATTCTGTACCAGCCCAAGGCAACAATATACATGTAGCAGTGAAGATCTGTTCAAACTTTTTTTTTTTTTAATTCTCTATATATAGAATATAATAAGTAACGATACAAGGGCTGTTACCCAGACATTAAAATCTGTATAATAAGTTATTAGACCTGAACTACAAATTTTGTTTTAATTACCACTTTCATACCTGTTAAACTAATTTTAAAGCAATTGTTGGTACAGGTATGGGATCCATTATCGATAAAGTTTCAAATTACCGAGTGGCAGTCTCCCTTAGACTCCATTATAATCAAATACAGGTTTCCTTTTTCTCTGTAATAAAACAGTAGCTTCTACTTGATCCCAAGTAAGATAATTTAATCCTTATTGGAAGCAAAACCAGCCTGTTGGGTGTATGTAATGTTTACATGTTTTACTAGTAGTCTTGAGGTGTGAAGATCCAGATTACGGAAAGATAATTTATTCAGAAAGCCCCAGGTCCCGAGCCTTCTGGATAATAGGTCCCATACCTACATAATAAAAACTGGGTAAATAGGCTGTAAAAATAAAAAAATGTTTTCAATAGTAGTCAGAAATGTAATGAAGAATAAAGGCTGGAGTGACTGGATGTCTAACATAATAGCCAGAATGCTACTTCCTGCTTTGCAGCTCTCTTGGTTTTCACTGATTGGATACCAGGCAGTAACCAATCAGTGACTTGAGGGGGAGGCCATAATTGTTTGCTTTTAAATCTGACCTGCATGCTAAGGATCGATTCTAAAACTCACTGAACAGTTTTGTCTCATGCGGCCCCTCATTAAATCGCTCAGAATTAGAACACTGAAAAGCAAGAAGTTTGGTTCTGTTCTATTATGTTAATGTCCAGTCACTCCAGCTTTTTTTTTTATTTTGCGCAACCTATCTATTTACCCAGTTTTTATTTTTACACTGGACTGTTCCTTTAAAAATCGCAGCCGTGGATCCTGTTCTGCCTCCGCAGCCTCTATGCCTCAGGAACTGCAATTACTTTCACTTTAATTTCTTTAATACTTGGATGCCACTCACCCAATGGTATTAAAGGGAAAAGAGATAAATGTATAGAAAGGCCGGTATTTTTCCCAGAAAAAGTGGCAACCCTATTTGCCACCCTAAGGCGGCCTTTCTGATGTTGCCCCTCCTCGAACCCGGCTCTCACCTTTCCGAGCACTGGAGCAGCACAAGGGTTGGGCATATGACTAGTGCGCAGAGAGCATTGCGATAATAGAACTTAAATTCCAATTTAAGAAGTAATTTTGGTTCTTCAAATTACCAGGATTCGCTTTTTTCCACCCCTGTGGCAGCCTGAGGCAAGTTTCTAAAACTAAAGTCACTGAAGTTGGTGCTGAGCCAAGCAGCCATTCAAATGAGAGCTGCAGCTGCCGAAAGTAGCAGAGCTGCAGGGGAGCTGGCCACCAATGTTTTGTTTCTAACGTGAGGGGGGTGGCCATCTTTGGGGTATTGCTTGTATGGGCCCCTGTCCACTAATTGGGGGTTTCTTTAACTAACTTGTAAGGGGTGCCCTGGACACTAATTGGGGGGTTTCTTGCAACTTGTCGGGGGCCCAGAAAAATTTGTCTTACGGGACCCTGCTAATTCTGATGGTTGCCCTGGTTCCATACTTTGTCTGGAAGCATTTGTTAGGTGTCCCCCTGTGGTTTAAAAAGGGTGTGGTCAACACAGGCCTCAATTATCAGCCCTCCACCTTATAGGACAGAAAAATTCCTGCCCTAAGTACTACAGAAGTAAGACAGCACTGCATTTGCAGCATACTGTATATATCAGTTTGATCATTTTTCTTTGTGCAACATTCAGGGACATATTTATTACTTTAAATTTTGGTACTACCATGTACCAGATTTTACCGTAAAATCAATATAATATTTTTTATTTGTTATAACCAGCTAGCAGTCGGCTTTGTCATGCTAGCCAGTGGCAGAACAGTGAATGTAAACATTTAATTGGTTGCCATATCTTGCTGTTCAAGTGTAAATTCATCCACATTATTAATGAGCCTAAGTATACTAAATGGAAGCATTTTTTCAACATTATAGATGTATTTGAATGTAATAGTTATATGGGTACTAAGTTATCCTTTCTCCTTTGTGTGATAACGTCCTCCCATTCCTATGTTATTGTAAGCGACTAGTTTATCAAATTGTGTTTGAAGTCTCTTGGATAAAGAGCATTCTCACAACATCAACAGGAGAATGTTCACACAGTATAGAGATTTCACACCACCTCTTCTCTCAAAATAAATGTCTTAATATGTGAGAATTTATAGAAAATCTGCCCCCCGCCTTTGTGAAATTCATTCACATTGAATGAGGAACCCTTGCCAGTCTACAGCATAACATGATGCATGCACCAAAAAAATATCATGAGTAATGTAGCTCATAGAGTTTCCTCTCTATCTTATCAGAAGTGCTTCCTGTCAGGATGCATAAAGTTACACTGAAGGTTTGGGAAAGAGCAATAGAAATAGCTAAATCCTGTTGCTACTTTCCTGGACCTCTGTCATGTAAAGCCATCATTGCTTTTTTTCCCATGGGGTGTTACCTAGTAGTCCTAGATAAGACTGGGCCACCACACCTTCCTGGGACAAAGGAAAGGCAGGAACAGAGATGATTTCCTACAAAGGGACACAGAGACTCCAGGGCCCTTTCCTAAAATTGCTGACTTAGACAGGAAAACCTTGAATTCGTTAATTGTATCACTCTGTGCATTGAGGATATATGTCGTTGCTTTTCTTTTCTATATAATTACAGTTGCAAAGAGTCTTGCAGTTTCAAGTAGTAGTGTGCTGAATTCATTTTTTTTCTATGAATAATATTAACTTACAGTAAATGGCAGTTGGGGTTGAGGTTATGCACTTGTATGTGCTACTTATGTTGTGTGTTTTCCTTTTATATCCTTTGTTTTAACCCTTATTGATATACCAGGGGAAACCGGTAAAAAGGCTTTGACAAAGCTATATTCCTGGAAAAACTGTTAATAAGAGGAAATTCACATATAACTTGATATGTGTGGAGTTCATCTTTATAATCTAATTTTTTTTACATGAATGTACCTTGAATTACCACAATGATGTGCCTACACAGTCCATTGTGTCATGTTGAGCCAGGTTACTTACTTGATCTAGCTTACTGTTTTAATGGAAATTATAAATGTAATAGAAATAGAACAATAAAGATACTTCTCTTATATGCACTTATGGATCTGTTCTTTATTATCTTGAGCACAACATCCATTAAAGATCATGAAAGCTGCCTCAGGGCAGACTTGGGGTAATAATTACACCTGCATGGACAACTGGGATCTCCAAAACTCTGTTTCCAGAGTCTGTGAGTATTGCTTGCAATTCCATGCCTGGTGTCTACTCCTTTTCAGCTTTCCACTGCCTCACTTTTACCTCAACCCCAATGCTCCTGGTACAACAGTTGAGCTTTTGATCCCAGCCCAGGAATTGCAGGATCTCTCTACTCCAGTGCCCAGAGACCATTCTCTTGGCAAAGGAGAAATTTCCTTGGATTTTCAAGAGGATTCTGCTAGACCATCCTCTGAGACTTGGTTCTGTACTTGAATATCTGGACCTCAAGGAATCCAAGGTCTCCTTTGATTACCCACAGTCCTTGTTTAAACATTCTTGAAATATCTGTACAGATATTCTATCCCACTACCTCATCCTTGAATACTGATCAGGTTGTAGGTAAATTTTCTATCTATCCATAGCAGCACACAGATCTATCTGGCTTAAACTGTGGTCAGCTGATCTGTCCTTGAAAAAGAAAATGTCTTCCTATCATTCCCTTCAAAAGAAACTCCTCTTTGGGCCTGATTAGGACAAGAGCATTAGCCAAGCTGTGATGGCTAGAAAACCCTATGTCCTCCGAGCACGCCATGTTCCAATCTCTGACTGGAGTGAATTTTTGTTATCCAAGGACTTCCAAGAACTCAACCTCCAGAGACTACATGATTGCCTGTAGGGGGCAGACTGCTACTCTTTCTGGAGATTTGGCTATAGACACAATGTTTTATGTCCATGGTTCCATCATCTAAAACTGGTGGCCTTCCATTCTGTGGCTCGCAACCTCCTGGAAAACGTCATCACTCTCTAGTCCCTCAGAAGGAAAATTTTCAAGTGTTCTTCTCAAACATCATTGTGCCAAAACGGATAGGACCTTACCTGCATTTAACCTGAAATTTCTCACCACCTTTTATTCATCAAACACAATTTGAGACCGTCCTTATGCTTGGTCACTGCAAGCATGAAACCATTGCTTCACTTCCTTAAGTAGCATGTTGAACAGAAATTATTGCTTTTATTGCTATGGGTTACTGGTGGAAATTTGCCCAGTGTCTGCATACAATCCCTAGTGCGTTATCGGGAAGGGGGTTGGAAGGGAGAAACCATTTAGGGGTTTTAAAGTGGCAGACTTGTTTTGAGAAATCTTAACAAATGGCATAAGATGGCAAGCTTTTTTCTCTTGTGTGATAGAAATAAATTGGCAAATGCACAGAGAAGATAAAAAGGGCAGCAGTTTTACAGCTGAGTTGATTTGCTTGTGTGAATCATGACTTGTCACTGATACCAGATTCACCCTCTGTGTACAGCTGGTGTGCGAAAAGATAATCTAATGGAGATTTATGCCATTAAACAGCTGGGAGGCTTAATGGTTGTTGTTCATGACATCACCAGACTCAAGATGGCCCATTTTCTGCATAGTGAGAGTAAATCGAAACATTCCCATTGCTGCAGGTGTTTGAGAGATTAACTTCAGGAATTTTATGCAGGTATCCTATGATTTCTGGCCAGTCTAACACCATTTATACCCATTGTGTGGAAATATAAATTCAGCTAATTAAATGTGGTTTGAGATTTGAGGAAACTATTGCATTTCTGCTTTTTATGAACCTCAATTTTGGATTGTACTGCTGTGATATGGTTAATGGCAAACCAGTGAACTCCAAATGACAAAACATTAAAGTGACCCCTGTATGAAGAATTGGAGGTCATACTAGAGAGTACCTCCAAGTTAAAAACTCCAGACTGCTTTATAGTTTTATTAGGATTGTGTTTTGTTTGTATGCCCTTAAGTGTTCATATTACTAGCATTAACCCAGGACCACCTTTCTAAAGGCCTTCTCTTACCGTGCTTTCTTTTTTAGCATGCATAATAGGCTATGTTGTAACAAAGCAGTTGGTCATTGTACTGGAAACTTTGAAGTTAAAGGCTTTCCATTTCCACAAGCTGCACATGCTCTTGGCTGATTCATTACAGTCTGTGCAGGAATGTGATGTGAACCCTAGAGGGGCCCGCTTAAGAGAATCAGTAGGGCTTTCAGCATTGGAGGGTGGAGGATGGGTGAGAAGCAGCTTACAGCATCTAAACAGGTGCAGCAATACGTACATATCTGCGTTGTTAGTTACTGAGATAACAATCCTTCCTTACGTCACAGGGCCTATTATTTTTTTTTATTTTTTTAACCCTTCTGATTTCTTCATAATTAAAAAATTATTTACTGTACCATGGATATTTTAGAACAGATAACATGTTGATATGGTTTCATGGTAATTGGTAAATAATAAAATTGAATTTCTACAGATACCTTGTAGTAAAAAGCGTGTTCTCATTCTAAATACAATATCCTTATTACTGCTTTGCATTTAACTACAATAAGTTGGCTTTAGCATCAATTTTATCAGGTTCTCTATTGGTTTTATTTCACCAAGCACTTTGTTAGGTTTACAATATGATAAAAAATCTGACAAAAAGCAATGGTTTGTCCTTACCATGGCTCCCACTGCAGAAACCTTAGTAGTTGAGGATGAATGGGAGGTTAATTCAAGAGGCTGAATTATAAAACCTCTTCAACCATCTCTTTTACGCTAGGCTTTGCTGATCTGAAGAGAAGAATTTATGCTTGTGATGCCATGCAGTCATTGGCTTTGAGTATGTATTGTCTTTCAAACTTTTGCAGTCTTGTAGCTGGAAATCTTGTTCATTTGAACTTCAGATCCTTTTTGTAAGTAGCATCTGTTTGCTTTTTTAATTTAGGATATAGTATTTTTTGGACCATTTCAGATGTGCAGAGTCTAATTCAAAATAGAATTTATGCCTAAACTTAATAATCGTCCATTTTAATCTAGTTGGTTTCCTATTTAATCTGACAGTAAGACTTCCAATTCTCACCTAACATGGCTCCTTGTGGCGCCTCAAATGTTACTTCAAGCAGAGTTTATTGCAGATCACAGGCTTTGCAAATTCTTTTCTTCCCACATCTGCGTCATGCAATAGCTCATCTTTTTTACAGTTAAAAAACGGTAATGAAAAGTAAGCTTCAGCAATGAAACTCTAGCAGTGTTTTGGTTTACATTTACCCATCCTCTTAATACTACTATTGGCTCAACCTTTGGAACTGCATGTTCTTTGATTAAATAGAAGGC
>CM044439.1:108517068-108540240 GCA_024363595.1 Xenopus borealis
CTTACCCCTGATAACTACATCATGACATATTTTCTTAATACTGAACAGTAGCTTAAAACTCTTGCAGTATAAGATAACAAACTGTCACGAACGGCAACCTAAATCCAGAACCAGTGCTAGGCTCCCTGGTCTTGGCTCTTGCTTGTGCCTATAACAGCTGCCTTTCAACTTGGGAGGAACCCTCAGCTAATTGGATGCCACCAGGTCTTGCTAAGAAGGGAGCAAGCAAAAGGTTCTAGACTAGCTAAGGGGCACAATCGTCTCACCAAAGATTCGGATGGAGGGACGCCAATAGGAAGGCAGACCAGCCAACACAGTGTGGAGCAGACGGGCCAGGCCAATACAAGCAGGGTAGAGAATAATCTCAGGGTCAGGATTGGAGAGATCAGGATGGTCAGCAGGTAAGCAAGAGTTGGGATACAGAGTATAGAATAGTCAGACAAGGCAATGGTCAATAACCAGGAGATCAATGGGATTCACATAGGTTCTATTTAGTGTCCCTGGGTGTGATATTCTAACTGGCAAAGTACTGTACACTGAAATCCCTTTAAATAGTATTTGAATATTGCGTCATCACGTGCGGCAGGTGTCCCCGCCGGCCACAGGACAAGATGCTGGAGCACCAGGATAACTCTTATTCGTTACAGAAACATAGTGGGGATATTGGTGGTCATGGTAGCTTGACACTTGGTCAGAAGTTGTAGACTAGACAATATAATCCAAGCTTCAGTGGCTAGAATGTGTTTTGGATTTGCAATTTACAGTTTATTGTAGGTGGATGCATCACTCTGCAAGTAATTTGTAATCTAACGCTAAAAATGCGATGTTCTGGACCACTGGTGACAAATCTGTTTCCTGGCAGGTTTGTAAAGATGGCAATGCCCTTTATTCTATTTAAAGTCTAAAGGATGTTAACATATCCTTCTACTAGAAGACAGCTGAGCCTCAAGCTGAATGCATGGGTTAAGTGCCAGTTGATGGCGTTCCAGCAAAGGTGTTAATTACCTCTATTCCGAAGGCTGTCCGGATTATTACTTAGAGATGTTCCACTATTTTGGATTGAAAACAATCACAGCTCAGATAAGAAGTGCAGAGCATCCAGGCAGATTCTGCACACACATGGCAACCAACGTGCAACATTTGCGTGGGTTTTGAAATCCTAAAAAGCTTGTAAATAACTGTCCAACACCCTTTTATTTTCCACGGACTAAAATTAGTAGACTCTTTTCTCGAATGGTGGTGGTGTTTAGTATGCACCTGCCCATGCCATTTACATTTGCTGAAAAGTTCTCCATTTCCTTGCACTGCATGTATTTTACTATCTCTCACCTTAATGAGCCAAATCTTAACTACTTTGATGTCCATTGCTTTTGCTACTATATTTTGTTGATCATATTTTTTCTTATGAATGGAGAAAAAAACTTGTAAAGTTTCCTAATTTAATAATGCCATGTTTAAAGTCTTTGTGACATGAACATTTCTTTAGTACTAGTTATGTATCTTCTTTTAATTACTTATTGGTGTCATAGAAAGACATTTCACATTATTACATGGGATCAGTGAGACCCACCCCTAAACACCATGGGACGTCAAATTTCAAGTTTTCAAGTTCGGTTTTGTTAGATAAGATACTATAGAGTTTTGAGGTTAAAACTCTCACTCGAACTTTGATAAATATGCCCCCTAGTGTAGTGATTTATCAGGGCAGCAAATGGAGTTGGTAATACACACAGTGTAATAGACTCTAAATAGGCTGAATTTTAGGAAGATGCATATTTGCTTTCATGAAAGCGTGTATTTTTCTTTATTTAGAATACCCCTCATTTATAAAGGGCTATATTTAGTAATTTGTAATTAGGGAAAATAACACAAGTAGTGCTTCCAAACTGAGAGGTCCATGATAAGCTGAGGTTACAATCTACATTTACAAAGAGAAAAAGTGCCAAAGAAATTAAAAGGTGCATGTGAATGGGGTTACTTTTGATGAAGTGGATGATAATGCAGATGGGCAGTTAGTAGGGAATTTTCTTAATTATCTTGGTGTTCTCTACTGCTGCTATTACCTCTGTCAAAGGAAACCTTTTAAGCGTAGGCGCAATGCTATAACAATCTGTACTGCATTGTGACTTGTTGCAAAAAGTTCATAAAAAGCCAGCCACTCATAATTGACTTTTTTAGAGGTCCATTGTAGCTCCTTGTTCAGTGTGTGTTAAATAGGCCTTGTGCTGAACTGTACTTTTTACCATCACAATTCATTGTGCTACTGTAAACGGGGAAAACCAGGAAACTGAATCTACTGTGTTTGGTTATTGATCAGGGGATAATTGGATAACCAGACTACAACCCCCACCTTCTTTCTTTGTTTTGACTCTTGTTGTTAAGAGCCAATTCTGTACGGGATTATCTGTACACTGGTAAGTACCAAACATGGAGTGACTTTGGTTCCCTGTTTAGCTCAACAAATCCTAATATATTATTACCATTTGATCCTCATTAGAACTTAGAATTTAAAAGGAGGTAGTATGAGACACAAGGTATGTAGTATGAGACACAAGGTATGGGGAAGGAGGGAGTATGACACAAGGTATGGGGAAAAATCAGTACAGCGGAGCTCTTGCATATAGTATGTACTGAATAATGCTAGGCTAGATGAGAATCTAAATCTAATTATCTAAAAAGTCTGTTTTATATGGTCTTAAAAAATTTGTTTAAGCAGCTTGCAATTTAAATGGTAATAAGGTGATGAGTAAATTGCTAGAAGGGAGGAACTAATAGTTTGGTGAATAATTGGAGATATGTTAAGAGATTTCAGCGCAGATTTATCAAAACGTGAGATTAGAGTTTACAACAGAAAAATTAATCCACTTTCTATTAATTTGCTATGGGCAATTTAGAATTGAATTCATCAGATGGTGAACTCTTGGCTTATACACATTGATAAATAGACTTTGGTGTCTTAATGGGCAATTTTATCAAAATTGAGTAACATTCTCCATTACTCTCCCCTGATCCACTATTGAGAAATACCAGTTGCGATCTTAGTTTTTTTTTCCACATAATTTCTTAACTCTGTTTTGTTGAGTTTCTCGATGTTCCCACAGATCTTTCTGATAACACTAGAGAATATTTTGAAACTGTTTAGAATTTTTTAATACTTTAAACTCAACCCAATGCAAATGTGGTCAAAGATTGTAATGGAATTTGTAATTGCCGAGTTTCATCAATGATTTGGTAAGCATATGCTGATGAGAATTGGAAAAAAATGTAATGTCTACATATTCTGCCAAAATTTAAAAAGGCGAAATCTCTATGTATATCTGCTCTTAATATAAAATGTACAAATTCTTAACTATATCTAATGCTGGCCATACACGGGCAGATAAAGCTGCCGATATCTGTTGTTTAGACCAATTTGACGGCTTATCTGCCCGTGTATGGGGGCTTCCAAAAGGTCTTCCTGATTGATATCTGGACGCCCCTTGGCGTCCTCTTAATCCGATCGTTCGACCATATGGCCGAACGTTGGGATTACCCTGATACAGCCCTGCCGTTAGGGGCATATCGAGGAAAGATCGCCAAACGAGCGCATCTTTGCATCTATGGCCAGCTTAACTCTGTATCCATGTTTCATATCTTATCAATTCTAGACACTGGACAAAGCTACACTATACGGTGAAATGTACCAAGATACATGGAGAAAAAAGATTCCCCCTCCCCCTGTCAGGATTTCACTAATTTGTATATCCAGATTAGCATTTGGATCCAATTTGAGATTTATTAAAAATTTACGCACAGGAGTAGGTATTTGACTGTGTATGAAAAATTATATTTGGTGCATCTCTATTCATTTGTGTCTTTTCCTTTGGATGTTTATAACTTTTGGGCCAGCCCTGGCAGGAATCCAGCAATGTGTCAGCTGTATTTTTCCTCCCTCTTATGTTGCCAGCCTTCACTCACCATAAATGTTTAACCCATGGGCTGTTAGTTGTTCTCATAGGTGCTGACTTTCCTTACCTCCAGGAATGGGACATTGTAAACAGAATAAGGAAATTAAGATGAAAGGGAAGTAGTAGAGAAAATAACCCATGTCTAAGTATTGAAAGTTGGTCAGCCCATTGAATGATTTTGGCAAGTATCAGCAAACATACAGTATCTGTGCTGTTTAATTGAAGACATTATTATGGTGGAATGTAAATAACCCTGAAGGAAGGTTGTTCTTAGTGTTTTCAGAATGTCATTTATGTAAATGGCTAAATAAAAATCTTTCTGTATGCTAATTCTGCGGTCTCATACATTGAAAAATGAAATAATTAAATTGGAACTGTACAAGTAAACATAATGAAGATATTAAAACCAGTTTAATTACATTTAAACTGTGTATATAGCCATTTTAGCGAATGGTGTACTGCATTACAGCTGATTTTGCCTACACTATCCTGGAGAAGTGCTAATTTGGAAGGACCTGCAAGCATTACTTGGAAGCAGAACATTTTAATAAATCATACTAGGGAATAAAGTAATATATAAAATGCTATCCATGCGATAATAGGAATGCCTTATTTTTCTTGCTGCTGTGTGTAAGATACAGATATCTAAAACAAAAAAAAGAACACGTCGGGGATGTCAACTCTCACCATTAACTTTTGCAATATGTTTACAGCCACAGCTGTAAAAGTTAAGTGAATATATTTTAATGGTGTTCTTGTATTGAGTATAAATGAAAACCACACCCCAAGCTTTTTGTCCTTAGGAAACCCACTTTGCTGGTTTAATAAGCATAAAACAGATTGAAAAAGTATTGGGACTGCAAGATCATGAGAGAGATTTAATGCATGAACAGAAAGTGAAATTGAAAATATATACTGTATATAATATCTGTAAAGTGTTTGCAGATCTTAATAATATTAAAGATAAATGAAACACGATAAAAGTGTTTTTTATTTTGCAGTTTTTTTTTTAACCAGCAATATTGTTGGGCTCACACCGACTGTAATACCTAGGCATGTGGAAAAAGTTGTGTAGTCCACTTTACAGTAAGGGTTTTTTTTTCTTTTTTTAATCAAAGTCCGACTTTATCTAAATAGTTTCTGCTATAAACGCCGATTAAATTCGCTCGGGGTTTGAACGCTTATTTATTGCATAATTTTTTTCAGACTTTTTCCATCCGATTTTTTTTTTTTTTTCAAACATTTTTTCGTGTTTTCACCCGAAAACATAGGATGCTTTTAGGTATAGCACGAAACCCAGCGCACATCAAAAAATCATTGGGACTTTTTTTTAAAGGTTTTTATTTTTCATTTTATAACCATAAACAAACAGTAAAATGTACATGGTTTCGTCATTATTATAGTACTCTCAGTATAGCATGTGTATTTACCTTTTTTTTCTTTTCTTTTATTAATCCCGTACATTCATATATATTTCAGTTCTGTTATGGTCCTGTATTGGTTACCTCTAGATAGCTTGAACAGTAGGTATGTATAGTTCCGTTCCTACTAGTTTGTCATCTCTGTAAGACTCCTCTTCGGCTTCCAGCCAGTCTCGCCACACAGTCATATTTCTGGGGACAACCTCTTGCAGTATAAGTTGGTTGTATTAGGGGTACTGCAGCTTTTAGCAATTTCAGCCAGCCATTGAGTTGGGGCGGGGGGCGGACTGTACCTGCTGCATCAAATGGAGGTTTAATGGTAGCTTGGAGAAGCGAGTATAGCCTGGTGACCTGGTGGTCCCTTGAAATTGGGCATTGGTGGCCTGTCTCAGCTGGAAATAGGAGAACCAGTGGAGAACCTCTTGGGTTTGAACATGTTTTATTTTGGTCCTGGGGTGTACCACTCCATCCTTAACCAAGTCCCATACTGTGCATAGGCCCCATATAGGCCATATTTTGTACACCGCTATATATTTTATAGATTATAATCTGATATAATATGTTGAGTTGTGGGAGGAAGGAGTTTACCCAGAGGGGTAGATGTGGCGATAGGAGAGTTAGAGCAAGGTTGCAAACTCTTAAGTGCTGCCACCCATGCTTTGTATGGGGTGGTTATAACTGGGTGGGTTGTGTGTAAGTTGGGATATGTACCAAATGGGATATATGAAAGTGACTCTGTTGATCTTGCTATAGTGGCTTGTAGTGTGAAATTCAACTTGTATGGGTCTAGTTTAAGCCACCAGTGCATATAGTAGATATGGGCTGCCAGTGAATAAAAGTACCAGTGTGAGAGGCCCAATCCCCCTTTGCTAACTGTAGCCTACAGTTTGGCTCTAGCAAACATGGGGGGCTTGTTTGCCCAAAGGAAAGCTGTTTGGGCCATGTCAGTGGATGAAAACAAGGAATGGGGGATGAGGACCGGGGAATAGTGGAAGATCTAGAGGAACTTGGGGAGAAATATTCTATTTAGGAGGTTGATCCTGCCCCAGATGGAAATGGGCAGATTAGCCCACACTTTCAGTTTGTCTTTCATAGAGGAGAGGATCAGATCAAGATTAGAGCGTATGAAGGCGTCTAACGTCCTACATACCACGATGCCATGGTATTTGAACAAGTCCATCCAGACCAAAGGAGTTTGAGGGAATGAGTTGGGAATAATGTTGGTGTAGATAGCGAATATGCTTGGTTTCTCCCAGTTTAGTTTTAGCTCTGAAAATCATCCAAAGTTGTCCACTATACTCAGGACCACCTGGAGGACCTTTGCAAACACCTTGGCATCTATGTTGAGCAGGGAGATCTGTGGTAAGATCCGCAATTAAGAGGGTCCTTTCCTTTCGTAATGACCACAATCGGTGCCTCATTAAATGACGGAGGTGGTCTTCCTCACTAGCATATATTCTAGTCTTTTGTAAACAGGGAGAAAGAATTTCACTGAAGATTTTGTACCAGTCCGATGGGAGGCCATCGGGACCAGGTGTTTTGTTTTGAAGGGAAGCTATTGAGTCTTTCACTTCAACTAGAGTAATAGGGGCTTTGAAGAGGGCATTTGCATGTGGTGACAGATGGGGGAATTATATAACCTCTAGGTAATTTAATTGTTCTGTTGAGTAGTATGGTGGTATACAAAGTTTGGTAGTAATTTGCAAAGGCATAATCTATCTAAGGGGGATTTGTTACTATGGTACCCGAGAGGGATGCAATTTTGGGTATAGTGTTGGATTTTTGCCTTATGGCTTGAGCTAACGGTTCAACCACTAATGAAAAAATAATGGGCAACCCTGACGATTAGTTAGTTTAAACAGGGTAGATTGGGTGCCATTATTGTTCACTTGGGCTGAGGGCCCATCATACAAAGCCATTATGGCCATTCTCAGTTCAATAGGAAAGTTAATTTTTTACATAACTGCAGATAAGTATAGCAAACTAACTCAGTCAAACTCCTTCTCCGCATCTAAAGATAGAAGCAGAGAAGGTGTTGGAGTTTGTTGCAGATATTAAAGTATATCTCGCTCTAGAGTCCTGCGCGGGTCCATTTTTTGGGACCCGGACCCGCGACCCGCATTCTTACCCGCTTGGACCCGCGACCCGAACAATACCCGCGACCCGAACCGTGCCCGGACCCGCGACCCGCTGACCATCAAGAATCAGGAAGTGCTGTCATCATAAACAGGAAGTGACATCATCGGAAGTAGCCGGGATCAGAAAAAAAAGGAGTAAAACAGAAAGTGCTGTCATTGTAAACCGGATGTGACATCATTAGTAGTAGAAATGCTCAGAAAAAGGAGTAAAGATCCCTATAGCGAGGATCCGCGACCCGACCCTCAACCCGCCAACCTGCAGAACCACCGGCCCGCTTCTATACCCTCACCCAGAAATTCTACGAGCAACCCGCAGGGTACCGGGGGATTTTGCGGGTAACCCGCGGGTACCCGACCCGCTGCAGGACTCTATCTCGCTCTACGTTTAACATCTGGAGCTCCTCTTGCAATTGTAAATACAACCTGATCTGGGTCAATTATTTTGACATAATGGGTTGTAACCACTGCTATAATTGTGGCATATATTTTTAAATCTGCAATTAATAAACTGAATGGCTGTAGTTTTGGACTACTGTAGGGTCTTTACCTGGTTATAATATAGTTCTTGTTTGAGACAAAAGCATTTCTTTGGAAAAACATCCTAAGGTAATGGCTGCATTAAAAGTTTTGATAAGATTTTGAAGTAATAATGAGGAGTAGGTCTTATAATATAAATCGGTCAGTCCATCTGGGCCTGGAGCTATGTTACTAGGGAGCGATGCTATAGCCTTGGAAACTTATCATTGGTGAATTTATTCCTCAATTTTAATGCCAGAGTTGAGAAAGCTGTACTTTATCTAGAAAGGCATTAATTTATTGTACAGTTGGTGTTATTGGCCAAATCATAAAGCTTCTTTGTAAATGAACTGGTTCCAATTATGCCTTTGTCGTGCCTCAAACTCTGCCTTTGTCCATGGAAAGGCTTATGTAGCAGTATAAGCGAAATTGAGTCAGGCACTCGCAGGATATGCCTTATGGGCATTCCATATACTAAGAGTTACACTGTACATTGTTTATTTTTAAATATTCTTGTATTGCATTATATACCTTATTCTTGTTGAAATGTTTTGTGATTAAAACCGGATAAGTCTCCATTGTGGTCTAGTAATTCTATGTACTTGATCTTTTATACATACTAAGAGAGTTGCATGGTCTGACCACCTAATAGAACCTATATGTGCACTTTCAACAAAGTCCAGGACATCTATTTGTGTTCATACCAAATCTCTTCTTGAGTATGAAGCATGGACATGGGAAAATCCCTTTTCATTGGGATGGTGAAGTCTCCAAATATCATATAGAGCATATTTAAATAATATCTGAAATTAAGAATGCTCTGGGTTAGAACCTTTTATTTGCCAAATGTGATCTGTCTGATTGGGGGTTGGGGACAATGTTAAAGCCCCCTTCTATGAAACATGTCCATGTTTCAAACAAGATATTTTTGGAAAACTTGCTTGATAAAGGATAGTTGTGCTGTATTGAAAGTGTATATATTGACCAAAGTATAAGGTTTTTGGTTCAAACTGCAATTTAGTACAATACAATATCCATTGAGTTCCACATAGTGACAAAATCTAAAGCTGTATTAATCATTATTGCTACTCCTGCTTTTTTCTGTGCTGGAGCGCAATATAGTATAGAATAATATTTATTCCTCGGGATACACTAAGTTAATCTACAAATAGTTTCTCCTACAGGGATTCATACTTGTGAAATATGGCAAAATCATTAAAAAAAAACTGACATTTCTCCTTTCTTCCCAGTGGCACCAATAGCAATATTTGAACTTCTTATCCCGAGTCTCAGATTAACCGTATGGGGTCAATATCTAGTTGCTCCTATTCACTATTTAACTAAGAATGGACATTTTATTATTTGAGGAATTGCAGAAACTGCTAAAACTCCAAAATAAGCTTTTTATCAATCTTTACAACCAGACATTATATGGGAGCGGTCAATTCAATTATTACCCAAAATATGGAAACCAATATAGAGAGATATGCCTTTTCCCATTGACTTAATTGCAATCTCCAGGTATGAGATGCAGGATTTTTAGATTCTGACTTTTCCATCCTCTGGGTTTAATAAATTCAAAAATTTTTTTTTTTTTTTTGTCTTTTTTAATTAAAAAAATATCATGAATATTTTGTGATTTTTTGCATTCAGGGTTTAGTAAATAACAAATACATTTTTAGCTCCCCTTTCTGTATTTTTTTATGTTGCCTTTTTCCTACTTTTTAATAGTCCTTATCAAGCATAACAATCCTGTTAGACATTTGGTTGGATCTGTAAAAGCATTAAATATACTTTCATCCTATATAGTTTGAGGAAAGCCTCTAAAAAACATTCTGCTTGATATTTGTTAATGTATATTTCCTTGTAGAATAAGCCATGGCTTCTTAGGCCGTTGTGTTCTGATAACCATATCCAGTATTAATGTGTTTGTCTGTTATTCATAGTGAGTCTGTCTTTTTTTATTGTTGAGGTATTGAAGACTGATGTTAGTGGGGGCGATGATCTACTGGATCACAGTACTGCTCAGAAAGGTAAGTTTGCTTTATCCAATAGCATTTTGCCTTTAAAAGCTTTAAAATAAAAATAGTTACAAAATATATTGTATGAGGAAGGAAAAATAACCAGTAAATTTGAAGACCGTATATGTCTTTGGGTTGGAACCATAGTTGAACATTCCTTAAACCAGTGTTTGGTACATAGAGATTTCCAGGTATTCCATAGGCTACATGCAATATCCTTCTCTGGCAATCATTTTGTGTTCTGTCTCCTGTTTTAGTATCCACTGGGTAGCTGATTGGTGAATTATTTTTTTTTATTTAATGAAGATAGTGGCTTGGCAGTAGAAGACTTATACATACATGTGTATGTATGTGTATATGTATGTATGTGTATATGTATGTATGTGTATATGTATGTATGTATGTATGTATGTGTATATGTATATATATATGTGTATATGTATGTATGTAAATATTGCCCTTTTACATCTCTTGCCTTGAACCACCATTTGGTGATGGTCTGTGTGCTGCCTCAGAGATCACCTGACCAGAAATATTTCAACTCTAACTGTAACAGGAAGAAGTGTGGAAGCAAAAGACAGAACTGTGTCTGTTAATTGGCTTATGTGACCTAACATTATAGTTTGTTTGGTATGTTTGTGTGCACTGTTGAATCATATGATCCCAGGAGGCTGTCCTTGTTTTTTAAAATGGCAATTTTCTATTTATAATTACCGAATGGCACATGCTACTAGAAAAGTATATTATTATGAAAATGGTTTATTTACATGTAGCATGGTTTTACATATGAGCTGTTTTATGCAATATATTTTTATACAGACTTACATTGTCCTGGGGGTATAGTTTTCCTTTAAATAAAAGTCCTCTTTCTATGTGATCACCAAGCCAGAACAATGATTACATTAACTGCATGGATTGCCGAAATATAACACTATGGTGGTCCATTATAAAAGAGATGTTACCGTGCAGTCACCATGGATAACCTTTTTCTGCACTCTGCTATATAAATGTTGTTATAACCTGAAATAGACACTTTCTTGCTATTTCGGAAGCCCCTGAACACTTGTAGAAATCTCCCAAAAGATCAGCTTTCAGTAAAAAAGAGTTTAATCTCTGCTTCTCCGGCCAACAGAATTTCTTTAGTTATAGGTGGAACTTGGAAGACTGATTTCATCTTTGCCTGGTGATCTTGTCCAATTGAACTTTTTTTGTAAAGAAAAAGCAGAGAAATTAGGTCCTCTTTACAAAGTACTAAAAAAAGTATAAATGTTATAGCAAACCAATTGTTAGAGAAAACAGGCAGGGTTTTTTCTGATGTTAAGAACATTTTTGTGTAAAATGGTATTTTGTTAACATTTGGTTTGCAGTTCCTCTTCCTTATCTATTAAAATGTATAAAGTTAATGCAATATTTTGTGATCCTAGTTATCTTCTTCAACCTATTTCATGCTAATCAATTTTGTATTTTAATTTTTTTTATCAATCTAAATATTTTTACTATGTATATTTTTATCTAGCAATGTGCAAACATTATCTGTTTCTACTTTAATTATGAGCATTTACCTGGAGAAGAGGTATCTATGTTTCACAAGTTTATAATGTACTCCATTGTTAGAATGAGCCATACTATGTTGTGTCCTTGCTAGGCTGCCACGAGTAAATTTGTGCATTGGCTGTTGACAGCCCAGAGAAGATCTTAAAATGTACCCCCAATATGAGTGAATAGAACTGAACATACTTTCCAATTACCAGTTTGAAATACAGCCATTAACCCCTTAGTTAGATACTTATTTTTGTTATCTTCAAATCATTAAAAATATAGACCTAAGATTGAGGATACTGAAGATATATTTTTGGCTTGAGAGTATGGGCTGAGCTGATACACCATTACTATGACTGATCATCTGTTCATTATAATTCGTGTCCGAGCCAACAAAGAAGTAGTGTTTGGAACGTTTCTTGCCTTATATTGCCATTTAAATTAATTGTTACCCAGACTGCCTGTATGGTTCTTGCTCTGTACCATGCGCACCCCTCTAAAAAGAGATACTGAAAATTACAAAATAAAAAAAAACTTTAGATTTGGCTAAATTAAAATTCCTTTTTGCTGTTGAAAAGTTCCATCACTGTGGAACCTGACTGTTTTATCAAATCCAGTAATCTGTAGTGAATGCTTAATTCTTTTTCACTAAAGGATGTATTTCATTGGAATATATATTCATAAATTCATCTGTGTATGTATAGGTATAAATGTAGTGTAGTAGGTGAGCTTTTATGGGAAGCACATCTGTCCAAGGTCACCCTTCTCTTCCTCAGTGAAAGGATCTTGCAGATGTGCGTATGACAAATTACAGTTAAGCACAAGTGGTCCAGGTTAATGCAATTGCATACACGTAATCATCCAATATGTCTTAATTACCAGTGGCATTTTTTTGGATGACTTTACCAAAAGCTTTTCTATTTGGATTTGGGCCTCTTCTGCCATTTCTAGTTCTGAGCTCATGTAGGTCTGAGCTGTATGTTTGGCAGCTGATGTTGAATATGAAAATCATGCAGTTAGTCTCTGCTTATCCCAGGAGACCGTATGATTCCCAGTTATAGAATTTTTCAGCTGTGCATGTTAAACGACAAGTGGAAAGTAACACCTTACATGAGTCATTACCCAGAATCATTTAGTTGCTTGAATCTACATTGGTAAATTGATTTGAAACCTTTGAAGCAAACCTTAGCCTCCGATTTTATTTGACTCGTTATTTATTGGTAATTTAACAAAGCGGTTACAGTAGATATCTTGACATGTAGTACAGCGGCGTGACTGAAAAATTAAATAAACCTGACAAATGTATAATTATGTTGAAAGAGCAGTTGTGACGTAAATGTCAGACAGTCTTTTATGTGCTTTAGACTTAAAATTACCAGTGTTTTTATACAGGCTTATTGTGATTTAGATCTGTAGGGCTTCCCAGCCAGCTGTAAAAGCTAACGAATATCTACAGAGAATCCTGGGAGTTTAATTCTCCATCTTCAAATTGTTCTGCTCTGAACATTTGGTTAGGTGGGCTAAGAAATTCAGTCACCCAACAAAATGTACTTGTGGGCATGAGGTGCAATGTAGTAGGCCATGCCAACTGGACTGACTTATGGCTTGGTTACCCATTATGGATCACTGAAGTTAAACAGTGTAATCGGCTGACTTGTCTTACATTGTATCAACAGTCTGAGCTCCCATATAGAAAGGGACAGACACACACTGCTTTTAATAGCATTGCATATACAAATAAATTAGAAACCATAGAAAATTGTAATGAATGTATATGACACGGTTGCTTAGACTGTTTTCTTTTGTTATGCAAACACATTTTGGGTTAACATTCTCTTTAAGTGGATTTTACTTTAATGTGGTTATTTATGAAAGGTCAGGTTTGTGAGGTTTTGTTTGCTTATTTTAAGGAAAAGCCCAAATATCAAAAAACTTGATTGAATGCACCTGGGGGGTAAAACTTAATTACCTCATTTATTGACTTTTAGGCTAAAAAAAAAAAACCTTGAATACCTTGAAGTAAATCATTTTCGAGCTCAAACCACTGTAAAATACCTGAAACTCATGAAGGCAAAAAACCTCTTCAGATGGTTAAAGGGACCTTTGCCATTGAATTAGACATGTCCTCAACAAGTTTTTAAGTAGAGTATTTACAGATTTGGGCATACTAAATATCGAAAAATGTGAGGTGTTTTTTTATACTGAAAAATTTGAGTTCTTTAGTGAAATTAGCCTAAAAAAAACAGTTTTTCAGGAAAACAGAACCCCCTAAATTTTTTCAAAATGTTATGATGCTTTGGAATCGCTAGAAGATGCATTTTTGGTAACGTATGACTTGGAGATATGGCTTTATTAAGAACTTGTAAAGCATTCATTGTTAGAACATTTAGTATGGATTTTATTTGCTAAATATGCATACAGTGTGTGTGTGAGTGATCTCTCCTTTTGAGATATTTGTGACATAGGGGATATCTTGCTGTTGCATATATTGACAGTAATTATTTCCAGAGTTTGAAAGAAAATACATATCTATAGTTTATATTTTCAGGTCTCCAATAGGTACATCATTTGTGTGCCCAGTGAATGTGGGTTATGTATTTGTTCAGAAGAGTTCAGAAGTTCGCATTTAAATTATGCCATTGTTCTAGAACAAAGTAGAAAGACCTATTTGAATTTAATTTTGAATTCATCTCTTTCTTTGGCCAGTTTAAAAATATAAATATAGAAGCAAAAGGCTTTCCAAATTAAGGTATAGTATTTTTGTGTCTATGTATTATTTTTCTTACGTTTCTATATATTCTAAATAAATGCCCACTTTCTGATTTAAAATTAGTTTGTCCTCAAAAAGCAAAATACAGTTTTCTTAAGTAAGCTAAACATTACCCCCCCCCTCAGTAAATGCCCCCCCCCCTCAGAAAATGCAAGTGTAAAATGTCCAAACTCAAGTAAAAAATTTGTCTGGCAGTAATAAGGATTAATTTATCGATTGTATGTAAAATACAGATCTTGTCCCTAGTATTACATTTTTTTGACAGTAGGTGACTCTTAAATTTGCTCTATTCCTGACCTCGGCTATCCTGGCTTTCTTTCTAACTCTGACTTTTGCTCCCCTCCTTTTTTCCTCTTGTAATGAAGCTTTTGAAGGAAGAGGGTGTTGGAGGTCACCTGAATTTCCAGTAGTTGAAACTGTAATATATACTTATCCCAAGCATCTTGCATGAGCAAGAATAAATTACTACATTTCCCACAAGTTTTAATTTGTGGTGAAGCCCCTTTGGACTCAATCCATCATGATACTTAATACCTGAAAAGTAAATGTGCACAGATAAAACTTTGCTTTGGTAGATATTTGCTACTGGAAATACACTATTAACTGAAACAATAACATGGCTCCTTGCCCAAGGTGTGGTCTGATAGGAAATTAGATGTGCCAGTTGGGTAGAGGGTTGCCCAAGGAATAGTGACATCAGAATCTATAATACAGTCTGTCTCAAAGCCAATTCCCCCCCCCCCCAGTTTTGTTAAGGGCATGTAACTGCAAGTAAATGTCTTGTTCAGCTTTATGAATCTTCCTATGTTATTGCTGAGGTATGCAGAAAAGTCCTAAAGAGAACCATCCATTTTTCCTTCTAAAAGGCATGTTGTTTTTTATACATAATATACACCGGTATGGGACCTGTTATCCAAAATGTTTGGTACCTGGGGTAAAGTACCCCTTCTTGTATAAATATCAGGATATTATGAGTCACCATAAGTTTCATGACCATATAAAAGCACAAGGCCGAAGCCCAAGGGAAGTAATTAATTATATTCTCATATTTTGCAACAGGGGTTTTATTATAATTCACAAATTTCCATGAGTCATGTGACAGAAATTACATCACCAAGCTCCCACTATAACTATTGACATCATTAAGCACTGTTGATAAGGACATAATGAACAGTATGTTCATAACTCTTGTTTATTATATAAAATTATACACACGCCTTAAAGGCCCAAGCAAGAGGTGATTTGACATTGTTGAATTGAATGGAATGCAGCACTTTAAGCAACGCACATATTGGAGTACAGACAGTCTTAATTGCATGTGTTCTACCTTTTGGTTCTTGGCACACGCTTTCAGTCCGTATTGGCTCAGTGCTTTTAAGTGCAATGGCTGCAGCTCGATACTTCCTGCAGGTGTTGACCAAGGTCTCTTGTCACTGTGCAGAAATGTTGGCTACAGAATTTCTTTAGCTTAAGTAGCTTTGCAAGTTTTTTTTGTTTTTTTTTTTAAATATTGTTTTTGCCAAAACAGAATCAAGTTTTCAAAAATGTAGCTCTTGGTGCCAGATAAACTAAACTACCAAGGTCTCAAAGGAAGCACTACATATGGTGTGTATACATAACAAAAATATACATTTGCTCTGGGAAACAGGTCTCCACGCACACAACAGATTATGGCTACTGCTGCACTTCTATATTGTTAGGGCAGAGCTACCTACCTCCATTTCAGTCCGATCCGAGGCTGGGCAACAAAACACCCATGTCAAGTCTGATCCAATGGGAACAAGGTAAGTAATAGGAAGTAGGGTGGTGTCGCAATGGTGATCTGTCACAACACGATTGTTGGATGCAGCTTGCAGCATTTGCATCAGACAGTCGTGTCATGTCGGATCACTGTTGCAACACCATTAACTTCCTATTACTTACCTTGGAAGTCGATGGTGTCACATAAATATAAAATATAATTACAATGAAGTTTAGGTGCTCCGTGACAAGAAAACAAAAGGCCAGAGGACCCTACCCCATAGTCTAAGTGGGAGGGTAACATACAGACACAATTTGTAGGGGTAATAAGGTGCTGTAGGTCAGTTTGTTGCACTGTTATATAAGTGCCAGTTCCCAGTTCAGGTGGTATTTATCCAAGTGCTCCCAGAGGTAATCTTTGATTTTCATTATAAAAACACTGAAGGAGGATTCTTAGTTGGCAATTTAATTCTAGAACGTCTCAGTCAGCATATCCACCTGAAAAACAAGGGGGGACATGATTACACTTTACAAATACATTAGAGGACATTATAGACAAATATCAGGGGACCTTTTTACCCATAAAGTGGATCACCGCACCAGAGGTTCTTCACAGTGAGGACAGTGAGTATGTGGAATGCAGTTGCCGGGTGATGTTGTGATGGCTCATTCTGTTGATGCTTTTAAGAGGAGTTTGGATGATTTTTTGGACAGACATAATATCAAAGGCTATTTTGATACTAAACTCTACAGTTAGTATAGCTATGGGCATATATGGTTTGTGTTTGAAAGAGTGGAGATGTGTGTGTGTGTATGTATGCTGGGTTTTTAATTTGGAGGTTTTGAACTTGATGGACTCTGTCTTTTTTTCAACCCAATTTAACTATGTAACTAACTATGTAACAAAAATTTAGATCAACACCCACTTAAGTCCACATCTCACCCAGTATCATTTTAAAGTATTTGTGGCATAATAATCATAATTGTGAAATAACTTTGCAGATGGGTAGCTATCATTTAGTCAGAATGAGTCAGGTACAAATTTCTATGCACACATTAAAGCTAGGTCAATTACAGTAGATTAGGGTCTCTATATATTGATTCGTGCCTAGTAGGGTATAACTTCAATAAGCTAAAAACCTGATCAAAAAATTATAAATAAGCAAAATATAATTATTCTTGGAATGATTTCCAATGTAAGAAGAACTCCTGGCACTAGTGTGTTACATTGTGACGCTAAACTGACTGATTATAATTGTAACAGGAGAGAGAGAATTACTAGAAGTTAATTGAAAATCATGACACCAAAACATAAGGAATTACACTAGGTAATCAAAGTCCTGCATGAACGTGTCGATAATTAGAGAGGAATGATATGAAAAAACAGTAGCTGAAATGCTTTGATGGATGATGAAACATAGACACACAAGTCGATACTGGACAGCACCAATTGCCAAGAAGCTACCTTGTAGCTGCCCCTGTGCACGTTAAAGAGATACGGATTCCTAAAATAAAACTTTTTTTTTTTTTTTTAACTATTATATTAAAATTTGATTGCCTAATTCGCCAGATTGAACCTACCAAATTGCTGCATAACCCTATGGGAAGCTCCGATAGGGTTATTTCAGCATTTTAAGATCGAATGGCTAAAATCTTCTATCAAATTTTTGATAATCAATTGTTCGTTCGATCAAATTTAATTATAACCCTTCAAATTTGATATTCTAGAGGTTAAGAAGGGTTAAAATTCGAACGAGTTTCGACCAATTGTAGATCTGCCCTAAATGTACATTTATACTGTAAGTTAAAATTCATTTTTAAGTGTCCATATCACTTTAAGTAAATGTGTATTGAACAGAAAACAGAGTCTTTTGCAAAATCTTATATTAAGATGAGTTATGCATATGTACAATTATACTATATATTCTATATATATATATATATATATATATATGTACAATTATACTAATTTACATAATGGTTTAAGGGGAATTGTTTACTTTTATTTCTATAAAGATATATCTGGGAGCTGATATCTAATATTGAACTGGATAATCCAGAAGGATTTCCAGCAGTCCTATACATCAACAAGTTTTGCATGACTGTAGGTGTGGCATGAATGGATCTGCAACATGGAACTGACATATATATTCGGTATATATGTAGACCGATACAAGAGGTCCACTGCACTCAACCCATTAACAATATATTGAAGACCTTGAGATATTTTGTGCATACAGCTATTAATAAAACAAAACAGGGATTATTTGTTCATATATCGCAATATCTTTAAGATGGCCAACTACGTCAGTCATCCCATATCTGGCCAGTCCTACTCTCAAATTGCATCTGAATCATTAAGAATTCTATTGCTTCATTATACATTTTACAAAGGGACTAAGTTTTTACCTGCAACTTCTATATATCTATATATAAAAGTATAAGGTATACCACTTAAAAGAAAGTCTTAAAAAAATAATTAATAAATAATTAAAAATCTAATATTTTTATTATTCTGTAAGACCTGTGGAGTGCTATAAGATTTTTTTTTCCTCTATATTTTATCAATATAATTTATAGATATCAGGTAATTTATAGTGTAGTGTACTCCTTCCAGTATGTATTTATATGTATATTTTACTTGTATAAGTTTATAGTTTTATAAATTTATTTTCTTTCATTCACTTGCTCTGTCCCATGCTGTTCTCTGTCCCCAATGTAACATCTTTCAGGAACAATGACTTAATTTCTCCAAATTGAATTTCTGACTTTAGTGTAAGAATGAGGGTATGTGTTTTTCTTGTAGCTATACCAATTTGTAGATATCACTACAAATTCCCATGGCAAGCAGTTTTGGAGATCAAGCATATGGTCCTGTCAACTCCAATAGGGAAGTTTGATAGGATGCATTTAGGTAAGGCTTGGACTGTGTACCTTTCTACTTATACAATTGTGGGCATTTGTCTTAATTTGGCAAAACTAAATCTGTCTGAACCATTTTGCATTTTAGCTATACTGTATGTATAAGAGTTTGAAATGCATCTGAATGTCGAAAAAGATCTAATCAAAGTATTTTTCTATCATAGCAACCATAGTACATACTTTTTTTCATGGGACAGTCCCAATTTCTGACAGCTCAACCTGCAATCCTGGATTGTTACTGAAATGTCCTAAATTTCACTTTGATCTGCTGCACTGAACAGCCCGAAAAGATAGGTTTCTGAAGTGTAATTAAATAAGAGGCTTGGCCCAGAATACCCTGCCCCTGCACTTTGATACATTTGTACCTATTTAATATAAGCAAATATACAATTGTAACTATTTAAGCAGGTCTCTCGGGGAAACTGTGACTTGCAGCTTAAAGGGCAAGGAAAGTGTAAAATAGAATAAGGCTAGAAATGCTGTATTTTGTATAATAAACATGAACATGAACTTACTGCACCACAAGCCTAATCAAACAAATTATTTATGCTTTCAAAAGTCATCTTGTAACTTTGTTATACATCTTTGCAAGACTAGACTACATACACATGCTCATTGTGGTCTGGGCTTCTTAGGGATCTTCATAAATTATCAAAAAACAAAGCTGCTTGAGTTCTGCATGGCTGGTAAGTAAGACAGGGGCTCCCCCTGCTTTTCATAAGTATGATTGTTTCATTGCCAGAAGTTAGGGACCATCTGACAATTCCTATCCACAGCACTAAACGAAGGGAGAATTTCACTATATACAGTCAGGTTTCTTATAAAAACGGTACACATTTTTAAATTAAAGTATATTGGGGAGAAATTTCTTTTTCATTAAAGAAAGTAAAAATGGGATTTTATTTCTTTCCTTGCCATTTTAAAGGGCAATAAACCTTCATTTGCAGAACTGTAATAGCACACAAAACCTGACCCTAAATGTTCAAACTTTCCATAACCTGCAAAACTTTTTTTAAATGGATGTGGTATTTATGGGATGTGGCCATTAAATGTATTTCCTAATGCTGCAGATCTTTTTGTCCTTCTTTATATTTTTCATATGTTGGGAGGAATTCACAAGCAATACTTCAAGGAAGTATGAGTTAATTTGTATTTGAAAGATAATGGCAGCTATGAACTGTAAACCAAATTGGTAAAGTTACCTGTCATAGTTTAAAAGTACTGAATCTCTTTAAATGTGTTGCAATAGGGCAGAGAAACTGGCAAAGTTATTGTGCTCATGATAACCACATGCTGTGCAACATCCCTTCCCTAAAGCCTCAACTCTGGTGGCAGGAGTTAGTCCTGGCAATACAGCCAGCTTGTAGCCTACAGCTAAGAAACACAAATTCCAATAGTGTCATCATAATGTGTTCAAGTATATAATATCTATCATTAGAAGACCTTTTATTCAGCTAACATCTGAAAATACAATTTTTTTTTTTAACGGATACCTTTCCGCTCAGGATGTCTGTATCCCTACAAAGAGATTTCTGGCACTAATCTAATGTGTAGAAAACAAATAAAAGCAGTTATTTAAATATTCCTCCCAAAAGTAGATGAAAGGGCAAGTAAAGGTACATTAAAAACATAATTGATCTGAAACGGCTGTGTTTCCCATATGAACTCACTGCGCCACATAATTTCTACCTTGTATAAAATAATTGCATTCTTCTTTTAACATTAGCTCACTGACAACAAATTTCCACTTTACATCTGCCCTGGGCAAGATTTGTACCCCATGCTCAACACCCAGATCCCATGAATTCACTTCTAGATGGATTAGATGAGCATGTGCAGTAGAGTGTAAGCATATGTCTATGTATGAGTGGAGCTTCATGTTAGAGTTTTGCTATCAATTAATTCAAGTTTAGGATCAGTTATCTGTAAACCTGTTGTCCAGAAATTTCTGGAGTACGTAAAGGCCATGTCCTATAGACTCTATTTTAGCCACATAATTAAAACTTTTCTGTAATAATAAAACAATACCTTGTTCTTGAAACAAACTAAGATGTAATTAACCCTTATTGGAAGAAAAACCATCCTATTGTGTTTGTTTAAATGATTTTCTAGTAGATGTACGGTATGAACATATTGTACAAATTGTGGAAAGATATGTTTCTGGAAATAAGGTCCAGAGCATTCTGGATGACCGGTCTAGAAGAGGATGTATTCTTATTCAAGAATAATTATTCCTTATTACAACATTTTAAGTTTTCCCTCTTTATCCACCAATTGCTTTTGTGTTCCCACCAATTCTTCTGCATTTTTGAGGATGCTTTTCACCAATCTGACCGCTGCATTTTATAAAAAATTTTGTCCTGAGAATGCTGCTTAAAAATACTAACCCATGCATTTTTCCCCTGGGTCCTTCTGCAGATAGTAAATGTTAATTAGTTAGTACCTCCTATGAACAAAGACTATCTAATTTTGTTATTTTCTTAGTATCTGCGAAGATTCTCACTCATCCAGGTCATGGTATATCTATAGTAATGAGTCAAATCAATGGGACTTGCTGTAGTAATGGGTCAAATCAATGGGACTTGCTATGTCTTTATTTCTCTTGACATTTTCCTAGTCATCCAACTGTCTTCTCAATTCAGAGCAGTTCAGATCTTGCATCATTTATCTTTTGTCTCCTGAAAAATATGACCTGGGGAATCTGCTGTATTCATTATTTGCATCAACACTCTGGATCTCTTCCTTATCTGCAACTTTCCTCATTTAATTAAAAGTGCCACCATGTATTAGCCCTTGCTTTCATGTGGTGGCCAAAAGTGATTCTCCTCTCATGGGTGCAGCGGTGATGTCAGGCTAATGTAAACAGTTTTCCAGACTATAGAAGCTTTGAACTGACCCATGCAGAATGGCACCACTGCTACAGCCGTGAGACACAGTTGACACAGGTATGTTATGAGGGGGCTAGGTGAGGCAAGGTATTGATTATAGTAAATAATTCTTTCAAACAATCTCAACTGTCCATGTTACTTTAGAAACATTTATTTCTGTTAATGTAAAGGGGCATTTAATAAACATCAACTTTATTAAGCTGGCCGGTAAGAAAATACTTCTAGCCATATGTATGAAAAAAAGATTTTCATGAGCAATACCGTTTATAAAATATTTGCACTGTAAATAAGATATGTCACCCATTGGAATGTTTAGTAGTAAAAACATTAGGTAGTGTAGTGCCTTTAATTACACATTAGTCCTCATGCTAAAGGAATTTCAGTTTTTAAAAAACAGGCTTACGTACAAGCATCCTCAACCCGTCAATTTATATTTAAAATGTAATAGTAGGGCTGAGTGAGTGGTGGAGCTAAAACTGCCAATTCTAGTTTGCACCCCATGGTTATATGAAAAGAATAGTAATGTTTCTGAAAGATTTTATTTCTAAATATTTTTTTGGATGAAACTTTTATTTATAAGTAGCTGAGGTACTTGGCATTGATGATTAATTGGTTGTTACCAATGCATGAGGAAGGGGCAATGAAAAGTGCGCTGTTTACATTTTTTTAACTTCCTTGTTTGTGTGACAAAAAGTCACAGGATTTTTTATGATTCATATTTGGTATAGCCAGTCACTTGGATTCAACCCAATTTGAATTCTGCTGAAAAAGGCTGAATCCTGATCCAAATCATGGATTCGGTGTATTCCTAGTTGTTAAAGCTTGAAAATAATACTTCTACATTGCAAATGCTCTCTAATACTATGGAATGCCACATTGACATTGGTCAGATAGGCATACAATAAAGAACAGACTGCCGCACTCCCATGTGCAAAAGTGAAAAGGTGTTTTTTATTGTGCCCAAAAACCAGGCAACATTTCGGTCCTTCTCTCACCTTTTTTCAAGTCAGATGAGTAGGTGTGTAGTTGGCACTGGCTAGTAAACCAGTCAAGTTTGTAGGCAAGTAGAGTGGATAACCATGCTCAGCAGGTTGGTCTCTAATGAGTCCCTGAGTACTTATGTTGTATTTGGTCTTGCCATGTCTGAATACTTTTAAAAAATACACTAATAGCCAATAAACAAACAGACAAATTGTCTTTTCATATGTAAACAGTGGTAGATTATTAAAGGAAAACTATACCCCCCAAACAATGTAGGTCTCTATAAAAA
>CM044439.1:108569900-108585759 GCA_024363595.1 Xenopus borealis
GTTCTTTTGAGAAATGGATTTCTGTGCAGAAGTCTACTGGAGCAGCACTATTAACTGAAGTTTTCCCATGACTGTATCCCTTTAATGCCTAATATTAATTCTCATTATGCTTTCCTAAAATGTCCCTTTTTTTTCCTTCAGTGACTCCTCTCTGTTATCAGATACATTTACTCCCTTAATGCTGCCATTTTTTCGCTCTCCACTTCCTTTCTCATTGTGGTTTGGACCATAGTGTTCAACATGCACAGGGCTAGGGCTCTTTGGTGTGTGCATGCTCTGGTCAAGGCTGGGCTATTTTCAAGCATGACACTGGAAATGTAATGATGTTCTCCTAGTTCTGCCCATTTGCTCTATGAATGTATATGACAGTTTGGACCAAATGCGGTAAAATTGACTAATGCTTTTCAGTGGCCACTGCCCTTATGCTCTTCTCTACAGGATACATTTAGCCATATACGACCAGTGTTTGGGCAGCTTAACCCTTGATTTCACTCAGGATAAGTTCTCGTCATAAAAAATGTATATTTTATAACCACAAAAGTCAATAACTAAATACTGTATTGGTGCCTTTTGGACACAGATTTTGGACTGAGATGATAATACAGAAATGGGATAGTATTATATTTTTTAAATAAATCTTGTGTTTGGGTTTTCAGTCTTGTACTATTGCATGCAGAATATTCCTTATAATCACATTTATCCTTTATGTATGCATTTAAAAAGGTTTGTTTGGTAGAGTTCCCCTTTTATATATTGATTTTATTTTTTTCTTTATTTCCCCAAGCTTGTATGAACCTATTACTGGCTTATAAATGCCTAGCACCCCAGAGTATGCAACATAAGGGGCCATTACCAGCACCACCAGGGCCCCTTCAATAATCCATTAGCCGTGTTCTTTAAACTCTCCACAACATGTGATGTTAATAATTCTTAAATGGAGAGTATATATTTTGAATAGCAAGGGACAACTTGTTTGTTTATAGTCTGTACAGAGACATACCATAAAGCCATGCCAGCATACATATCCACTAATAGGAAGTACAGTTCTGAAGAATAAATTGAGAAAAAAGTGGGTAACATTTTTTTTCTGTTGGTACTTTCTTTTAAATATTAAAATTTATTTTAAAAAACCCTTAATTGGTACCAAAGGTATTCATATGTTAATGATTTAATTCCCTGGTGTGTGCCTAAAGTTTGTCCTTGAACCAGAGCTTCTTTTAGGAGAAAATGCACCAGCCTTACCTCTCCTCCTTAGTGTAGATTTAGGGGCAGATTTATTAAGGGTTGAATAGTAAATTCAATTAGAATTTTCAAGTTTCAAAATTCACACATTCCAATTTGAATGTGAGATTTATCACACCTCGACCATGAAAAGAGTCTTAATTCAAATATTTACCACCTAAATTCTGGTTCATGTGCAAGTCAATGGCAGAGGTAGCCTTTTGGAGATTAATAGCCTTCCTGACATTCAAGTTTATTTCCAAGAGAAAAATTTTGATTATTATGAATCAAATTTTCTCATAAATAATCTCCCATTTGAATTGCGTGTGTTCGAATTAGAAAAGATTCAAATGAATTTGAAATTCGACCTTTGATAAATTGGCATAAATACGAAAGGTAATTAAAGGAGAACTAAACCTATTTAAAAAAAAACCCTACCTCCACCCTAACTCTTTGCTTACCCCTTGCCGCAGATTCCAGCGTTGGAGTTCACCGCAGCCATCTTCTTCTGAAGATGAAGATGGCTGCCGTGAACACAGATGCTGAAATCTGCAACAAGGGGTACGTAAAGAGGTAGGGGTATTTGCCTGGGCGGACAGTTCAGCTGGAGGGAGGGGGTCTACGTGGGGTATGGGTAGGGTTTTTTAAAATGGGTTTAGTTCTCCTTTAAGATGGAGGTGATGCCCAGGCTGGTGCATTTTCCCTGTAGCATGTGCAACAGACTTACTGCATTGTTGGCAGTCCCAATGAATCAGAACTTCATTGAAACCTTAATATAACTTTGAAAAGGGAAAATATTCTTGCCAACATAGACATATTTGAAATAGAAAGGGTTATATAGGTCATAGTGACATGCTACAAAAGCATTGGATATTTTAACCTTCCTTTAAGAATTATCTGTGTCATTTAGACCTTTGGGCCCAGCAAAGGTATTCTATGCCAACTTAACTGGAATTTGATTGCATATAGACTCTGTTCTGATCTTATCTGAGTTAATCAGAGTGAGATATGATGCACGATAAGCAGAACTAAAAAAGTTGTTTTTCCATATTTAATAAGTAAACCATTCGTTTGAGTACAATAGAGGATATATAGAAAAATATCAGTTACTTGTACCAGGTTTGTTCCAACTCCCCCATTTTTGACCATGGACTTAGAAATGCCCACAGTGAGCAGCTAATTGGGTGATGTTGATAGTCTAGAAGTGTGCTTTTCAGAATTATTATAATGTTACACGTGGACATTTATAACTGGTTACAAATTGTTTGTAAGGGGTAATAAGCTATGCTAATCTAACTTTGTGACGTACTTTGTAGGAACCAGGCACCTTCACAGGTGAATTTCAAGGGGATTGATCTGTCCATATTGCAAACATTCTATGTAGGAACCAGTAAAAAATTTATTTTTGTGAGCCATCAATTGACCCTGGCGGTCCTACTTGCCGTCATATGCAGCTATTTTTTTCTTGCGTTCCAATGCATGAGAATGCTGGAGCTAACCTTTATGGTGATTGTACCCATGGGAGCACCTGTAAATTCTGCATGCACATAAAATTGGTCACAAAAAATTTAATCTGGGATCAGTGTTTACATATGATCCTGTGGGTATAGATCCCAACTGACTTGAACCAGCAGAAACGTCACTTCATAGGGGAACACCCGCCCAAGTGTTCCAGTCCTTAAGAACTAGGGTTTGCACCAAAATGATAGGGGATTCAGCCTGCATTGTATGATGCATTTAGCTTGCATTGTATGATGAGCTATTTGCTAACTAAAATAATAGCCTGAACATTGTTCATTAAACACTTGAAGTTTCACGCAGACATGTGTGCCGCTGTTTTTTTCTGAGGAACTGGATTTGGGAGGTTGCTGTACCTTCACCGGTGAGCACCAGGTTTATTTGTATTAACGTTATTACAGGGTTTGCTAATCCACACAAGTAAACTAACATTGTAGAGCCACACAGGGAAGTATGAAGGATGTGCTGGAGAGGTAATTGCTTCACTCACCCAGCCCCCAAAGCAAGTTATTCTGTTTAGGTGGAAGTTGTTGGTGACCTAAAACTGTCTTAACCGTGTTCATCATTTTTTTGCATTAGAACAAACACTGAATCCCCCATAAATGATTCTGTGGAATCTTAGGGCTAGCAAATTATAAATCTGGTTTATATTCAGTTTGGCTTGGGTTTCTGAAAAGAAATGGATTCTGCTGAATCCTGAATTAAATTCTGGACTCCATGCATCCCCAATTAAAACATTTTTTTTAAACCATAATCAACTGAAGTCTCTTTGCCTCCTCAATTAACATGAAATAGAAAATGCATTATTTAAGACTGCATGTAAAATTAGATACAAAGGCACTTATGCTCTATACATGAGGCTGAATTAAAGAATTAACTTTATTTTGGGCAATATGTTCTGTGATGTGTACTTGGTATGGAATATGAACAAAAGTTAGATGAGTGTGTTAGTGAATAAAATGATTAGCAGATATATTATTCCTTTGTAATTTATTCAGCAACAGGAGATTGCACTTTATTTTATCTAGCAATCTCGAGTTTCTTCTGATCACATCATGGTACGTATCTTAGCCTGTATGCTGTCATGCAAAATGCATTCAGAAAATTGTCATCATGTGCTCTCTGTTCTTAGAAAAATAAATGTTCATTGATTTATGACTTTATGTATATTGGTGACCTTTCTAGTCTACTCAACAATGTAACTTTCTTTGGTTAGTGTAAGTGTAGTCATAACTATATTTTACGTGTGCATTTACTGATGTGTCTAGAACTAGAAAAGCTATATATCTATATATTTCTGCAAAATTCATGATTGGGAGAAAAGTATGCATTCTGTCAGATAATCCAGTAAATAAGCTTGTACTGCAAATTATTCAGCAGACCATTTATAGATCACGGCTAAGAGAAAGTTCTGCCCAGATATGTTTTTTTCCAGTCATATACTTATTTGAAAGCCTTATTTGTAATGAATGCATTCTTATATAATTGGATGTAAAGTAGGTGCTGTGGGAATTGTGTAAGGCTCGTTCCGGTCCAGTATTTGCTAGTAACCTACGAATACAGAATAGTGAAACAAGGATGTAGTTGGTTTTAAGTGGTTACTAGACTGGATATTTTGCCAATATTTTACAGTGTAATCCATAATGAATTCTGGAGTTTACGTCTTATAGTAATAAAGTATCCTACAGCTTTTCTCCACGGTGTAGAACAAAGCAACAGGGATACTGCACAGCAGAGGTAACAGCTGCTTTGATAATGAATTTATTCTCCAGAACAAAAATATATTTGTACTAGCAGACCTATTACTACAGCAGTAAGTAAGTGTAGCAAGTGAAAGTATGAATAAAATGTAAATGTCAGTATGCATTGCTTCTGAGGTAGTAAAGCTTGTTGCCTGTGCCTTCAAATTGTGTGACACAGTTATAAATTCTGGAATGTGTAGAGGTTAACATATTAATTAAACTCTATTTTATTATTTTTATTATTATGAATAAATATTTATAAAGCTGCAGTACTGTACATTATACAGGTTTATCAACAGGACATACATAAACAACAAAAGAGATATTATTGTGTATAGAATTGAGCATTCTGCCAAGTTCAGGCCATGAAACATGCATAAATGTGGAAACTGCTAACATGCATAAACCCTGGGATTTTCAATCCTGCTTTAGGGTTTAAATCTAAATAAAACTGGAAAAACATACAAGTGTCAATGTTAACCTATAGCTAATAGGTCTTCTTCCCTGCAGCAGTAACCATTAAACTCTTGACTTTACTGTCAAAGCGTGAGTTTAACATATTTTTTTTTTTCAGGCATTGGCCATCCCGTCCTGAGTTCTTACTGTTCACATTATGTAAATATATGTAACTAAATATTTACTTGGGGATTTTATTAAAGGCCCGGGGATCTCGGGGGTTTGCTAAAGGCTCCCCACCACAGGGGGATATCCTGATCTTTGCAGTTTGTTTGGATTGGCTGCCTGTGCCTGTTATCTCATGTCATGAGATCGTTCTCAGTTTGTCGGTTGTCTAACCCAGCTCAGAAAGTTCAAGCGGATAACACCCGGTTTATTAAATTAGGATTCTGAGTAATGCTGACACCAGCTAACCATTTCAATGCTGCAGAGAGCGAGAGATGTGATGCATAGCAAGGAAAAGGTTAAAAGTGCATATATGTAAATCAAGGGTTCCAGCTTCTTAATATTGATGACCAGTCATCACAATACTAATAGCCATTACGAACAGTCTGTGCATGAGAATGTAGTAAAGGCATTGGCACAATAATAATACATGCCAATGTTTTATAAGGATACCTATTTTTTCACTGTTCTCTTTCTTTAGCCCACCCTGGAGTTCTGCATACATCTCTTTACAGTATGGAATTGTCAATTGTGACAGATGCAAAATTAATTATATACAGTCATAAGGTAGAAATCTGCATTCCTGAAAGCTGTATAAAGCAAGGAGTTCACACTTCTATTATCTAAATGGCAATATTGACTTATTCTGCATATTTATTCTTCATGTTTACAGAACCAATCGTGTAAGGTAAAAATGCAAAGTACAAGATAGACCAAAAGTGCTTGCTATTTTCCTAAACCGTGCAGGTACAATGAATAGAAACCATAGGTTAGAAGCAGTGACCGTAACACTTCACCAGGTTTTGAAAATTTCACTGCATTCAAATTAAATTAAAATGTTTTAGATGAAAATCTGTATCAAATCAAAATGGCACCAAGGCCCAAAGCACACCAGGCATTTGGTCCATCTAGTTCCACCAGAGGAAGAACTTGCTACCTGGGCTCCCTACTATAAATGTTAATGGCGCCATCTGTTGCTTTTCACTTCAGTGGTCGAAACCTGAGTGGTAACATCAGATATACACAGCTCTTTTTAATGTGTTGTGCAGCTGAAATAAAACCATTAATTGAAAGGTTTCATTATCTTTCTCATATGGTAAGTTTATGGGGCAGTACTTTCACTTACACAGTGACTGTAAATAGTGTCCAGAGACAGACCAAGACTTCTGTGATGCACTTCAATTATATGAAAATTATATTATTATATGAAAATGCTAGCAAGAAACCTAATGGAAAATATTTCAGGTGGATTGTCAACTAATCTAAATATTTGAACCTTCTGATTGTGGAAGGCTTTTCTGCTGGCCTTTGCAGGAGCTGTCATAGTTTCAATGTTTCCAGCTGCAAAAGTGCTCAGCAGCACAAACATTTATTTTAAATAACTGAAACCCCTCACACAGATAAAAAAAAAAAACACATGAAATACTAGAAGAAAACACTTACCGTACTTGTCATTGCTTTAAAAAATGAGTCTAAAAATTTTAATGGGTAGGATGCCATAAGTATATTATGACACTTTGTTTGGTATTTGTTGATTGCTGGATTCTGGTGACTCTTGGGATGAGGTTTTGCCTCTTTCTTGTCCCTCAGCCATATTTGGAGGGTGTTCTGAAATAACAAATAGTAGCTTAGAATTTTACATATTTAGTTTCCTGCGATTTTTTTTTTTTTTCTTATGGATAACAAAGTTCTGTTTGATAAAGAACTCTAATGTGATATTTAAATGAGATTTTGTAGTAACATTTTTTTATTTCCCATTGCAGGTAATTTTGAAGTAGGAGTTCATATTGCAGACGTGAGCTATTTTGTTGCGGAAGGAAGTGCTCTGGACTGTATGGCTAGTGAGAGAGCCACAAGTGTATATCTTGTACAGAAGGTAAACTAAAATGCATCTTTGTGCTAAAAATGGATTTGCTTATGTATAGCACATGTTTACATTTTTTTTTGTCAAGATTTTAATGGTGACTCATTTTCTTCAAAATTTGTGTGTCACTGCATTTTATGCGTTGAGAGTTGAAAAACACACTGTTGCACATACTTTGTTGTAGGGGCTATTTTGTGGTTCTGGTAGACTCTCTGTATACAGTAACTCTGCAGGTGTCATTTGCTTCTAGAAAAATTTATTAAAGGATTCCATGTTGAGACTCCTAGGAGAGAATACAATTAAAGATTCACAGATCATATGTATTTAATCAGTCTTCACTAAATATGATATCTTTAGGATCTTTAGGATACATAGACACTGTTCTAAAATGTATGTGGTTCTCCATTTATGCCTTCCCTGCCGATCAATGAATGTTACCTGATCTCATATTTCCTTGTGGGATTTAATTAAATAGGCTTAATTATTTCTGTGTTCAAAGATGTTCTCTATTCCCATAATTGTAGAGAAACATTAGGTCTGTTATGGAGGCACCAATGTCACACATATGAAAAGAACTCGCGCATCTGCCCCTTTATCAGGTTTCTCTTGGGCTCTCCCCGATAGTTTGAATTTATATAAATTGGTTATTATGTAAGTATTATTATTTGTATGTTTTATACTTGTATATATTAATGCTAGTGGAACGCATACACCAAAAAACTCTCCTCGTCATATAGAGCTACTGTGCTGAAATCCAAACAGAAGAACTTTTTCTCTCAATTTCTTGTTAAAACCTTACTTGTCGTTTTTTTATTGTAGTATGCTAAATTTCTAAACCTAGCTTGACTGCTTTATACTAGACAACAAGTATGATTTTTGCATTCTGATACTTGATGGAGAACGTTAATCTGGCAGCCTTAATGGAAATTTTTACAGTAAATCTCAAACACCCATTTTTCTCTTAAGGTTGTGTTAATTGTGACATGTTATCTTGCACAATCGAGTCCTCTCCACCCAGAAGCTTGCAAATATTCACGTAGCAGTATAACAAGAACATGAATTAAGTCTGATTACTGTTAAATGAGTCGCTGAGTAGGAAAAAATATGTATTACTGGGGAAATCGCTTATCTATCTCTTATCCTGCAGACCCAATAAATGTTCATTAATTTTTTTCTTCAGACAAATCCTAGATGTGCACGGACAGCTTGACATTTATACGAACACAGTTGTTTGTTCTGTAGCAAGATTGTTTTTTTTTTCTCTTAATTTGTACAAGATGCATTGTCTTTTAGTTAGAAATCTTCAGGTCATCATTGTAAATGTTTCTGTACTTCATATATTTACTTTTATGTTATTTGGCAGACAAAGCTCAGTGCAATCTACATTAAATATGCCTTAATTAGCTCAAGGAGCATTTGGAGCACACGATCAGTTAAAGGCACATCAGTTTAAAAAAAACACTGTTTGTGTCTATATTAGATAGGCCTTGTCTAATGTAGTAAGTTTTCTGTTTGGCCTCCTTAGTCAAGTTTTCTTTCTGCTATTTTTTACTTTATTATATATTGTTTATTTGTGGTAAGCAGATTTTTGCTTATTGTCTGTCTTCTGTTTGTTTCATTTAGGTAATTCCAATGCTACCCAGACTTCTGTGTGAGGAGCTGTGCAGTCTGAATCCAATGACTGACCGACTAACATTTTCAGTCATATGGAAAATTACACCGCAAGGCAAGGTGGGCACAGATAACGTATGCTTTGTGTTTCACTGTAAACATACTACAATACTGAAATCTGGCAATACAAAATTTGCAAATCTGTAAACCTAGAAATTTACCATTGCAAGGAACTCTTAAGAATGGTGGGTTTTTTGTTAACAATTGTAACAATTATCCGCAAATAAATTATTATGGGGGTCATTTACTAACAATTGAACTTTTTGAACGATTTTTCCCCCCACAAATCTAAACATTTGTGGTATTCTCGTTTAAAAAAAAAAAGGTCTAAAAAATTTAGAGATTTATTAAGTGTATAAACCACGAAAACCATTAATACAAAACTTTGCAGGGTAAAAGTTTTCAAGTTCCTACAGAAGTCAACGGGACCTGTGTTGATCCTATTGCACTGCTCAAAATCACTTCAGATTTTTTCGTATTTTTTTCGATAGGTATTGTCAGAAAAACGCAAATTTTTAGAGGCTTTTGTGGTATTCATATTTTTAGGCCAACGTTCAGCTTAATTTTCTGGTCATACTTTTTTTAATTCGGAATTTTAATAAATCTCACAACATTCATAGTTTGAGAGTTCATGAGTTTAGTTGTGGTTTCAAAAACCTCCAAAATGACCTCTGATCAATAGGCCCCCACATTTCAGGTGAAACATACCCGTGACATGTGCAGACCCAGTTATGTTCACACTGAGCCTCATAGAGAATTCTTTTGCATTTTAAATGCTTTTGTATTTTACAGTGATATTCAAAAGAACCTTCCCTCTCTATTGAATGGACGCATCTTGTCATTTTAGGATATTGACACTCTGGCAGATTCGGGGAGATTTAGTCACTTGGCAACTAATCGCCTCTTCGTCTGGGCGACAGCCTCACCGAACTGCCTTCCTGTGCCGTATCGCTGGCTTGAATGTAAAATTGCTAGCGGTATGGCAGTCGCATTGCTTCATTTATCGAAGTTGCCTAATGAGGAAACTTCAGGCGACTTGGAAAACGAAGCTCTGTGGATGCCATAAATCTGGCGACTTGGCAAGGGATATATATATATCTACTTTTAAATAAATATATCTATACTGTATTCTTTACTGTTGGTAAACTTTTATTTCCTTGAAGCTGAGGCAAGAGCTAACATAGGATTCAGCCAGGGCCGCTCCTGCACTCCCTCTCCGGTCATGCCGAGCACTGGTAAAGTGTGCGATCGCGTACGTAGGTGCAGGGGGAGGCTGTCGAAGGCAACATTTAGTTGTTTGCTCCTCGGGGGCTGGTGTGGGGTGCCCTGAAGTTGAAGGCCCAATGGGCCCCTCAGTCGACACTGAATTTAACAGTAGAACTAGAACCAGTTGGTCATTATAGTTGTACTAGGTGGTATTATTCTACTGCCGAATTCCCCAACCAGTAGCTCGCGAGCAACATGTTGCTCTCCAACCCCTTGGATGTTGCTCCCAGTGGCCTCAAAGCAGGTGCTTATTTTTGAATTACTGGTTTAGAGGCAAGTTTTGGTTGCATAAAAAAACAGATGTCCTGCCAAATATTCTCTCCTGTAGGCTGCCAGTCCATATAGGGGTTACCAAAAAGCCAATCAGAGCTCTTATTTGTCATACACATGGGCTTTTTCATGCTTGTGTTGCTCTCCAACTCTTTTTTAAATTTAAATGTTGTTCACGAGCAAAAAAGGTTGGGGACCCCTGTTCTACTGTATGCAGAGTAACTCTTAAACCAAGGCAGTGGAAATGATGCATAACTGTACTCAAAGACCACTCTCTCTGTAGGATGCATTGGTTGCATGGGCTCATGGTGTAACTAATTTTCCTAAACTTTTAATGGGGTTCTTTAATTAAAGGCAATTTGTTTTCCTGAGTACAGTAACCCAATGACCATGACACAACATTCTAAATTGTAGCATGTGTGGCTTTTTGTAGATTTTTCATATATTGTATATCATGTGACAAGTTATCCAGGAGCACAAAGGGATGGGCAGGGGAGAAAATTAAAAAAAGTAAATGTAGATAAAAAGGGCTGACATTTGTTGTGTTCAACTTGTCACCAACAATCTGTCTTCTGTATATACTCTTGGAAATACTTAAGCACATGATAAAATGGATATTATGAAGTCTAAACCTGTAAGTAGGCAATGAAAGCAAAGCAACTGATGACATCACTGCTCTGCCTTTGATTACATTTGTCACAATGTCAAGCATACTGTAAGAGCTGATGCTATGTTGTACATAGTAGATGGACAATTTAAAGTACTAAAAATATCTAATTGCAGATATAGGGACATAACAGAACATTACAGATTAGGGAAAGAGATGAAGCTTTACTAACCATCCAGAAGAGCAAGTGAAGGAAAGTGGTACTAGAGATGATATAGGGCAGTTTTTAAGAAATCTGACCAAGAAAGTGTGCTATTTAATTATATTAGGCTAAAATCAAAGGTTTTATCCCCTTCAGTTTGTAAGCTATGGTGTGTATTTGTTTTGTACAGTATTCAAATAACCCTTCTTTGACACACGTATGCACACGCAATTTTATTTATGTTTTAACTAGAATCATTTCCACCTGCAGATCCTGGATGAATGGTTTGGTAGGAGTATCATCCGCTCCTGTGTCAAGCTAAGTTATGACCATGCCCAGAACATGATAAATCATCCAGACAAGAAGTTTGAGAAGAATGAGCTGCCCCCGGTGTCATCCCAGCATGCCATTAATGAGATACACCAAGCTGTACTAAACCTTCATCTTATTGCACAAAACCTTCGTAAGCAGCGCTTTGATGATGGGGCCTTAAGACTAGATCAGGTGTGAATTTTTTAACTTCTATCTATACTTTTATATTTTTATCAAAGATGCCTCTTTTGCCTTGTCTTTGCAGTGATTGTTTGGAATCCATTGACATAGTTAAAATTGACATTATCTTCTTCTGTAATGGTCAAATTATCTGGAGAGTTAACACTAACAATGTTCAATCCATTAACACCTTTTTCTTATTGCTATATATATATTTCTTGCTATATTATATAAGATATATTTAACATTACCCAGAAAACACCTCTGCGCTCAATTTCAATGGAAACAATGCAACATTTTTGGTAGCATAAGGTGTAATCCAAAAAGCTATGCTTACATTCCAGCCCACTGAAGATTTCTGATCCAGATTTGAGAATATTTTAATTGCATCCTAAATTCTAAAACAAACAAAAACGTTGTTGCATGGGTCAATGCTTTTGAAGTGTTGCAGCTCTGTGTTCAGGTAATGACAGCTGCACCATCTCAATGACATGCCTGTCAGTACCCCATCCAGTGACTAGTTCACACATGTTTCTTATTTCAGCAAATTCCCCCTTCCTTAAAAATTACATCAGTCTGTGTTTAGCTAGGGGTCACAAAGAAGAGTTCACTTTCTACTGACTCTTTTACTGCCAGGCAGGTTTGAAAGCCTATCCGGTAAAGATGGGAAATGCATTTCCCTGCCTCCTTTATGAATACGTCCCTTTCTCAGTATACAAACCTATGATTGTATTTGTTTTATCAGTTGTCAAAAATGTTTCCTTTTCTTTCTGCAATTAAGTGTAGAACACTAATATAATCTACCAGGAATCTAAAAGCAGTATATTGAAATAGAGGGAACTCAGTTTCTCTCAAAGGGCAACTAAAGTCTAAAATAGAATAATGTTAGAAATGCTGTATTTTGTATACTAAATATAAACCTGAACTTACTGCGCCAGAAGCCTAATAAGACAGATGATATACTGTATGCTTTAAAAGTTGGCACAGGGGGCTGTAATCTTGTAACTTTGTTAAACATCTCTGCAATACCAAGACTCCACACATGCTCAGTGTGGTCTGGGCTTCAATTGGGAGGTTAAGCTGAAGGATCCTCATAAATGATCAAAAATGCACAAGTCAAATAATATCTGCCATAGAAGCCAATACAGCAGGACTGATTATCAGAATATACAGACTGCACTGTGTCTGTGGATACAAATAGCTACATGGTCACTGGCTGTTTTACAGGAAAACAGACAAAGCTGCTGGGGTTCTGGTAAATAAGGTCTATTTCAGTTTATGAATATGGTCCGCATTCTAAAATGTTGACAAGTCTCTCTTATGGGGTGTGAAATATGGATTGCTCTAGTGTCTTACATGTGATTAAAAAGGTCATCCAAATTGCATTTGTGGTTCTCTCTTCATCAGAAATTAGCTTAGTTTCTTATACAAGCACCTGTAAAAATGTTTGGAAATAACCCCAGAATAGTTATGTAATTAGAATGTAATTTATGGCATGGCTTCCTAATTAGTTATAGGTTTATTTGTCCTTCTAAATCCATTAGCCTTAATCAAGTGATGATTTCACTTTTTTATTTTCTGATTCATTGCTAGTATTGTTAGTTTAATTATGAATCATTTAAATGCACAATATAACCATTAGAACATTGGTAATGAAATTATTCTGCTCAAAGTGGCCAAAGGATGTTGATAAGATCTACATTTGTACACAGCACCTTACAATCTTTTGGCTAAGAGAGCTGGTCCAGTGGCCAGCATTTTTATCAAGTTGTGTTTGCAAAAGACTATTTAAATACAGTCTTTATTTGCTATGACCTAACGTATTGCATATCTCTGGGTTTTGGATTGTGGCAAAGGTTCCTCACTGATCTTCACAGAAGCATGTACAATGAAAATATGTAAAGCTGTCTTTCAGTCACGTTAACTGAAATTCTCTTCCTGAATTGCTAATAGGTGGTCTGCATTAGGTCATTTTAAAGGGAATTTGTGCAGTCTACCTTTTTCAAAACCGGCTGAAGTAATGGATAATTTAGCATTATTGTCAGAATTAAAGTTAATTATCATTTATGGATTAAATCTGGGCTTGTGAATGCAATATGAATAATTGCAGAATGAATGTCAGAAGATGTGATAAGTCTTCCATTAATGGCTCCATGACTAACGGGAGGGGGGATCATTGGTATTAATATCTTGATACCATCAGTAGCGTAAGCTGTGCACTGATTGATGGCATCCGTGGAGATTTATGCATAGTTTAGCATCTACTGACTTCCAGGTATCTGGATGCAACACACCCTCTTATCTCATGAAGGCAACAAGAGCTCATTGATGCAACTATGCTGCTACTCCTATGATTGTAGTTTTTACTTTTTTAATTATTGCAAAACTTCAGAACATATTTTTCTTGACTTCTTGATTATGAAGAGCTCCATCTGTTTCTGCATTTGGTGGCCTTCAGTATGTTTTATTTGCCGTATGTGTCAGAAGAAAATTAACACCAACTCTAATCCTTCCCTGCGGGTCCTTGCTTACTACATACCTAAAGCTGTCCTCCTGAGCGGTTATTACTTCACGCCGTACTAATTTTAGCTTTAAAGCCTTTTTTTTTTTTTTTTTTTTAAAGTAAAGAATCTGAGTGTTCATGAAAACAAAAGCCAAGCCTTATTTCCTCAGCATGTCAAAAATCAAGGCACCAGACAGGAGAACAGCCAGAGAGAAAACAAAGCAAGTTATAACAGAGAGTCTATAAGTGAAGCAGCTCGGTCTCCCTGTGTGTGCAATTATAGACTGTTGATTCCAGGCTTCATCACTTCAGACTGTATGCATCTCTCGCTGTCTTCCAGTTGCACAGAAGCATGTGTAATCATTTCCTCTTAAATGACATTTGCATTATAGTTTCTTGTAAGGGCTAATAGGTATTGGATGTCTGGTTTTATTAAATAAAGTGTCTGTCCCTCATGTTAATATATACAGTTGTTAAACTTTCCCTACCAGCAATCTTTCACTACCAGCACACCTACCTAGCTTAATCAAACATCATGGTTCATTGTTAACTAACATTATGAATGACTGCAATTGGGCACATTTTACTATGTTTAATAGGCAAAGTTGATTCCATTACATATTTTGTGTTATAAGTATTAACTGATAATGCATATAACCATGGATGCAATCATCTATAATCTGTAACTGTATATTTGTATAGTTGCTCCTCTGCATTGTAAAAGACCAGCATTCCTTTTTATAATATTGAGCCTTGTTTATTAAATCAATCTCCTAGTTAACCGTTTTGGAATTTTCATACATAAATGTAGTTTTATCAACATCTGTAGAATTGTATGCTTGAGCCTCCTGGAGTAATGGAATTTATTAACATGACACCTTTATAGTTAAAATATATATTTTTGTTGCATGGCACAGATGGTATTAAGAGGGTTGAATATACTATGCCAAGGAACAATAGGACCCATATAGCAAAAAAAATTAAGGGTGTAAGGCACTGGAAAGCACACCAGGTCAGACCTAAAGTTAAAATGAAAAAAATAATTTATTGAAAAATCCTCTCAAGCCTTGCGCATTTTGTGTCCATCTGACACTTAATAATAGGCTTAATAGGAACCGGTGAAGATAATTTGCACTCGTCTTTCCAGTTTATGCAGAGTTATGGAACAACAACAACATGTTTCTAGTGTAGTCTAGATTTTCCTTAATTTCTATTTTAATACAGACTTCTTTTGGAACATCACATATTTCCCTTTAACTGTTGTGCCTTGACTCGTTGTTTCATGCACTTTGGTTTTCATGTTATTTTTGAGCATAAGATATATGTGTGTGGTTAAGGCACTTTAGGATGATGGTATTGTCTGCACGTTTAATTTCACTGGTGTTTGAAATAATTTATGGTATGCTCAATTCTTAGAAAACTAAACATTTTTTAAATTTTTTTGAAAAACAATGTTTCTGCTACAAGAATACCTCAAAGTTATTGTTCTATACACATTTTCATTATTTGAGGATTTTTGAAACTAGTTGGGAAAACAGCGTGTGCTTCCATGTATTTCGCCCCATTTGCATTTATCTGAATACACGGCAGATGCATGGCTTTTCTGCAAATTCATTTTCAATTATTAGTATGCAAGAGGCAACATATTCTACCCGATTTAACATGCTAACATTTTTTTACACAATTTTTACTTTGCATTTGTCTAATTTGGGGGAAAAGGCAAAATTAATTATATTTCTGGAAATGATAGCCAAAGCAACATGAATATTTGTAATGCTCTTTGAAAGGGCAATATCATCAAAAAGTACATTTTGCATTTGTTCCTTGAAACACTCAAGTATCTATAAAGGCTCATCCAGACTAGCAGATTCGTGGAGATTAG
>CM044439.1:108621919-108633279 GCA_024363595.1 Xenopus borealis
TTTTATTTCTTTGCCTTTCCTTGCCCTTTAAGAAAAAGAATAGAGTTCTAAATCATAATATGGCATAAGTTGTATCCATGTGGCCAACTGACAAGGGCACCGAGGTATGTTAATTACTGTGTGCAAATGGGCAACCAGCCTTAAAAGGTCATTCTAATTAATTCAGCACTATGGACAGCAGATGTCTATGTTCCACACTATACTACCACTACATAGTTTTATGTCTCTTCCTTTACTGCTTCAAGGAAGCACTGAATTAGTTATTTTCCAAACAAAATATCATGCTTTCTAAAAACTACTTCTCAAAAGCAGACTAATTGAAAATTATTTGTAAGTTTCTGACTGATTTCATGATGTTGCTAGCCTTTTAACACATTAAATTATATAAACTTTGTAGATGTGCTGGCTATAAAGATGTCTTAAACCATATTAGAGCGATATAAGATGCCTTATGGGATATATTCATTAGAGTGCAAATCCTTGAACCATGTATCTGATATACAAGCAAAGCTTCTGACGCGCTAAGCATACAACTAGCTTCTGTGGTGAGGTCAAATGCTTCCCTTTTTTTTTTTGCTCAGAATTGTGGCTGGGGTTGCACTGAATCCAGGATTTGCCCAGGATTTTATTCTGCCAAATCAAACTGCGGGGCCTATCTGAATCCTTAAAATCACGTGACTTTTCCTTGGATCAGATTCTTTTCAGGATTCAGCTGAATCACAAAATTCAGGATTTGGTGCATCTCTTATTTCACATAAACTGTACAGGTATGGATCCATTATCCACAGCACCAAATTACAGTTTTTAAAATAATTGTTTAAAAGAATATTTCCTTTTCTTCTGTAATAATAAAGTACCATATACTTGATGCTGACTAAGCTGCATGAATCCAAATTGGTGGCCAAACAATCCTGGTATGTTTGTTTAATGTTTAAATTATTTTAGCAGGCTTAAAGTATTGTTATCCAAATCATGGAAAGATGCAGAAAATCCCAGGTCCCAAACTTTCCAGATAATCGGTCCTGTACCTGTATTGTGTTTTCTTCCTTTTCATGGAAAATCACGGAGACGACTAAATGTGAGAATTATCTGAGAAATCAATTTTTGTGGCTACCACAAGTGCAGATTAAAGGGTTGTTCACCTTTCAAACACTTTTTTCTGTTCAGTGGTTTTCAGATTGTTCTCCATAAATAAATACTTTTTTCAATTACTTTCCATTATTATTATTCACAGCGCTATAGAAATACATGTTAATAATAATTTATTTTTTTTATAGTTTTTACAAAATTAGGTGTAAAGTTGAATGTTGGTGTCTCTGGTGTTTGAGTCTGGCAGCTCAGTAATTCAGGTGCAGACTCTAACCTGATACAATTTTGCAACATTTAATTGATACATTTCACAGCAACATCTCTGGAGTATTAGCAACTATTGTATCAATTCTAACAGCTGCCTGTAATGAAACCCAGAGATTCTGCTCAGCAGGGAGATGAGAATGAGATGAGAAATGTATCCATTTAGAACAGTTGGGGGGGGTCGGCGACCCCCCTCGCAGAGCTGCTTTAGAAGGTGAAAAATGACACTTTACACTTCAATATTAGAGAAACGGTTACAAATAGAAAATAGAAATTAGAAAAGTGTATTTCTGGTGATCTATCTGAAAACAACTAGTTGTTTGAAGGTGCACAATCCCTTTAATGAAATATCAAATTTCAAATTGATGGGACTTTTTTTATTACTTTAATTCAAAGGTTTTCACATCCGGAATATGAGTCTATTTATGAAAAAATTCAAATGTCTAAAATTCAATTGAATAGGAACAACACGAAAATTTGATTGGTATGTGAATCAAATACGAACAAAACTTGAATTGAGTTTTCCTCTAAAAGAAAAAAGTTGAATGTCATCAAAGGCTATTAACATCTTCAAATGGGTCAACAGACCTCCGCCATTGACTTGTAAATGATTCCATGGTTGAGGTGTGATACATCTGACATTCAAATTTACATTCGAGTATATGCTTTTAAATTTGAATTTGTTGGTTTTGAGTTTACCGTTTGAACTAGTGATATGTGGGTTGGGATTTTAGTGTCAGTTCACTTATCCGTAGCAAGCAGGTTGCAATTCGTTTTGACCAGTATACCAGATAGAAAATTAATGCAAAGCTCAAGAAGAAAATGGATTCTTGTAGTAGGGAAATGGTTAATGAATAGACTGCAAACTAGGATGGACACTAGCTCATTTACATACTGCTGACAAGCATTAGAGCTACAGCTTGACAGATCTGCTATTTATACCTCTGCAAATTTGAATTTAATAGCTGGACCCAGCTCTGCTTGCAGATTTGTCCATGCAGGGAGCGACCCTCAGTCAGAGCAGATTAGCTAGTTAATTAGCCAGCAAGAAAACACTATTAGTGGAAGAGGCCTCATGGGGTTGATGAAGGAAACAAATGCAAACTCCCTCTTTTCGCTATATACTACTGTACGCTACTTTTTGTTCTTGTAACATACCGACAATGATTTCTAGCATTCTATGCATTCTGCGTGCAGCATTATAAGGATATTTTGCAGTAAAGGGGTATTTTTTTCTAACACCCGAAAGACATTAACGGCATACATTTTATTTCAAGCCAGTGGCCTAAAACTTTTGAAGAGTATTTTGTGGTTTTACCAAAGACTATTCCCTCAGAAACAAGTAGATAAGTCACTGTATTAAGATGAGCTAGAACAAAATAGCTCTATAAACATTTCAGATATTTTGTACAGCAGTGTTTCAGGCTGCAGATCTAGCCTAGCTTGTAAGAAAACCTTCTGTTCTCATGGATCAAAGCATGAAAATAGCCGTGGCTACCTCTACATAGAGCCCTAAGATGGCAAGCTAGTGCTTTTGTATTTCAAGTGCATCAACTATGCCTCAGTCAGACCCAATTCCATCCCTAGACTCTTCTTAATTGCTGTGCTTATGTCTGTTATACTGAGACATATTTGATATTACTTCAGCAGAGGTTCTCCCTGGCACCATCATCTGTCCATTTGCATCCTCTTCAGGTCTCTCTGGGTCTCTTCACCAGGAGAATGTGTCAGCAAAGAGGATGCAGATGGACAGAATATGGCCACTAAACTGCTTTGTGTTTTTAAGCTCAGGGTTCCAAATAGGAGCACTTTTCTATAAATTAATACACTGGGTGGAGAGAGCAAGTAAGTTGAGTGTGCAGATGGAGGGCAATGAGGGGGGTTTGGTTCTCATTTAATGCATAGAGTAAATTTTTGAGATGCAGTTAACTAATTCCATGTATGAAAGAAAGAGGCTGCCATTTTCCACTCCGTGTTAGGAAAGGTAAAACATTCGGTTTTAAAAAAAAATTGTAACCTGTATTTCTCCATTTCACAAACCATCCAGAGAAAGATGAATCCATATTAAATATATCTCACAACTTCAATTATATGCAATGTGTATATAAAATCAATGTCAAATGATGCCTAAAAACGCACTCTACTGTATCCATGCTATCCAAAAACCCCTAGAATATCTAACATTGGTATGTAAATTAGTAAGTTCCTTGGATACAGTCTTAATCTTAAAGTACTTCCTATGCATGATTGCATTGGTATGGAAATAAGAATGAGAAACTGGACCATGTTATTTCTCTGGTGTTGCCTCTGGGCAGCTTTAACACTCCTGTTACAACAGACAGTCAGGAACCTTAATAAAATATGATGCTGCCTATAAATCAGAGCTCTTTATCCATTTCTCAGTTTGTGCTTATGATGCATAATTGTAAATCCAGGCTTTATGATGCATAACTTTTATATGTTCTTCTAAATTCATCATTTTTTTGTTTTCCCTTTCCAAACTCTCTCTAGCATGCTCTCTACACTTCCTCCTGGTTTATTTTTGTTTCCAAAATATTTTTCCTTGTTAATTGCTGAACCTTTTTTTTTTGTCCTTTACCTTTCTTTTAACATAAAGAGTTTCTTTTCATTGTTCAGTATTTTTTTTGCTGCTTTTCTTAATTTCTTGGGAGTATTAATCATTTTTACAGCTTTTTCTGTCTGCGCTCTCTCTCAATTCAGCTTAACTTTGTTCTTTCTTTTGTTGCCGTTTTTCTTTCTAAATTTCTCTTCCATCCTCTTAAGCTGCTGCTACGGTCATGAACTGCAGTTGACTGGCTGAAAGCTTAAATAGAAGGGCATATGAAAAGGTTCAGCAAATGAATAAATTGTAAAGGAAGTGGCATGTCATTCCTTCATTAAAAGGAGAAAAGAAATCACTGTTGGCAATTTAATTTTTGCTTCTGTATTGGTGAAAAGGTTGGAGAATTCTCTTAACCACCCTGGTTAAGGAGCTAAATCTTTTTGAAAGTTCACTAATACTCAGGCCCTTGCTGACAAAGTTGATGTATTTCTAACACTCTAGTAAAGATACCAAAGTAATAACCAGCTGTATGTTAGCTGATTGTTTGGCTGAAGTCCTAGCTTTTGATAAGAAGTGATAAACTTGTTGCATTTGCAAACTATTTATCATTGGTCACCTTATACTTGGATGTTGTTTTACTTCTCTGTATTTTTTTCTGTATTTAGCACTTGAACCCTACCCACCTTATAATCACCTAAACTAACAGTTAAGTACAGGGCTATATTTGGGTCCAGGGTCGGACTGGCCCGGGGGGACACCAGGAAAAAACCTGGTGGGCCCCCCGCTAGGCCAGATCCCCTCTGCCAATATCCTGGGCCAAAAAGTTTCAATGCTGGGGTTCTCAATGCACACCGTTCAATGCACTCTCTGGCGGCAGGGGGTCTAGAGGGGGACCTGGACAGTGGTGCCGGGCCCCCCAGTCCAACCCTGTTTGGGTCAGATGTTGCCCTAGGCATCGAACCTAATACACCCCTACGCATTGCTTGTGACGTCGGCACGTCCCATGCATGGATGTCGCGGAATTGAGGTCATGCCCCCAGGGCCGCTCCAGCCATGAGGCAAGATGAGAACCTTGCTTCAGGCGGCATGGAGTGGCCAGTTACCAGGGGCAGCAAAAAGCCGGCTCTGGTAACTTTGAGACGAATTTCTGTGTTTTTTTTTTTTTTTAAACGGAAATTCGTCTCTTCTAGTGCAGCTAGCGCAATAGCACTAGTGATGCGGCCCCTCCTCCACCCGCTCCGACACTATAAGTTAGAAGCGCGGAGCGGGAGGGGCGGTGGCATCGGGGCTGCTGCCTCAGGTGGCATGCCCCCTTCTCTTTCACTGGATTTCCAATGGAAATCCGTGGAAGACCCTGGAAAAATTTTTTTTTTTTATTTCAAAATTATATATATAGGCACCCGAGGGCCACCACCAAAAGCTGCCAAAGGCCCTTGGGTGCTTTAATATAAATATGCCCCTGGTTCAGTATAAAAATTGGGTAAATAGGCTGTGCAATGTAAAAAATGTTTCTAATATAGTTAGTAATGCCAGAAAACTTCTTTTGAGCTCTCTTGTTTCCGATGATTGGTTACCAGGCAGTAACAAATCAGAGACTTCAGGGGGGACATAACTATTGTTTTTGAGCTGCATGCTAAGGATCAATTGCAAACTCACTTACCAGTTATGTCCCATTTGGCCCCCCTTCAAGTTGCTGACTAACTCAGTGTTAAAGAGATGCAAAGCAGGAAGTAGAGTTCTGGATATTCTATTAGACATCCAGTCACTCACGCCTTTATACATTACATTTTTGGCTAACTATGTAAGAAACATTTTTTTTTATTTTGCACAGCCTATTTATTTACCCAGTTTTTATTTTTACACTGAACTGTTCCTTTAATCTTCTTTTACTGTTTTCAAATGACTACTTCCATGGTCATGAACTGCCATTCATTAGTTATCAGAAACAATTCTATCTAGCAAGGGTTTCTTGTGTTGTGATTGTGAATTAAACAGAGTCCAGAGATAACTGAAGAGCCAGCCAGATCTCAGGCTTCTTGTTAATACAAACCTTGCCCACATTAAAGCCATACAGTGTTGGCCTCTTAGGATGTGAGAAAGCCTGCTCATTGATATGGATTGTGCAACCTCACCAACTCTTAAACAGGCCAATAAAAAGTTTCCCTTGTATTACTTTTTATCTTCCAGTTTTATGGACTAAGATAATTTAAACAAGCCCTAAGAGCACTTGTATATTTTTATGTGTAATCTACCTAATTATTACCCTTATCATACAGAAAATCATGTAGGATAATATTCCTGTTGCCTAGTTTGTTTTGGTTAAAGAGGAATAATGTTCTGGATCATGCGGCTTTAAAACATCTTATGTAAACCATATAAAAGCTTATTTATAAAATCTAAAGGTCTGATATGGTGTTCTTCACATCAAGTAAGAAATAACTTCCCTTCCTTTCATAAATATGTATTGTCTGAAACAAAGCCTTATGACCCATAGGGAGTCTTGATTACTGAGAAGATGTTGGCTGCCCATTGAAGAATTGCTGGCGTTTTCAATTTATCCTATGTTCTTAACCAGTTATTAGAATAACATTTTAAAATCCATTTCCTGTGGTCCTCTTTTAATCTTTGCCGCATCCAGTATAGGACAGAGGATAGTTTACACATCAAACGGCAGGCTTGACATTCAAATAACAAAAACACCAAGCCTCTGTTTTCAGTTAGTAGTAAGCAGGTGTGTTATACTGTTGACCACGTTATTGAGAGGCCGCCTAATTCCTTTTCACTGAAAAGAGCACCATCTCTCCAGGATGCAAGCATTATCAAATGTCAAAATATATTGCTGGCCTTGAACTGCGCAGCTTCATTATTTGCTTCTGAGAAGTGCATTTGCATTACCATCAATTTTTCATATGTTTGGAGCCTCACATTGTTAGTGGTGTAGGCTTAAATCACAAGGTATATGAAGAAATGTTACAACTTTATGGATTGTAAACACCATAATGAATCTGGCAGCTTATATTTCAGTTAAATGTCTAATCAAACAAAATAGCCGCAAACCAGTTGTCATGGGCATCTTGGCATTTAAAAAAAAAAGTTAATTTAAATTCTAAAAAAATTAAAGGCGTTTAATAAAGTTTATTTTTGGTAGCATTTTAGTAAGAAGAGACTTTTTTTTCAATTAACAAACACAGCCAATACAACAACAGGAAGGGTAAACTGGTATGGGACATGTTATCTGGAAACCACTTGTCCAGAAAGCTCTGAATTTCTGAAATGGCCATCTCCTGTAGACACTGGGAATTATCTTGGTTCTCGCACACCCTCTCTAACTGGCTAATTGAAGACACCTGGTGCTCAATCCTGTAGACTACATTTTAATCAATTCACATATTTAAACATTTCCCTTTTCTCTGTAATAATAAGTGCCTTGTACTTGGAAATAAATCACCTTTATTGGAGGCAAACAAAACTAAAGTTTATTTGTTAATCTGATTTTTAGTAGACTTAAAGCATAAGATATAATGAATTCCTTATTGGAAGCAAAACCATCTTATTGGGTTTATTTATTGTTTGCATGATTTTCTAGTAGACCTAAGTTATGAAGTCCAAATTATGGAAATAACCCTTATCCAGAAAACCCCAGGCTCTGAGCATTCTGGATACCAGGTCCATACCTGTGCATGCTCTGTGTTATGCATAAGTCATACAAAGAAAGTTAGGAGATGCTAAATATGTATTTATTTGACCCAAAAAGTCAGAAGTTCATTCTATAGTACAGGTATGGGACCTGTTATCCAAAATGCTCAGGACCTGGAGTTTTCTAGATAATGGATCTTTCCATAATTTGGATCTTCATAACTTGGGTCTACTAGAAAATCATGTTAATAAATAAACCCAATAAGCTGGTTTTGCTCCCAATAAGGGATTCATTATATCTAAGTTACAATAAGTACAATGTACTGTTCTAATGGCATGATGAAAAAGGAAATAATTTTTAAAAAATTGGATTATTTGACTGTAATGGAGTGTATGGGAGATGACTTTTCCATAATTCAGAGCTTTGTAGATAATGGGTTTCTGGATAACTGATCTTGTACCTGCACTTGTTTTGTGATATAAAAATAAATGAGTTGAAGAACAGTAAAATATTAACAATGAACCAACATAGTAGTAACTTCAGCTATTGTGTTTGGGATACCTTTGAGGCAAGTAGTATTTCATCGGGGGGGGGGGGGGGGGGGGTGGCAGTATTTAACGTGGCAAGTCTTTGCAGCTCTCAGATTGACCAGATGTTGAGATATTTTGCAGCTTTGTTATACATTGTCATGATTCTGAATTCAAACCCCTGTTATTTACTTGTAGTATTTGATCAGTTGCTCATCAGATTTGATTTTGGATGCAACTGCAATCCTGGAGAATGACTGGATAGGATTGGTTAAATTGGTTCCCCAAATGAAGTAAAACCACATTCAAGATTAGTAGCAACACCAGCTTGCCAAAAGACAGACCTTACACAACAGAATTTTTCAGTTATTCAGAAAATCCTAATTAGGGGTTGTACTGAAGTTTAAATAATTAGTTTATTGACAAAATTACTATACTGCTGGGTCATGCCACCATATGAATGTATGTTGAGGTCACAGACTGTGTGTCACTTACAATGGTAAAATGACAAGAGCCTTAACTTGTACATCAGCTCTGCAATATGTTCATGTTCTGCAGCTTTGAAGGGAACATTCACAATGGGGTGCAATTCTTGTAATCACTTAGCCACGGTGAAAATAACTGAGAAAACCACAATCTTTAAATCGGATTTCAAGAAAAAGTTTGTCAAAATGACAAGACACCAAACAGTGATGGATAAGTATTGGTTGAGCTTGAAAAACGTTGGATTCCTAGGTGTTAAAATTACATGACTCAAAGTACGTCTGTGCACGAGAGATCATATATTTTATGTCCTCTAAATGCCAACTCCAGCTTCTAGAATGTAACTGTTTTGGACTATATACATGTATGTAAAAAGAAAGTCTGTTTAAATACAATTGAATTAGGTAATATAATGCATAATTGTGTATTTGTGAACCTAATATGTCTCTTGATATAGCATTGCAAATATATGTACAAAATAGGTCCCCTATTTGTCATCTCTGCCAGCTTCCTGCTCCTCTTGGCCAGCTTAAACATCAACTGTGAAAAAAATGGATAATCTTAAGATATTTGCATTCAGATCAGTGGTGTCTAAACTGCGGCCAGAGGGTTGGATATGAATGTGGCCCAGCTTCAAATGTGGCTCGAGGAAACGTCATGTCACAAAGGATATAGAAAGGGGGGGGGGGTCAGCCTTGAATGGTCTCTCCCCCCCCCACACACATTTTCACCTCACCAACTCCAGCTCTTGTTGCAAAAAGTTTGGACACCCCTGATTTCAGATTTCAGGGCCGGATTTACATAGCGGGCACCCCTAGGCCCACTGACGTTCATCACCCCCATACGGTGCCCTTTATTCGCAAATTTTCATCATCAGGACTAGAACAATGGGTATTAGCACACGGGAATCTTTAAAAACTATTGTGTATCCTTCATATCCCCAGTGTTTCTGTGGGTGTGGCTGGGCAGAATGCTGCCCCTAAAATCCTGCCACCCTAGGTGGTCTTTCCACAAATCCGTGCCTGCCTGATTTAGATTTAAAGGGGTTGTTCACGTTTTGAGTTAGATTGAAGTATGATAAAGAGGGTAAAATTATTAGACCATTTGCAATGGTCGTTCATTTTTTTTATTTGTCGGTTTTTATTTATTTAGTTTTTTAAACAATTTCACTTTTTGTGTGGCTGCTCTCCACTTTGGAATTTAATCAGTTATATGGTTGCTGGTGTGGATTGAATAGAAAAATAAGTATTAAAAAATAGCAATAAAATTGTAGCCTAAGGGAAAAACTACTTGCCGGACTTACCTGCGTTTCTGTCTGATCCGAGGCTGGGTGACAAAACACCCACGTCAAGTCAGATCAGCTAGGAATAAGGTAAGTAATAGGAAGTTGGATGGTGTCGCAACGGTGATCTGATGTGACACAATTGTCGGATGCAGCTTGCAGCATTTGCATCAGACAATCGTGTTGCGTCAGATCACCGTTGCAATATCATCCGTCTTCCTATTACTTACCTTGTTCCTGTCGGATCCGACTTGATGTGGGCATTTTGTTGCCCAGTGTTGGATCCAACGGAAACGCAGGCAAGTCTGCCATGTAGTTCTGCCCTTATAGAGCAATCATTTCTGGCTTCTGGGATCGGTGACCCCCATCTGTTGGAAATGGTCAGAAGAAGAAGGCAAATCGTTAAATTAAAAAAAAAAAAACTATTAAAAAATATGAAAAGTTGATTAGAATTGGCCATTCTATTCTTCTAAAGGTAAAGCACCCCTTATAAGCAACATATTTCCTTTATAGGTTTGGCCAACTCCGCAGGCTGAATAACATCAGCTGGCCCGAGTGCCTGAAGGTTTAGACATAATTTAGGAGGTCCTGTGTATTTTTCATAGTAGCTAAATAAATATATAAAAATCCAAAAAACAAAAATTCTTTACAAACTAGATTTGTGTTTAAATAGATTTTTTTTTTTTTTAAAGAAAAAAGTTTTTTGATTTATATTCACATATACACGTGACTTAAGGATGTATTTTCAAGGAGCATATGGCTCAGTGACTGGCCTCAGCAGGGTTTTCAGTGCAGTGCTCCTTTTCCACTCCAAGATTTTTCCTATGCTACAGATTGTCAGCCTTGATCTCATTCAACACTTTCAGCCTCATTAGTCCTCAACTTGTAGCCATTTGTCAAGGTCTCAGCTTATTCCAGGACAGACTATTTGACACCTTGGTTTATGCGACTCCTTAAGAAAGCAAACAGGCGTCTGGTGATTGTTTCTTGCCCAAATCGAACACAGATTCATGTCTTGCACCTTGACTTCCACTATACTCTCTACCACCTTCTTCCCACTCTTTCTTCGTTATTCTATCATCTGGATAACTTTAAGTATGGTTGAAGCATTTTATTTTCTTTTCTAATTCCCCTTCATCTTTTAGCGGATTTATTTTAAGTGTAAACTCATTCCTACAGAGACCTCTTGATCTTGTCAGGTGTTTGTGCAATGGTGGATTTTTAACTTGTAAACAACATCTACAATTCATCATGATGAATTCAACATTCTGTTTACAAGTTAAAAATGAACACAAACAAAATGTGAGATACAGCACCAACATACCACTAAAGAGGCTCCTAACTCTTTCGGGCTGTAAAACTACATCACCCGGAAGTTCCCTGTACAGGTGTGGGAACCACAATACCTGCAGCAGTATTTTAAGCCCTCTGAAGGAATAGTTTGCCAGAAAGTGTGTGTGTTTGAGTATGGAAGGCAGCGTATGGCACACACGGAGAATAGGCCAGACAGAGTAT
>CM044439.1:108642816-108653925 GCA_024363595.1 Xenopus borealis
TATTATTATTATGTAACATAAATAATTGTCATGGCAAATATATATTATCTAAAAGAGTAATGAACAGTATTCCTACTAGAAAGATGTTTTCTTTGCTAGGGAGTCAAACTTTTACTGTGATCTTTGCCAAGACATTAATAAAGGTTCAGGTAGGGATCGAATCATTGACAAAAACAAATGGGAAGACCGTTATTCAATATAATGGCTCACAGATCATGCATGTATTGAGGAGCACGGTAGCTGATGTGTTAGCAGGTAACTGATAACATGCTAATAATAGAGAACTCACCCCATGTTGTTACACAGAAAGTTTAAGAACTTTGTTTTTCTTTTAATCTCAGAAAACTTTGAACGATCAGTTTGGAACAGATGAATACTCTACAGCGCGTAAGGAGGTTCTCACCAATATGTGCTCTCGGCCCATGCAGGTATGGTTTTTCATGTGAGGATTATTTAGGGCAAATCTGAAACAAGGTTGCACGTTCATTTGTACATTTTAAAGGGGTTCTGTCTGCAAAAATGTGTTTTCAATGCTGATCTATTTCTGCATCTGTCCTCACCACAAATAAATCCATAACAGTGGAAAAGTTTAAATATTTTAACTTACATGAAAATTCTGCATAAATATAATAATATAAGATACTGATGCTTAATTTGTTTCAATTCATAAAATGACATGATTAAAACTATCTATCAATTGGATAATAACTCATATGTCCCTTACTTGTATTTAGTCCAACTGCTACATATTCATTTTTTAAACGGGCTATCACCTAATAGGTTTGAGGTTTTATTTAACTAATGTTGGACATGAATGTACATTTTCCCTTTAAGGTGAATTTCTTTTCACATGATGAAATATTTGCCAGTAGTAATATATAACCTAGAACCTGATCTATAACAAATTAAATTGATAGATATTAGATGCTTTAAACATATAAGGGCTTATAGTATTGAGTAGGGGCAGTTTTTCTTTTGTCATATATTTTATTGTGCCCTGCCTTTTGCAGTAGACATTGGAATTTAAAGGGCATGTAACATGGAAAACTTTAAGGCTAACCAGACACATTTCTTCCCTTGTAGATGGCTCTATATTTCTGCAGTGGAGCCCTGAAGGATGAAGCCCTATTCCATCACTATGCACTGAATGTCCCTCTGTATACTCATTTCACTTCTCCGATAAGGCGTTTTCCTGACATAATTGTTCATCGTCTCCTTGCAGCATCTCTTGGTGAGTACATGTTTGTGTGCAATGTTTGTTTAATTTGGTTGGGTTACAGAAGTACAGTATGCTTCTGAGGCTCTCTGGGTCCATGCACATCTAGAATAATAATGAATAATCAGAGATCAGGCTTGGCGGTACATTCTTTTGCTCATACGTACACCCTTCCCCTTGCAGATCTGTTTGAGCTGGTGTGCTGCTAATAATAATTGCTACTGGTACCTTTGCACATTACTATTTAATGCAGTTTCAAAAATAATAGCCTGCTTGATGTTATGAACAGTCTCTGCTTTCTTCAACTTGACTTTTGGGCCAGTGAATTCCGAAATGAATTCCCAGTGGAGGTATTCATTGACTCCAGAGCATCTTAAATTGGCTTGAATGATATATCCAACATATTGGACTTTCTTGTAGTTAACATTTGCATCTTAACATTACAGTTAAGCACTACTGGGGGGGATATCTTGACATAGAACCACACTCCAGATGTTTCGTCATATTTATTGCATTTGTGCTTTCAACATTTTTGGCCTTTTTCATCCTTGAGATGAAATATGATATATATATATATATATATCCGAATTGTAGTGCGGTTGCCTACAATACATTGCCTATAATGTGTGTATGTTCATATACATATTAGTATTCACATGTTCTTTTGATCTGGTACTTTGCATAGACACCACTAGGTGTTGCTGTTAGCTCTTGTAGCTTAATATATACATGTGCCTTTCCACAGGAGAGTGCATACATGTCTCTATAGAGTACCATGCACCAGGCATTCACAGTTTTAAAAACATGGCTTAAATGTACAGGTCCACTTTTGAAAAACATTTCTGCTGTTATCCCATTATAACCAGTTGAAAGCAGGGAAAAATATTTTAAAAAACTAATTGTGTATGCCAGGGGTTTCCAAACTGCAGCCCAGGATGGATATGAATGCAGCCCAGTTTGAAATGCTCGGTTCCCGGGGAAACGTCATGTCACAAAGGATATAGGAAGAGGGGGGGACACTTCCCATTTCCCAGTTAGTAATAATAAGTCAATTTAAAGGGGACATTTTGTATAACATTTTGCCTTATTTTTTCTTCATAGCCCCACACAGTTGATTAACAGCATCATGCCCATTAAATAATAATGGTTCAAAGAATGTCAGGCTAAGGGCTGAACTCCATGGACTCATTTGAATTTGCTCAGCACGTCTGATCGAGTGCAAAACATCAGTGGAGTTCAGCCCTAAATGGTCGGCCCCCACTCGTTTTCACTTCACCAAATCTGGCCCTCGTTGCAAAAAATTTGGACACCCGGTGTATGCGGTTATATGTAAAAAAACATAAGTGAACATGGGATCTGCTATGAAAAATTTTCCACATAGCTGAATTCAAAAATTTTAAACATGCTGCTAAAAGTGATAACTGCTTTATTGGATGTGTCATTATTGTGTGTAATTTTTCAGGCTGTGGACCTAATCTGAAAACCTCAAAAGAGGTCATCCAGAAACAAGCTGATCATTGTAATGACAGCAAAACAGCATCCAAGAGAGTGCAGGAACTGAGTGCAGATCTTTTCTTCTCTGTCTTTGTAAAGGTGAGATCAGAGGCAATATACCCACCATAAGAATTGGCTGATATAGGAAGAGTTACTATTGCTTCTAGGTCAGTGGCCTGCTACAGGGCTTACTACAGTATTATACACAGATGCTACACAGCACCCTCCTTTATATGCAGTGCAAATTAGCTAAAACATCTATAGTCAATTCAGAATGCAGGTAGGTTCCCCACCTTTTGGTTAATTTGATTTATACTTTAAAGCACCAAACCAATATACATACTTCCCAACATTCTTGAAATGGAAAGAGGGACAAATTTGGCGCCTGTAGTGCCGCTGATTTTTTTTTTACCATGCACCTTTCTGCAGCCACCTAATTACCATGCCCATTTTACAAAATTTGGCAGGTTATGAATGTATGAACACATTTCTGTAGTTTTTATGTTTTCTTAGTTTTACGAATGAAGGTGAATTGCCCTTTAAGCTGTGCATCCAATGTCTTCTCTTATCCAAAACTGTTAGAAATGTATCTTAAGTATCTATTCTGGGCTGTCTGCCAAGAGCCAATTAAGTTAGAAACATCATAATTTTTTTGGCTGTTCAGTGCAGAGAAATGGGGGCTTTCCAATACAAATGAGGGACTTTGGGTTGAGCTGTCAAAAGAGGGGACTGCCCCTCTCAAAACGGGACAGTTGGGAGATATGGATATAGTTGTGTACCCATCTAAAACCTTCCTTTTTCAAATGACATGCTGTTTGTTCTGGATTGTGAGTTCGTACCAGGATGGCTACATTGTGCAAACCAGGACTGCTGATGTTTTATGGATTCACTAATGTTCTTTTACTATAATTTTTCTGCAGGAATGTGGCCCCTTGGAGTCAGAGGCCATGATTATGGGTGTCCTAAATGAAGCTTTTGATGTTATCGTGCTTAGATTTGGGGTCCAGAAGCGTATATATTGTAATGTAAGTGACAAAAAACTGAAGCGTAGCACTTGCCTAATGCTGCAATTGGGAACGTAAGTCAGTTTTGCCGCAGTGAAAGACAAGACATGATATTATTTTTTTAGTTTATGTTGTCAGAAGTCCTCCACAGGTGGATTATATTTAGTTATATGGTAATATAATCCAACTGAATGTTCTTTTGCATCTGTGAAGCTAAAATTGTATTGTTAGTATTGCATTTGTATTCAGGCCCACTCCTATTCATTCCAATTCTGTCATTCCAATCATTGCCTACTTCCTAGGGTAAATTTGACCCTAACAATTAGATAGATGCTGAATTGGCAAACTGGAGAGCTGCTGAACAAAAGATAAAATAATTAAAAACCCACAAAAAATTGAAGACCAGTTGCAAATTGTACGAGTACCACTCTCTGCATCATACAAAAAGTTAATTTGAAAGTAAATTTCCAGATCATAAGAGGTCCTCATTCAGTGTTACATCTCTTGCTAATGATCAAGAAAACTGTCACCAAGGAGCTAGCTAATTTAACTAAATCCGTGCGGGCCAGATATATCTGTGATTCCTTGTACTATGCTCACTACACTGTGTTCCTTATTTTGCTTTCCTGGACCAGACTTGGAGGCAATTAACATGAGCAGTTATTCCCTGTGTGTTCAGAAGAGAGGGGATCTAGAATAAACTCAGCTGCTACTTAAGTTACTCATTACTTTCTCTATCCCTGTTATTCTTGCAGAGCCTTCCTCTTGTTAGTTCACATTTCCAACAGGTCGGGAAAAGGCCTGAGTTGACACTGCTTTGGGAACCAGAACAAAAAGGAAAGGAGCCTGTGCGACAAGTAAGCAACTCCTCCCATATATACACATCTCACTGATGTGTTGGTGCCTTAAAATAGATGTTCATCTTCGGAAAAGGGTCTGAATATGAATGTTTGATTTTTAAAGTGTAAAATCATGCTTCATTTGCATCTCTTAGACAACTGGCCAGCCAATCATCTTATAGATATGCAAATTAAGCCAAATGGAAAGGGCATGTGCAGTTGCATGCCTGAACATCTTTTTCCGCTGTCGTGGGCAATCTCCGGAACGACAGCTAGATGGGAAGCAAGACAAAACATTGGTGATGTGCTGCTTCATTGCTATTTATCTTTACATCAGACAGATTTTCGCTACTGCAGGCGACTAATCTTGACCAAATGCCTTCCCACCAGCAAGAATGCAAATCGCCCGGTGGGATGGCATACGTATCGCTTCAGCTTTCCGAAGTTTCCTCGTGAGGCAACTACAGACTACCTCGGAAAACAAAGCAATACATATGCCATCCCGCCAGCGATTCTCCTGCTTTTTTCCCCATGGCATTAACCATAAAAAACGGTAATAAAAATATGAACGTGTGTTCTATTAATTAAAATATAATGGACAGTTTCCCTGCACTGTTTAAACATTATTGGTTTGCTTCAGAAACACTATTATAGTTTATATAAACAAGCTGCTGTGTAGCAATGAAGGTAATTGAAATAGTTCTAAATGGAAAATAGTGTATAACAAATAAGATCTGTAGAACACCATTATATCCTACAGATCTTATCTGCTGTGTAACCTGCTTCCTTTCTCTTTTCAGTGGCTGCCCCCATGGCTACAAAGCAGCTTATTTACATAGTAACATAAGTTAGGTTGAAACCAAACAGTCCATCAAGTTCAACCTTTTAAACCTGCCTAACTGCTAGCTGATCCAGAGGAAGGCAAAAAAATCCATCTGAAGCCTCTCCAATTTGCCTCAGAGGGGGGAAAAAATCCTTCCTGACTCCAAAAAGGAAATCGGACTAGTCCCTGGATCAACTTGTATAATGAGCTATCTTCCATAACCCTGTATTCCCTCACTTGCTAAAGGCCATCCAACCCCTTCTTAAAGTTATCTAATGTATTGGCCTGTACAACTGATTCAGGGAGTGAATTCCACATCTTCACAGCTCTCACTATAAAAAACACACAATGGGTGACCTTGTGTCAGCTGGAAAGACCTGCTGGTGAATAAAACATTAGAGAGATTTTTATATGACCCCCCTTTTATATTTATACATAGTTATCATATCAGCCCTTAAGCGCCTCTTCTCCAGAGTGAACACCCAAAATTTGTCCAGTCTTTCCTCATACAGTAGCTAAAGTTTCCCATACCTTTTACCAGCTTAGTTGCCCTTCTCTGTACCCTCTCTAATTCAATAATGTCCTGTTTGAGTGATGGAGACCAAAACTGTACTGAATATTCTAGATGGGGTCTGCTGCCTGCCTTGAAGCTACTGTATGCCCCTTTTAAAAAACGTTATTTGCCCATGATGCTGCTGACTGGCATTGCTTGCTACAGCCAAGTTTATCATCTACAAGGACTCCAAGGTCCTTTTCCATAATGGATTTGCCTAGTGTAGTCCCATTAAGGGTATAAGTGGCTTGGATATTTTTATCCCAGGTGCATGACTCAAATCACAATTTTAAAACATAATCCCTTTTTCTTTTTGATAACACAGAAAACCTTGCACCTTGACCCCAACTAAGATGAAACGAATCCCTACTGGAGGCTAAACAATCTATGGGTTTAATTAATATAAAAATAATTTTTTAGTAGACTTAGGCCCCAGACAAGCGTGTGGGCCGTGCCATGGTTTTTAAAGAGCCGACCACTGTGTAAATACACTTGTGGTTTCAACCTTCGGCAATTGCACGCTGTGCTAGTGTATTTACGCTGCAGCCAGCTAGCAGCACGTAACGCACCGAAAACACGGCAAGTATTCGCATGCGTCTGTGGCCTTAAGCTACAAAGACCCAAACTATGGAAAGATCCCTTATCTGGAAAACCTCAGGACCTGAGCTACTGGAAGGCAATGAAAATTTTATCCCTAATGCTTGGGACCTGGCGTTTTCCAGATAAGGGATCTTTCTGTAATAACTTTATCTGATCTGTCTAGGCACAGCATTGTAAATGTATTTTTAATTTACTGTAGTCTCTCACTCTCTGCCAATATAAACAATACAATGTAAGCAATACTGACTGCATGGTTTCTATCAGCACAAATAGTAGTAGTTACTGTATATGAGGTCTGAACTGAACAGCAGCATGCCCCTTCATATTTTGAAAGCTGTTTTTGCTGAGGGTAGTACTATACCTTGATGTGGCCCAAATTTGCTACAACGTAACAGAAGAACTTTAGATGGGGGCGTTTTAAAGAGTGTGTTAAATACACAGCGGGAACTGTTTACCATGCAGTGTTAATACATTCAAATGGCAATTCAATTTCAATGCAATGGATGGTCATTTTTCCACAGCATATTCAGGTGCCTGCTAGATTTTTACAATGTAAATTTTATGCCAGAAATTCATGCAATGTTTAAGAATATGCTGCTTTTACATGGTTGTTGCCTTTGCAAGCAAATGTGTTGTGTATACTATCTTTTTTCAACAAGTTTTTTTCAGTGTGCGGTATTCCATTGTTGTGTTTTGTTTGTGTTGTTTAGCAAATGAAGAGTTAAACACTTATCTGTCCATAACATTCTTGAAAAAAGTCGGAATCATAAAGATGAGACTTTCTCCTTGGCCTTTGTTACTGATCAGTGATGTATGTGCTGTGATTAATTCCATGGGCGGTGAATGTTCTGTGAGAGAGTACAGAGGGTGCTCCAACCCAACAAAACAGGCCCTGGCATTCCTAGTACACTGATACCCCCAAACAGCCTCTCACCAGTCACTTTCTATGTAGCCCCTCTGGCAGTTGCTAGAACCCACAGATTGCCAGTCCGGGCCTGCCTGCCTCTGTAGCATGGATTTGATGTTTCACTTTACCATTGAAGTTTTTTTGCAGAATTTGCTTCCATTTTAAGAGCTTTACAAAGCACTGTTTATTTTATGGATCTGCTTGCTGATGCTGAAAAGTACTGTATCTCTTCCTTAGGTAATCAGTATCTTCACCCTTGTGGAGGTGGTCCTCAAGACAGACAATGTGCCCCTGAAGTATACAGCTCTACTGAAAAGACCAGAGGCCCAGTGACTGGGATTTAAAGAGTTTGGGAAGTGCTGCTGCACCGAGAGCATGGCTCCTATTCAATGCAGTCTCCATTGCAGTGGATTACATTCTTTATTTTAAGGGGGTGATATGTTTTATGAGTCATTTTCTTTTGTGGCATTGACTTCAGTGTGTGTAAATGTCGTTGATGCTGGTAATCCAGTCTGTAAATCCAAAGAAAGCATAAGAGGAGTTGAATGAAGGATATGGATTTTTGCAATAGAGACCCAATGTAGGGTTCCAATGGTAATTTTAATTTACTTTTAAATGGATTTGGAGAAATTTCACCTACTAAATTTGTTTTATAAATAAGCAGAAGTTATTGTGCCTTCTTATAAGTTCTTTCCCAATTCATAATCCCCCAGCAACATCTCAGCAGTAGTAACTGACCTATGAAGTGACTGGAATTTTTAATTTTTATGTATTTTTAGGCCTGAAAAGCAGCTATTCATTTTAAGAAACTGATTTTTTTTTTCTCTGAATGAACTCATGGCTGGCACCATATCAGAGCTATGTTTTAGTTGAACTGTACCAAATGATAATTTATGCTTTTTTTTTTAATCTTGTTCCAGTTTTCTCCACTTGCTCCTAGTAATCCTATTATAGATTTGTGAATTAAAATATACTTTAACATGTGCATTTTGTGTTTAAAGTTGCAAGGCAGTCCGTGGCACTCGTTTACAGGGAATTTGGTTGCCATGTGCCCAGGAGCACATTTACCCAATATTAGTAATGAGCCCCACTGTTGCCTTTGACAGTGCCTTTTGAGTTTGTCAATGAGATCAGATTCTCACGCAACAGTCCATCCCCGGAATAATCTTGTCTCGCAATTCTTTTATCTCAACTCCACCCTTCAATAAAGCAATGTTTTCTGTGTTTGTCTGCCTTGTTTGTGTTCTCAGATCTCTTACACAGGAATGGCTTGTGTTATGGAATATGATCACCCAGTTAAGAGTCTTGTACTGTAATCTTTACTGTCACGAGTATCCCATATAGAGAAGTCATGAAATGGTTCACAACTGGGGCTCTGACACCCAAACACTTGATTTGACATTCTCATCAATGAATGGAGTGGATTTTTAATTGACACATTTATCACCGAATATTCTCTCTGTAGGAACAATTGTATAGTCTTTCTGCTACAGATCACTTTCTGTTTGTAGCCGAATAACATTAAGTTAAAGTAGGTCATTCATTTGCAAATCTAAAGCATCGTTTTAAAGGGATTCTGTCTTGGATTTTTTTTTTTTTTAAATGTAATCATTAATAGTGCTCCTCCAGCAGCATTAAAATCTTTTTTTAATTTTAAAATCTAAAATGGGACTAGACATATTGTCTGTTTCCCTGATTCCCTCAGTACTGCTGCAGTGCAAGATGCAGTGATAACCCCTATTTTTCCCCTTTGCCAGCAACTTCTCAACAGAACAATAGGAAGGTAATAAGATTACAGCTCCCTGGTAGATACGAGAATAGCACGCAATAGTAAAAATTCAAGTTCCGCTCCTTCAGTTACACTGAGTAGGAGGATGTAGCTTATGTGAGAGCTGTTCCATTGTGAAGTACCGGCTCCATCTGAAAGCACATGCTCAGACACAATGACCTGAAATGTCTGCCTACACACCAATATTGCAACTAACCAAAATAGATTTATTGTTTCAAGAATACAGTTTTAAATGGTAGAATAAATTACTTGCAATGAGTTTGGTGTAAGTTAGTAATAAAACTTAAAAATAATGACAGAATCCCTAAAAGCAATAACCTATAAAAATACAGATGAACAGGGGTTTAAGTGCATGTATTCTGTTATGTGATCATGTCATGACTTGTGTTCTATAAAACATTATCTAGCAGACATGATTTGCTGCAGTAAATAATTATCTATGCCTTTCGGTCACTTTTTAGTCCTGCTTGTTCTTCAGGGCAAGCAATCATTTACAGTCATGTTTAGTTTCACATGATCAAGAACAATGGTTTATTGCACCCAATCTGGGGAAAAGGGGATGGTAGAAGTGGAAAGTGTAGGAGAGAAGTGAAGAGTAAAGGGGGGGGGGGGAAAGAAAGGGGAAATGAAAGCAGAGAGGTTTAATAAAAACATTGATGGAAAAATGGTAGATGAAGAAATGAATGTAATGTGCAGAGAATGATGGCTGAGTAGAGAGGGCAAAAGGTAACTGGTGCCCAGTAAGGTGCAATGAGTAAAACACAATGGAAGAAAAAAGTGAAAAAGAAACCCTAAAACACGGAGTAGGGGACGTGTTTTCCAAATTTACTCCTATGATTCAACAGGGAATATCTGTTGGTTTCTTCTCTCGCAAGTGTTTTTGTTAGGTAACACTGCTGGGTAACCCACTGACAATGTGATTGCAGTTTATCCTTTGCCACTTCACACTAACTGGGATTATGCCATTTTCACTTGCATGTGATTTCGGGGGTTACCAACTTCGTCTCTCACCCACCTTGCACACAAGTTAGACAAACACAACAGCACCCCAAAGACCAACCAACACCCACAAAATTCATACAAAATTTTCCACCAATTGCAGGACTTGAGATGCACTTTCATTTGTTCTACAACACACTCTTCATTCCACGGCCACTAAAGGGTTAACTAGCATACACAGACTAGTATTTCAAGTCTGCATGCAGAGGGTTAAGTCACATCCAGTTCTCACTTTTGGGCTAGGGTCATTTAAAGCAAAGACAAACTTTACTTTCTATATTTAATATTAAAAAATGTATAACCATGCAAATTACTAAAACAATGTTACAAAAAGACATACTGTACATTAAAAAATAGAAACCGTTTATAAAATGAAAGGGGAAAGAACATGGAAAAACCTATACTTTGCTTCAACTATAGAATTTCCTGGTCCTGAAGGCAAGGGGAAACAATTGAGATAAACCCCAATGGAAATGTGTCCTCCTGAGTAAATAACATTTTTAGCCAAAAGATTGAGCTACTTATTACAGTTTGCAGGGGGCATCAGGTAAAAAGACAAACCCCCCTTCCCATTGCAGTGCAAGGAGACATGGCCTAGCAGGAAAAGGTGAGTTTTTTTTTATGACCTGTGAGTAAAAGCTGGACTAAGAATATAATAACCATAACTCCTTACAGGAACATAGTGGAGAGGTGATGATATATTCATTGGCTAAAGCTTCTAGCACAGATTTCATAGATCCTATACATGTGACGAAACATGGGGGCTAGTTCCGTCCACCAGGTGTACTAACAGGGCAAAAATAGAAAGGGTCTATAAAAATTACTAATGCTCCCAGGCTAATCCAAAGAGGCCTACTCTAGCTTCACCTCTGCAACAGACACAAC
>CM044439.1:108656286-108676323 GCA_024363595.1 Xenopus borealis
ACTTGGTCTGTCGGCAGCTTTTATTGGCCCGTGTATGCCCACCATAAGACCCATATGTATCTGCCCCATTCAAATTGACCTAAGTGGAAGAGTACTGACAAGGTTTGCTTGGCAGAAATGAACGTTCGCAAAAGTTTGCTATGAAATGCTTGCGCTGACAAATTGACGCTAGAGAAACTTCACCAGCGTTCAGCTGCCAAGACGCAATTCGCATTTTAGTGAATTGGCATAGTGATAGAGAATTTGTTCCCTTGCGAAGTGGCGCAGTGTGTGGCAAAAATTCACCCTTTAGTGACTTTGACTGCTTAGTCTTCTCTGGAGAGGAGCAAGTTACTGCAACATTTTCAGTGAAACATGTGGAACCAGCAGTGCAGAATATAAAACACATCTTTCATTGGCAGATGTTTTTACAAAAAAAGCTTAGCCACTTAGCATACATGTTTTCAAAAATTTGATTTCACTGATTTTTGTATTGGGTTTACAACCCCTTTTGAAGAGAGAACACTTTTTTTAATGATAACATAACAAATGATTGTTGCTGAGCTCTTCCAGATACTTTTCAAATCACTCATGGTATTGTCTGGGTATGCTGGTCATGAAACATTATTACAATCCAATTTCTGATTGGAGCTTCAGAGTTTGACTACATGGATTTTTAACAGCCTATAGTTGTGCAAATATGACAGTGACCATGTACCAAATAAAATAGGCTCTGATGGCAAGCTGGAGTGGCAGAGACCATGCATTAATATAGTAAGTATGTAGGTAGGGGGTGAGATTTAGGCTGGTTAATTATTCCTAGTAGTATTTTGGGTTCAAGAGGTAGATTGGGATTCAGGGAGAGTTCATTAATATTTAGGCTACCATAGGTTTATGGGAAGTGTTCCCGTAGTCTTATATGATTCATGTTTAGAGTCCAAGGGTGAATTGGAAGATGTGTGATAATGCAACATTCCATGTGTATATATAGAGCTGTCTTGTAGTACTGGTTGTGCATGAGCCACTGGAAAGATGAGATACAAGATGAAGAAAATGAAGTGGAATTATACATCTGTCACTGCTCTTCTGCTTTTGGCCATTGCAGCCCAACCATGTGCTGGGGTAGTGATCTCTAATCTAGGTAAGCCCCCCTCCCAAATTCCCTTCCAGTGTGGAGAGATCCTTTGTGTGACCATTATATCATTTATGTTTTAGAGTAAATGCAGGCGGCAGTGAGGCTAATGTGGAGGTAAACAAAATATATTCTGCAAAAGAGGAAGTAAAATAAATATTTAGGATTTTTAGTTGAAGTTGTTGCTTTGTTTTTGTTAGAGGGTTGATGTAATGAGCTGTGTAGTATGTAAATATTTCTATCATCATGAGTGCAGAATGGGCTGCCATTAGTATCTATGCATATGTGCAGGTCACTTCACTAATTATTGTCATGATGGTCAATTGTCTTCAAAATCAACATACTGACTGACGTTGCTGTGTCTGAACATACTATAGCTGAGGGGAAACCAAACAGATCATTGCATTGTATATTGCCATAATGTCTGCTACATTATTAATCATGTGCATTTATAAAGCACCCACATATTCTGCCTCTCTGTACAGTAAATTGAAGTATTAATTATACAGATTTATACAGAAACAAACAAGAGGTAAATGAGAGAGAACATTTAGGTATCCTCGCATAAGCATGTTATATAGAGTGCTAGCTCTGTCATTGCTATAGCCGTGTCCTAATGAATTTAAATACACAAAATATATGTAAGAAAGTGCAAATGTAGTATTATATTTGAAGCCTGATCTCATGCTCTCTCTCTCTCTGGAACTGGGAGATGTAATACAACTGAATTACATTCCCAGTTGGAGGGTTCCAGATTTTCCATAAAAGGGGAACGCCACAAAAACATAACTTACGCTTTTTGAAAGTTAAACATAATTTCAAGCAACTTTGCAATAAACATCAATAAAAAATATGCAGACTTTTCATGCTTTTTAATAGTTTCTGACAGTTCCCTAAGCCTAGCCCCCTGCTGATCTGTCTGACTACTTTGCTGAGCTGGCCGACTACTGTTACTTTGTATCAGTAGCCATTGTGTCTTCAGCTTGCATCCTCCAAACCCCACAATTCCCTGCACACCTGATTTCAATAAGAAACGGAACATCACAGTGCAATGCATTGCCATTTATGTAGTTACTGCATGCTGTCTGTAAGCTGTGGAGAAGTTGTTACAATTTGTGACATCAGTGTTTAGTCCCTCCTTTCCTGCCAGGATTTCAAATAATGCAGAAAGAGAAGAACTGTTAAACTGCTTGATTTCAGCATAGAAAATGGCATTTATTCATACTGTTTGCAGAAACAGGTAACTGTGATGAGTATATTAGGGGTTTCTGTGTTATGTGGTACTCTATCAAATTTTGGTTTGGAAACCTGAGTTCAGGTCTGGACTGAGAATTAAAATAGGCCCTGGCATTTCATGTACACAAAGGCCCAAACAGCCCCCACCAGCCCACTAAATACCGACTTTCTATGGCACCTTATAGCCCTCTGGCATTTGCCAGAACCCACAGATTGCCAGTCCGGGCCTGCCTGAGTTCCCCTTAAATTCTGCCATGCAGATTTTTAAATGATCTAATTAAAACTAGAGGGATTCCAAACAATTTGGTATATTTTTTTAACTGAACTATTAACTCTGACAACCAGAGAAATGCTTTAACAAACAGACATGCTTATCAGAGATGGCTAGTGTGACAAATGGCACAATGTGTTCAACTGCTTCAAGCAGTAAAACGCCATTCTGCTTTGTGGGATGTTAGAGCTCAATAGTATTGTTGAGCTCTAACACCCAAAGAATTGTTAATGCAAATTGCAAGAAAGGATAAATGAAGTAGTTCACCACTGTTCCCTCTAAGCTGTGTGCGTGTGCACATTTGAAGCCAGCACATGCCATAAATTATGGTGCACAAAAATAATTTTCTGTGAGAACAAAATGTTGTACTTATTGTGACCCAAACATGCAGGTTTGTGATTTATTTTGTGTGTGCATACAACCAAGAAACAATAGGGAAACAACAGGGAAAGTTGGATATGACTTATGACTTATCTAATATAAGTAATTCTAAAACAATTGAAGATGTTTCACTACTCATCCGAGCAGCTCCTTCAGGAATGGTTTTAGAATTACTTAAATTAGATATACCATGACTTGGATAAATGGAAATCTTCATCCTCATGTTGGACATGATTAATTGCTGGGTTTCCTCCCTAGTGCTGCTTTGCCAGTCTTTCCTGCAGCTCTCTTTAGTTGCTGCTTGTTGTTTTAGTCTTTTAGCAACCCACCCAGCCAATAACCCCCCCCACATGCATACACCATGGCAGAGAGGGGAACAGGAGAGGGGAGGTCTGGTAAAGGAGGGGAGAGTGGCAGAGGGGAGGGGAGCAAACATGGACTAGGGGGAGGCAGAAGAAAACACTGCTCAGTGCCCCCCCTATTGATGCACCCTAAGCAGGTGCCTCATATGTCTACCCCTAATTCCGTCCCTGACCTTCAGTTTTGGCTTCAGAAAGTGAAATGCATGTTCACTTGGGCTGATGTCAGGTCCCTGACTCTTCTTTGGCTTCAAAGTATGTTTTGAGTCACTGTCCATCTTCATAGTGGAGTGTTGTCCTAATCATCAGTTTTGCAGCACTTGAACAAATAGTATAGAACTATAGACTTCTGAATCCACACTGCTGCTTCTGTCAGCAGTTTATATAATTAATGAGCCCTACTGACACAACTTCATTGGCAGCTACAATGTCCATGCCATATCCCTACCTCCATCATGTTTTATATATGCCATTGTGTGCTTTGGATCATGGTGGGATACTTCCCCTCTTCATACACTTCTCTTCACGTCATTCAGATAAACATTTAAGGTACACACATACTGTACATCTTAATTTCATCTGCTTAAAGGCCCTCCCGGCCTTTTAGTGTTGTTGAGTTCACCAGTGTGTGCCTTCTTTTTAGGAATGTAGCAAATTGTTGATTTATTAACATGTACTGTTTATGCTTTCTCTCAGAAGGCTTTGCATTGTTTTCTCATCCTAATGATGCCCTGTATTAGTTTATGCTCACTGGGGTGCAGGAAAGCCCATAGTACAGATGGAATGCATGAAATGCAGCCCTTACTTGCACAGACAGCTCTTTAGATCTTATATTAAGAGTTCACAATAACAGCTTCCAAATGCAAAATATATACTTGGAATCTCCACACTATTATGCCTACATAATTGATTATGAATAAGGAGGGAACTGTCCACATTTGGCCTTAGAACAGCTTGTTAGTCTATTAACTTTTGGTAGGACTTAGGGTTGCCATATTTAAAAAAAAATAAAAAAAAAAATCGGCCTTCCTGTTCATTTAGATTTTTTTTCCTATTAATAACATTGGGATCAGCCATCAAAAATACCGGTTAGGCCGGTAAAAAACCGGCCAGGTGGCAACCCTAGTGGGACTACATGTAAAATAGTTTTGTAATCCTTTCTACACCCCTTTGTCGGTGTTGCACACCACATGTGGTGCTTCCCTGATGGCACGGGACAAACCTGAGCCACTCCACAGTGGTATTGGGAGAGACTGGGTACCTGGTACTTACTAGTGCAGTGCCTCCACCTAGTGGGATCTGGGATTTGCACCTACGGGTGGCCCCACTAGGAATACAGTAATAACACACACACACAGTATTGGTTAATTTGAATACCGGTTTATATAAAATAACTGGCCAACTAGTACATGCAGCACTACAGTAACTTGCAGTAACTCTGTGTCCACCAGCAGCTTTCTGGCTTCCTTCTCTGTCCACCATGTGGTTCTCTATGCCAGGCTTTCTTCTTTTGCCAGTATCTGTGACTTCCTCTTCCTGCCAGCCACTCACTAACTGATGCGTCACTTCCTACTGCACTGAACAGCTGGTTGCTAGGTAACAGCTTACAGCACACAGACAGTCTGTGCTTGACCTCTTACAGTGATAAGTGCAATGATTTTGCACGGATTCCCTACAGTTTCTAATCCACTCACATCCTGAAGTTAAAGCTGGTATTCTGCACCTTCAGGCCACATGTGGAGCAACATGGCAATTGTCTACCATGTACATAATATGTGAAAACCCTGCACTTACTTTAGTCTTTAACAAACTTTATTCATTTGAGCCAACAGTGTTCCCAAAAGTACACTGACCTGTCGTAATAATGGTAGAATTTCACTCATGTGTAAAAAGAAAGAGCTAAAGTTTAAAGGAACAATAACATAATTTTTTTTAATTAGTTTTTTTAACGAAAATAAACAGAAACAGAGCTAAATCTTTAAAAAAAAATTTAATAAGAAATTACTTACCTATTCTTTGCGCTCCTCTTCTGAGATGGCGATATGGTGACGATCCAACGTGCAGCACTCTAAATCAAGTGGCTCATGTTGGATCATCGCCATATCGCTATATCAGAAGAGGAGCGCATGCAAAGAACAGGTAAGTAATTTCTGTAGTTAGCCTGCACCTAGGGGGGGGGGTGGGAGTGCAGGTGGAAACAAATATTCTCTTTCACTCTTTGATATTCCACTTAAAAACATTGTTTCTCCACCCATAATGAAAGAAAATTTAATTTTCCAATATAGATATAAAAATACTTAATACATTAATTGTATTTTTAATTGTAATGTATTGGCAGCTGAATACAACATCTCAATTTCTGTTTTCTAAGAACAATATAGCAGTATTCAGTGTTCCTCCCCGACTGGTAGTTAGATGGCTTCTGTTAAAATGTTAAAGGACTGAGCATCACAAGTACAGATATGCAGATGCTGCACTAGAAATTAGATTTACAAACAATTTTAAAACACACTAACATAAGGTAAAATTGTCTTAAAATAAAATAGAATAAGAAAATTGGCTTAGCATTAAGTGTTACCTTTACTGGTCAAGCCATGTTATCCCTATTAATTCTGTATTTATATCTCTTGAAGCCTTCCCCGGACATTGTGTGATTCCCAAAAATAAATAAATACACAATATGAGGGCTTAACCGACATTGAACTGTTATGACATTTTCCCAAGGATTTACTACACTATATTGTTTTCTTTTGATGTTTTCCTATGGCATCTCAGACTGTACATCATCACACACACGTCTAAATCTCTTACATTATTGCTAACTATACCATGTTCCTGGAGTGCTTTGACTTGCAGTAAACAATTTCAGTGGACCATAGGAATGAGGAAAGTGGGAATGTAATGTATCTATTTATTGAGGAGTTGCAGCTGTTGAATATTGTTTAATACAAGAGACCATTATTTTTGCAACACTGGCTAGTTATGTGCAAGCATCCTAGAGCTGGAAAGCCTGGGCCTGGGCCCCAGACTTAATGATTAAAGGGGTTCTCACTTTCCAAACCCCTTTTTTTTTATCAGTTTTTTTCAGATTGTTCATCAGAAATAAAGACAGTTTTTTACCATTTTGACCAATTTTCCAAAACTGAAGTTCATAGTTTAATGTTCAGGTGTTTCAGTCTGGCAGCTCAGTAAATCTAGGAACAGAGTCTGAACTGTTAAAATTTGCTCCAGTAGTTGATACATTTCTCAGCAGCATCTGTGGAGTATTAGCAACTATTGTTTCAATTCTAACATATATCAATTAAATGTTACAATTTAGAACAGTTCAGAGCCTCCTCCCTGAACTGCGATAGAAAGACAAGAAGGCAAAAATGTTTCAATACAATTAGAAAAATGGTCACAAATAGAAAGTGATTGGATAAAGCCTTTATTACTAGTGAACAATCTGAAAACAAAATGTATAATTTTCCTACAATTTTTATAGAGATTTTACATTTAAATCTAAAATGAAATGTCGGTATCTTTTCCTTCCAAAGTCAGAACAAGAAGTTCAGCACATGGATGAGTGGAAATAACCATGTTGCAACTACGGTTGCCACCTGGCTGGTATTTTACAGGCCTGACCAGTAAAAATGATGTTTGATCCCAATGTTATTAATAGGGAAAAAAATATATAGGAAGGCCGGTATTTTTTTCCAGAAAAGGTGGAAAAGGTTGCAACTAGTTCAATGTATAGCAGATAAACAATAATTAGCAATAAAAATTCTTATCTCTGATGAGGGAACACACACTCTCTGTTATCTTTATTTATCTTTATGGCAGTGATCCTTAACCCTTGAGCCAGGACTCAAACTTGGTTCTCATGCAGTTTAGCACAGGTCTCCTTGATCAAGTAGAATGTCCCTCGCAACACCACCCAGTGTAAAAGCCTAAAACAGCACATGCCAAATAAAAGAACTCGTTCCTTGTAAGAATATTTTTAGATGTTCAGAAATGTTCAGTTAAATGGGATCTCAACCCACAACCCATTTTTGCAAAGTGAAAGAATACATTAAACATTTTCATTGCTTTTAAAGTTATTTATAAATGCATCTGCTATTAAAAGCAATATGTTTGACTATATTCTCTGTGCTGGCCCTGACTCCTGAAAAAAGTTGCAGGACAGCTGATTAGATCTGATTGAAACACGAGGAGGAGATTTGATTTACATTTTTTTTAATATGTCATTGCAGAAGCAGAAAAAAACCCTAAATTTTGGAATGATCAGGCAAAGGAGACTTTGGAAAATGCTCTAAATCTGAACCCCATCACACACCAAGCCAAGAATCTCATCATGTTCCTGGGAGATGGTAAGTGTGTGTGTGAGATAGAATAATACTGATTTGATTGTTGCATGAGTTTTTATCTTTTTAAACAAAGGGACCTGTAAATATTCAGCTCCATGACCATGCATGCATTTAATTTTTTCAGATTCAGAGACAGTTGCCCATGTTTTTTTTTCCTTTGCAGGTATGGGAGTCACTACAATAGCTGCAGCTCGTATATATCAGGGACAGGTGGCAGGACAACCTGGAGAAGAGAATATTATGGCTATGGAAACGTTTCCCTATGTAGCCCTTTCTAAGGTTAAAGCAGCTACGGTTACCATAGACCTACTAACTGCCTCTGCAATCTAGAATCTTAAGTGTTTGATACCAAAAAATTACTATATTAATTTACAAATATGGTCTAGGTAAGAAAAGCTGTACCTGGATTGCTGGTTAGAGCATAGCTTGAATTTGGAGTTCATCTTTGACCAACTTTATTATCAACTGTGAGTTATTTAAACATGGAAAATTCAGATTTTAGTCACACCTTTAATGGTTCTAAACCTTGTATTGCAATTACATTAATATCATTAGGTGTTGTTCAAACCTGACAGTAATTTAGATTGGAAAACTGGGTAATTTTTTAGGTAACAGATATGTGCATGAGGCCTAATTCAACGCCTTGTGATGCTCATTGTGTTAAACCAAAATAATAGCAACAAAGAACTTAAATGAAAATCAGTATCAGCCAGTTATGGGCCGGCATGTTGCATTTCTAAGATGATGTGCGTTCCTTTTCAAAGCATGATAATGGATGAAACCCCATTTTAGAAAAAATGCCTTTCTCATGGAAAGAGATTATATTTCTGACTATCTTGTTTAGGAGAGATATAAAAAAAACATATGTCTCTTTTGTGTATCAATAGAAGCAGTAGCAGCAGACTTCCAGACTAGCCCTGTTCTGTCTCAAACCCAACCCATTTAATCTACTTTAAGGGGGTTATTTATCAAAGGTTGAGTTTTCCATGGGGGTATTTTGGACAAAAAATTAAAAAAGACTTACATTTTTTAAGATTCATTATACCCTAACCCTGGAAATAGCACGAATCAGAAAATACACCATCTAAAACGTTTCAAGATCATGTAGGAGTCAATGGCAGAGGTCCCTTGAACCATTTGAAGATGTTAATAGCCTTCATGATGTTCATGTTTTTGTCAGTGGGTTCGAAAACTCGAGCAATGCGAGTTTTTTTTTAATGCTGAAAACTAATCCATTCAAGTATTTGGGTTGTTAACCCTGAAAAGGTTTTTGAACCCTTTTTCTCAAATAAAAAACTGTTCCATTTGTGAGTTTATTCGATGTTTAAAAAAGCTTACATAGCTCTAAAATTCAACCGTTGACAAGCAACCCCATAAATGTCTTCAGGACTGGGGATTTAACTCCTCTATTTATTCCTTTGCTCTGTGCCCACTTTCTATTAAGGAGCTGTATTCAATGTGGCTTATACACTCAGAGCTGCAGGCCTGGATTTACATACCTGGCACCCTTAAAATGGCCATACACGGGCCGATAAAAGCTGCCGACAGAGTCGACAGCTTATGGCCTGTGTGTGGAGCCCTCTGATGGGCTTACCCGATCGATATCTGGCCTAAAAGATGTTGATCGTCGGATCACAGCTGCATCACAGATCATGGGCTCTAGGACCCACGATCGGATCAGCCCGATATCGCCAACCTCAAGGTGGGCATATCGGGAAGAGATCCACTCGTTTGGCGACATTGCCAAACGAGCGGATCTCACCGTGTATGGCCACCTTTGGGCCAACTCTGTTCATTGCCTCGCCCCCTTCTCCATCTCCCTCCCCTTGCCCTCGCCTGGGTGTCTCCCTCTCTGCCGACTGCTGCACAGGACCTTCCTTTTATTGCAAAGTTTATCTCCACTTCGGGCTTTTGGCTTCCCTGAGCCACATTGGAGAAAGAAAAATTGTCTGGGGCCACACATGAGACACACAAACACTTTTGATTTGTAAAAGTAAAGAAAATTCACATAAAAGAACTACAATACCCGTTGGATAAACAGATGGAGCTATATACTGGAATACGGGACACCTGGATATTACAGTAAATAGACATATTATTATACTATGTTGACAGTTTCCTCTAGAACCAGGTGTTTCAAGCTGGCCCGCATTCATATCCATCCAAGCCCTGTCTAAGTAATTCAAGTAAATATGCTAGTGCATGTAATTTTAAAAACAGGGTTTTTTGTTACAACATTATGATCATAAAATTGATAAGCCACCATACCACGTCAAGGTAAACCCCACACGGTGGTCCCTAACTTGTTTGCCTCTAATCATAGTATCAAAGGTATTTACCTCTCTGCTTAATAGCATTACTATGTATGACCATCTCCTGTGCCTCTCAGTCACACACAGACTTCCTACTTCCTGCGGCAGTATTCACAGCATCTGTTATTCTGCTTATATGCTGGGTCACAACCTTCTGAGAGATATGTGCCTACTCTAGTGTTTTCCCAGCCACAGTGCCACTTTAATATGTATGTTTCTCGTACTTGCTTTGTAGGTATACAATGTAGATGCACAGGTCCCAGACAGTGCAGGCACTGGAACAGCCTATTTATGCGGCGTTAAGGCCAACTCTGGAACACTTGGTGTAAGTGCTGCTACAACTTATGGAAACTGTGTTTCAGCTAATGGCAATGAGGTGACATCTATACTACACAGAGCCAAAGAAGCAGGTACGGAGATAATGGCAGTAGTTTTTTTTTTAATTCCCCCCACCGGCACTAAGCCCCCAACACTAGGAGGTAGCTCCTGGTGTGAGCGGCCATGTTGGGGTACATGCATTCTATAATGAATGAATGCTGCAACTTTCTAATTATGTGCATAACGTCTGAATTAATTGCATTATTTGCAAGTGCTATGACCGACATGGCTGCTCGCATGGGAGCTCCTAGTGCGTCAAGGGGCAATTTAAAAAAAATAGCTAGTTACCCCCAACAGGAGTGCATGCTCTATTAGCCCACACCTTTGGTTGGGGATAATATTTTTGACAATCCTTTAAGATTTTTTTAGTGGGGGCAAAAATGACTTTATTTCCTATGAGGTCGTCATTGTCTGTCATCTCATATGTGATCTCATGTTTTTACAGGTAAATCTGTAGGCATCGTGACCACTACTCGTGTGCAACATGCCTCTCCAGGTGCAGCTTATGCTCACAGTGCCAGCCGTAACTGGTATTCTGATAATGAAATGACTCAAGATATGATCAATCAAGGATGCAAGGACATCGCCTATCAACTTGTGCACAACACAGATATTGATGTAATGTAGATAGGCTTGACAGCCAGATTTCCATTTAAACTTTTAATCCCTCCTGATTAATCTGGTTTAACAAACATGTTTTACTTTATCTGCAGGTAATACTAGGAGGTGGAAGAGCCTACATGTACCCAGCAGGAACACCTGACCCTGAATACCCTACTAGCTCTTCAAGTAGAGGTCTCCGCAAAGATGGCCTCAATCTGACTGATATATGGCTGAGCAAGAGAAAGGTTGATATAATATGTTTTAGCAAATCAAATTTTATCTTTTTGACTTATTGGGCAACTGGTGATAAAATGTAAGGGATGACTAAAAACAGTTACATGGACAGTCAGCCGATGCTTTGAAATGGGGCAGAATATGTAAGTAATATCTGGTTTAGTTTAAGTTATCTACATTGGTAAATTAAGTTAATGTAATAGAAAAATGGGAGAGTTGGATGTACTGGTACTGGAGGAGAAATTTGACGTAACTGGTTTGGCTGAAACATGGCTGAATGAGCCACAATACTGGACAGTAAATGTAGAAGCTTATACTTTGATTCAAAGAGATGTAGGAAATAGAGGAGATGGGGTATGTCTTTCTGTTAAGTAAACATGATATAAAGATAGAAGTCATGGTGAAAAATGACAGGGCTTAAGCCTTATGGCTTTAATTTTTCAACCAGACATATTGGGGCAAATTCACTAAGATGCGAAAATTTGCTAGCGTTGGCTTCACTAACGTTCGCCAGCACTACGCCAATTCACTAGGATGCAAATTTGCGCTCAGGTTGGCAAACGTTAGCGAAGTAGCGCTACCGTTAGTTCGCCAGGCAAAGCGCAGTTACACTAGCGATGCCTAATTTGCATACGGCGGGAACTTAAACGTATAATGAAAGTATATGTTACAGTTACTACATTACACTACACAAGCCCAGGAAACCTTTAATAAATTAAATAAAGTTGTCCTATTGCCCTAAACATGTGCCCACTGTATAGCTGAGTTGCCATATGTTAGGAAATGTAGGGGGGAAGGAGGGTAAACCCCCCAAAAAAATCACCCTACAATGGTACACGCCAGCATTTTTTTGGGACTTTTATCTATTGTATTGAACTTCGCCAGGTCTGACCAGGTGGAGTAAAGTCTATTGTAAGTGGTAACGTTCAGGAAAATGTTGATCTTAGTGATTTTGCATAAATTACGATCCTTCGTCAATGTGCAACTTCGCCTGGCGTAAGGGTGCTAAGTTGCGCAAGTCAATCTACTTCGCTAGCGAAAAATTCGGCAGAGTCGGTGTTAGTGAATTTGCGAAGTTGTGAAATGACGTCACACTGGCGAATTAGCGCTAGCATTAGACGCTTTGGTGAATTTCCCCCATTGATTGCTGGGGCATGGAATACTCTAAACTCTTGTTACAAATAGACTGGGCAGCTAGTTTGGAGCAAATATTTATAATGGGAGATTTTAATTATGCAGCTATCGACTGGAGCAACAGTACTGCAAGGGAAGTTAATGGGAACAAGTTTTTAATCTTGTTACATGCCAATTTTATGGCACAGGTTTTACAAGAAAACATGCTATACTGGCTCTAGTTATTTCTAATAATCCAGAATGGATATCAAATTCGCAAGTACTAGAACCTCAGAGTAATAGCAACCATAATGTTCTCTCTCATTTAATGTCTATTGCAAAAAGCAAATATATATGGGGGCAACAAAGATTCTCAGGTAAATACATTTTAGCACCTTAAAATCAGCACTTCAGCGCACAGATTGGGGAAGGAAGTTTACAGAACAGAAATAGTTGTCATTTAAATTGATATTAAATAATTTCTGTTCTCAAATGATAGCATACACTCTAAGAATTAAAAAAAGCTCAAGTTCAGTTGTAGCTGGGGTACTTTCTCTGATGTTCTCAGACTTGATTTTATCTGGAAACTATAGACCCGTAGGTCTGACATATATGGTACAAAAGTTATGTGACACTGGTTCAGTGGTGTAACTAGATGTTACCGGGCCCCACAGCAAATTAATTTTAGGGGCCCCCAACATATCCAGAGGTTGACCAGTTTTACTTATATATATTGAAATTCAGCATTAGTTTGGCCTCATGTGGCCCCTATACCTCTGGGCCCCCCTGTGGAGGCAGGTTCTGCTTCCTCTGTAGTTCCGCCCTTGCACTGGTTAATGGGTCATGTACAGAGGGTGGGTTGTTGTCAATGGTACTCTCTCTCTCTGATCACAGTTCTTAGGTTCTGCAGGGTTATGTTTCAGTTTTATTTTCTCTCTTTCTCTTGGATCAGGGTTCTTAGTGAGATGCTGCAGGGTTCTGTTTCAGTGTTTGCAGATGACTCAAAATTATGCCGGACAATTTATACATTTCAGGATGTGGCACATTTTGTGGGATTTGCAGGATTTGCTCACTAAGCACTGGTAAGGCCCTATCTAGAACATGCCGTGAAGTTTTGATCTTCTGTGCTCAAACAAGATATTAGTGAATCAGAGAAAGTAAAAAGAAAGATTAAGCTGGGAAAGGGTATAAGACAATCTCAGCTTTGAAGACAGGCTGGACAAGAACACTGGAGAAGAAACTGTATATTTGTAAGCTATATCTAAACTATATCTAAAATCTTTAATCTTGTGTCCAATGCTTTTCTGACAGAATGCCACATATGTGTGGAATAAAGCTGAATTTGATGCTGTGAATGTAGATACCACCAATTACCTTATGGGTAAGGAACTCACAAGATAGTACCACTTTATTTCATGTTTTTAGTATTACGTTTTAATTTTTGCGTGACCAGCATCATTACAGTATAGATGGCATAGAAGTGCATGGGAAATTTCTAGAGGAATGAGGCTAGTGATGCCACAGAATATGAATAAACATGATGGTCTCAGAGAAAAATGCACTGATTAAAATATTCTGAACCTGTGACTAGGCCTGTGATATGGGCATCAACTTGTAGTAGGATACGGGAGTGATCAGGAGATGCTATAGTATGAGAACCCAACCTCCGTGTTTCTGTTGTTTACATCAATTTGAGAGATAAACGATTTAAGATGCAAAGTGAGTGAAAATCAATATATTAAAAAAGACATAGCAAGCACAGATAAACGGTGTCTTTTTTAAAAGGAGTTTTAAGTTTCCCTTTGTATTTATTTAATGTCTTAAATTAGTGTTAAGCATTCCTTGGGTTCTGGGTTATATTACTAAATTATAGAAGAGTTGCAGCTTTAACAAAGGGGCATGATCTATCTTCATTATGGGTTGATAAATACAATACAAAATGGAATTATGCAAACATATCTGAAAATCTGCCCCATACTTTTGCAGAAATCTGTACAGAGCGATACAATAAAACTGCCAGTATAAGAGTACCCTGTGCTATGCATAAGGGCTGTATCCATGGGTATTCTAGTAATGTGTTTACACATGCATTCCAATTTCCGCATATATTAATATTACATGGGTAAAAGCATTTTTGTCAGTTCCAAATGCAACACTCTCCTCGGTTGTCTTCTGCACTTGTCAAGCTCAAGAAAATGCTGCATGTGTTGTCTAAAAAACTCATACATTGCATGGAACATGCAACATGAGTACAACCAGGCAGAAATTAACGGAATCAATTGGATGCGTTTAGGTGCCCCCATAAATCTGTGTTTCAAATGTGCATCAAAAGCAAAAGAAAAGCCCATTGTTTAAGGAATCTAAGGCTCGGTTCTGTTGAAAACATGAGTGTATAGTTGTCCTTTAACCCTACATACAACTCATTATATATGTAAATCATTATTAGAAAAAAAAATTGTACCTCTTTCTGGTTAATTAAAATTTGTACTTTTTGATTTCCAGTAAACTGTTTTATTGACACATGGCCTGATATCTTAGCTATACATTTTTTTAATGTTTAGGTCTGTTTGAGCCAAAAGACATGAAATATGAACTGAACCGTGATAAATCCCTGGACCCATCACTTGCTGAGATGACTGAGAAAGCCATAAAGATCCTCAGCAAGAATCCCAATGGCTTCTTCCTCTTCGTAGAAGATATGTATAAAACACAGGGTTTCTTGTTCATGGTTGTCTTTTTTTTTTTTTTGGAATCAGAGTATGCTGTACATACATATTTTGTAAAACATATACCCTGCTTGTCTAAGCTTTCTATAGTGCGATGGCAAGAAGGTGCCAGCTGTGAAGAGCAAAGGAAAATGGGTCAGGGTCAATGTCTCCAGACCAAAGCATCAGCTTAAATGGGCTTCCCCCATGCCAGTAGCATTGTATAAGGGAAGAGGTTTGCCAATACCCAAGCATTGCTTTTTTACAAAGACTTGTTCCTTCCTCCCTGCTTAAGGCTTGTAAAAGAGAGTAATTGAGCTTGATCCTCTCTTATGCCACAGCATTTATAAGGTTTACCAATACCAAAGCACTTTTTAGGTACTCAGGCTTGTCCCTTCCTCCCCTCTTAAAGGGATCCTGTCATGGGAAAACTTTTTTTTTTTCAAAATGCATCAATTAATATTGCTGTTCCAGAAGAATTCTGCATTGAAATCCATTTCTCAAAAGAGCAAACAAATTTTTTTATATTTCATATTCAAATCTGACATGGAGCTAGACATTTTGTCAATTTCCCAGCTGCCCCTGGTCATGTGACTTGTGCTCTGATAAACTTCAATCACTCTTTACTGCTGTACTGCAAGTTGGAGTGATATCACCCCCTCCCTTTCCCCCACCCAGCAACCTAACAACAGAACAATGGGAAGGTGACCAGATAACAGCTCCCTAACACAAGATAACAGCTGCCTGGTAGACCTAAGAACAGCACTCAATAGTAAACCCATGTCCCACTGCGTACTACTCCGTTACATTGAAAAGGAAAATCAACAGCCTGTCAGAAAGCAGTTCCCTCCTAAAGTGCTGGCACTAGTCACGTGACTGGGGCAGCTGGGAAATTGACAAAATGGCTAGCCCCATGTAAGATTTCAAAACTGAATATAAAAAAATCTGTTTGCTCTTTTGACAAATGGATTTCAGTGCAGAAGTCTACTGGAGCAGCACTATTAACTGATTCTTTTTGAAAAAAACATGTTTTCCCACGAAAGTTTCCCTTTAAGGCTTGTAAAAGAGAGTGATTGCCCAGACCAGCACCAAAGTACTGATCTACCTGGGCTTGATCCTCTCCTATGTCACAGCATTTATAGGTTTGCCCTGATCTAAGCAATGGTTTCATAGGCTTGTCCTTCCTCCCCCACCAGCGGCTTGTAAAATTGAGTAATTGCCCAAACCAATACCTATTTTAAAAGGCATAAGACCACCATTAAAGGGATGGGTGTGGGGGTGCTACAACCACATGGAAGTCTGGTCATTCTACCTAAATCTCTGGGGACGATAGTGCTGTTTTATATTGCTGTAACGAAATCAAAATGATGCACATCTTTATTTAGTGGACCTAACATTGCATTCACCAGCGCTACGCAACAAGTTGGCGCTATAGAAATACATGTTAATAGTAATAATAATTCACCTTGTCAGCTGGTTCTGTCTGTCCTGCAGGCTGTGGATAGGCTTCCCTGCTGTTCCCACTATCTACCAGATGGGAGTGAATGTTATGACTGAGTTAACTTGAAAACCCCATTTATATTTGTATACAGTGAGCAAAGCATGATACAACTCATATTTGATCACTTACTGATGTGCTATAAGATGTGACTGACATGTAATAACTATGCTTGTAACTGCTTTAAGTGGCAGAATTGACCACGGGCACCATGATGGGAATGCAAAGCAGTCGTTGACTGAGGCACTTGAGTTTGACAAGGCTGTTCTCAGAGGTGGGCAGCTCACCAAGGAAAATGAAACGCTCACAGTGGTAACTGCAGACCACTCACACGTTTTCACCTTTGGAGGTTACACAGACCGAGGCAACAGCATTTTTGGTAAGAAGATGGAAAATCCAGTTGGTTCCAGTTATGTTGTTGTGTTTATATTTCTAAATGCGTATTCTTTGTAAAATAACCTCAATGATAATTCCCTGAAAACAAGTCAAACATTTGTAGCCAGATGCTTTAAGGTGACAAGAGATAAGAGGCAATGCAGATTCTGGAAGCACTGTACCTAGGTATTTGGGTTGGACTGGTATGCCTTTGCTTTTGTTAGCACCATCAAAATGAATGTGACACATTTACGCCTTCTCACACTCTAAAGATGTCATATTTTACAGATACCTACCTGTCAGTAATCTGATTGGCCAGTTCTTCTGCGTTATCATGGCATATTTCTAGAAATTTTTTTTGGAGTGATGCTCATTAAGACCCCCCCCCAAAAAAAACCCAGTATGATTCTCAGAAATAAGTTGTAGGAGATCAGCTTTGTCAAGCAGAGTTGTGATTGAGAGCCTTGATTGTACAGTGCCCCACTTAACAGCTCAAAGTTTCCCTCTTTTTAAATCAGCATTTCAGTGACTTTTGTTTACTAATGGGAGATAATGCAAATGTGCACTTACTGTCACAGCATTGTAAAAAAGCAATTTATTCTAAAGCAAGTATAACTTTGCCAATCATCCTCTTATTCAAGAGTCTGTGTGATAAACTCACATTCAGATAAAGGATAAATTATCCAAAAATCTGATATCCAGAAATCTCCAAATTACTGAAAGATTTTTTCCCATAGACTCCATTTTACTCAAATAATTAATGTTTTTCCCTTTTATTCTGTAGTAACAAAACAGTACCTTGTACTTGATCCCCGCTAAGATACAATTATTCCTTATTGTTGGAAAAATATCCTATTGGGTTTAATTTTTTAAATATTTTTAGCAGACTTATGGTATGAAGATCCAAATTATAGAAAGATCCCTTATCCCCAGATCCCAAGCATTATGGACAACAGATTCCATACCTGTATTCCAACTGGTTCCAGTTAGATTTGATATACAGTAGGCTGATCCTACAAATATGCCTTTGCCTATATTATTATAAGCAATGATCCAGTGTCAGCAAGGGTGGCATAGTTGTTTACCCTGCTGTCATTGTGGTATTACTCTGCTTTCATATAATTTACCAATGTTTGTGGTTGTGATAGTAGCTGAAATGTTTACATGTGAGCTGTGATTGTTCCCATTTGCAATAACTTGCCCTAGCGCCTTTCTAATGTTATGATTTTCTGCAGCCTGTCCCACATGAGAATTGGTTCTACATGGACAAAGAAAGCAAATTATGCAGATCTTTAACTTTCTATTCATTGCAGTAGATTTGACTTTGCACCTTGAAAACATACTTGTGGTTGTTCAGATTTCTTTCAATCCTGTTTTGAAAATACCCGATAATATGGGCTCCTTTGTGTCTTTTTTTAAATAACAGAAAGGTTTTTCTTGACAATAATTCTAACAATTTTTTGCAGGTCTGGCCCCCAGCCGAGGTAGTGATCTCAAGCCATACACTTCACTGCTGTATGGGAATGGACCAGGCTATCCTCTCCCTGATGTGGAAAGGGCCAATATCACAGGTGTTGACACAGGTATGTCAGGCCCAACAGAACTGGTGCATTTTGGCATTTTGTTGAATGTACTGATTATTGGACGATATATTATGGGGAAAATAATGACAGATTCTCCCCAACTTTATAGGGAATATCTCCAAGGCCAACACAATTTTTTAAATCATAAAACTGTAATTAAAGGGCTGTTTGTTTCCTCTCTGCAAAAAAAATAAAGATCAATGCATATTCCTTGACCCAGGAAGAGCCAGTTTCTGCCACATGTAGTGTAATGAAATGTTTTGACTACACCCGCTTTGTGGCCTCACCTGCAAATAACATGACCAATTTCCAAATAAAGCACCCTCTTCCATATTTCATTTTCTAATACTGCCATTTCAAAGTGCACGAAAAGAAATACACAGTGGACCCTACCATTTCATGACATTTTGTAGCCTGAAGCATTCCATGATGCACTCTGCCACCTGCATTTCATGCTAGTAAAATCACTGCAGAAATGGCTAGTGAGCACTCCATTAACCCCAGGCTTGCCAACAAGATGACTTCAGAAATGTTATTTCATTAACCCTAGCCGTGCAGCTCTGCAAAGGCTTTATTCCACCTGTTTTGGAATATCTGTTTAACAAATAGAAAGGGAAAAGTAGTCTCAAAATAGAGAGTATTTTGTGCATTCAAAGCTTAATGAGGGTTACGTTTTAATAGGGGCAAGTAATAATCCTGGCACAGTTATCATTGACCAAAGAAAATGCTGATCATATATCATGGGACTAAACTGTTTATCCTTACTTTGTCCCTTATAGGAAGTAACACTTACCTGCAGCAGGCAGCTGTCCCTGTTGTATCAGAAACGCATGGTGGGGAGGATGTGGCTATCATGGCAAAAGGACCCCACGCTCACCTCTTCCATGGTTTCCATGAGCAGAGCTACATTGCCCATGTCATGGCTTATGCTGCTTGTTTAGAGCCCTACACTGACTGTCCTGCAAAATCTGGTTCTTCGATCTACCCAGCTACCATACTGCCACTGATTACTACTTGGCTTGTGTATATTACCCAGTGGGGATTTCTTCTACAATAGGGAAATGATAAATGCACTAATCACCTAAAACATTTCATGACTGTACTGTTTCTTTCTCTTGAGCATAAGCAAGTAAAATTGTTTATGTCTAAATATACTGAGCCTAAGTTCCAAAAATAATGTTAGACAGTCTTGATTTCTCCATCTAAATGTTCTAAATAAAATATAAAAACTTTTTGAAAAATACTGATTGCAGAAGCTATTCTATTTTATAAATCATTCTTCACTTTAATAAAGAGAAATTTGTAGCAAATATCTTAATTAGTGCAAGAAGATGTGAGATGTCTCTACTCCATACCCACCATGATAACCAAATTACTTCTGGAAATTTTGCCCTCTTTTTTGTCCAATGAAATATGGACTGTCCCCTATAACAGAGCAGTTAGCAGCAATGAAGGGCAATTATTCACAAATGTCCCAAGTTTACAATGTTGGTCCAAAAGGTTTCCTGTCGTTCTCTCTGCAGTCTCCCCAC
>CM044439.1:108701941-108714779 GCA_024363595.1 Xenopus borealis
TGAGTAGTGAAACGTCTTTAATGATTACTCAGCAAGTCCAGTTGTTTTAGAATTACTTATTTTAGATATACCATGACCTGGTATGAAAATCTTCATAGTCAAAAGGTACAGTATTTATTTAATTGAACTTCACAGTGCTTACTTAACTGGATAATGCAGTACAGATTTTTTTATGCTATTGTTACTTGTTCATATTACTCTTTGTAAAGCCCTACACAATGTGCTATGCAGAAATAAGTCACTATTTAATTTTAATCTTTCATCCACAGCATAGGGTTTATTGTCCCTACACATTGGGCAGCTCTTGTGCTCTTCAACCCCTTTTATATAAGTTCTTTTCTTACTCCATTTCTTTTGAGCAGAAGGAAATCAAAGTTTTGTAATATTGTTGCTTCTCTGCTTGTTATTATCAGTGCTTCATTTTCTCTAGAACAGCAAAATATAAAGGTATTTATGGTTTTATTGGGCAGCTGAATTATTATTGTGTGTACCTGCCCTGTACTTTGCTCCCTTCTCCTTTTGCTAAGAATCTGTAGCTTATGGTTGTAATTCTTGGAAGGCTTTCTCTCTGTTAAAACCCTTATCACAGATTTGTACATCTCAGTCACTCTTCCTCTGAAAAGCTGAATCACAGTCCTTATACATGGACCACAGCACCTGCATATTTATATCTTTGGGTACAGTTGGGGCATTGGCACTTCCCACAGCAGCTGCACCTCGATTCTTGTGTTATTGTGCTACTATATATTGACAAGTTCTGTAAGGCTGTCTGCTACTATAGTAGTAAATTAATAATATACAAATTAGACGTAGAATAAATAATGATAGACTTGAAATAAGACCACACTCCAACCTTGCCACATAGTTCCACATCCCCTTTCCAATGTATCTGTGTTGTTGGATAAGCGTGCAGGTCCCAATAAAGTTATGAAATTCAAAATCAAACAAGTATGAACCACACCTCCGATACAAAAGTTGGTCCTTTATTGTTTTGCCATTCGAAAAGATTACATAAAATAATATAAGCACATCACTGCGCATCTTTTTTAATGGCAAAACAATAAAGGAGCAACTTTTTTATCGGAGGTGTGGTTCATACTTGTTTGATTTAGAATAAGTAATGGCCATGTATAGAATTGTCATGGTAAGTGACATAACTATAGAGGAAGCAGAGTCTCGGTGACAGGAGGGCCCGGACCACAAGAATGGCTTCCTCTATAAAATTAAAATCCCCCTTCCGCTGCTGTTCTTCATTAAATGCTTGAGCAATCATGCTGTGGGGGAGGGGGGTTGCAGATGGGGGCAGTTATTTGCACTGTTCATGGTTACACAAAAAAAGCATATCTTCTAGTTGAAGGCTTCTGTAATGAATGTAGAAAGTACTTGTTCAACAAAATGACTGAAACTATTTTTTTATAACAGGGCCATACTGGCCCTTCAAGACACAGGGAAAAATCCCAGGGGGCCCTGAACCTCTTGGGCCCTGCCCGCAAGCTAGCTACCCCCAGCCATGACCTGTCCCAGCTCTACTGCTTTGCCTTCCACCGTGGACTGCACACCCATCTTTAATTATTACCTGCAAAGTAAGTGGTTTTGGCTGTGGTCGAGTGGGAGTTGAAAGCGGCAGTGGACACTTTAGTGGCTACGTGGTTGGACCTAGATTCAGGTAACCCAGTCTGATCCTGTTGTTGAATGTTGAGGATGTTAATATAGTCTACACTGGTCCATACATACATTTTGCCTGTGAATGTGACATTTGGTGAAGCCATGCTATTGTTGTATTTTACTAGTTCTTTGTTACTGAATGGCCCACTTGCAAATAACTGGGTAATATATTTATTTCAACCAGCACGTGGGAGGATAGATCATGGGCATCATGATGGAAAAGCCAAGCAGGCACTAACTGAGGGAGTAATGTTTGACAGGGCTATCAATAAAGCAGATCAACTGACCAATGAAATGGATACACTGACTGTGGTGACTGCTGACCATTCCCATGTATTCAGCTTTGGGGGCTATACTTATAGAGGAAGCAGCATATTTGGTGAGTCCAGAATACAGAAATTGATATGTTTGTCTTTCCTTTATCTCTTGCATTATATTTACCCTGCTACAGTATAGGCTGTGATGTGGATATATATATATATATGTATTTCTCATTCTCAGGTCTGGCTCCAAAGAAGGCTTTTGACAACAAGTATTACACATCCATTCTTTATGGTAACGGGCCTGGGTTCAACATAACTGACCAAGGACGACCAAATGTGAATAGCAATATGAGCGGTAAGAATAAAAATAGAACTGTATAATACACTGTTTCATACAATGTTTCTCATATGATTTTCAATAATCTTTATAACTGTGCTCTGACACTAACACAGTGATCCCCAACCAGTAGCTCGCAAGCAACATGTTGCTCTCCAAACCCTTGGATGTTGCTCCCAGTGGCCTCAAAGCAGGAGCTTATTTTTGAATTAGTGGCTTAGAGGCAAGTTTTAGTTGCATAAAAAACAGATGTCCTGCCAAACATTCTCTCCTGTAGGCTGCCAGTCCATATAGGGGTTACCAAAAAGCCAATCAGAGCTCTTATTTGTCATCCACATGGACTTTTTCATGCTTGTGTTGCTCTCCAACTCTTTTTTAAATTTAAATGTGGCTCACGAGCAAAAAAGGTTGGGGACCCCTGCACTAACACATCCCTCTTTCATGGCCACTGCACAATTCATTTAATAGCTAGACAAGACAGAATGCTCAGGTATAACAAAACTTTGTATCCTTGGGCTGGAGGGTCGGCCACAGACTTTTTTCAAGAAAGGAACAGTAGCATAAATATTGGAGATAGGGGGTGACTGCGTCAGTTCTAGAACTGGAATCTAGAGGTGGAATGTCAGAGGTGCCAATGAAATATTTGCCCTGGAGCCCATAGGTCTCTAATTCTGCAATTGAAAAGGATCGCTTTTATGTGATGCTTCCTAAAGAGTCTGCGCAGGTCCTCAGTATTATCTGATTGCTGATCTAAGACTCATATCATATTTGAATTCCCATATGGGTGCCCAAATCAGGCAAATATTTGCTTGTTTTGAAATATTATGATTTGACAGTTGTCTAATTTTATGATAAAGTTTATCACTTCTCACACTTGCCTCTTTTTTTCAGAGGAAGCTAACTATATGCAGCAGGCAGCAGTACCCTTGGATTCTGAAACCCATGGTGGAGAAGATGTGGCCATATTCTCAAAGGGGCCTATGTCACATTTATTTCATGGAGTCCAGGAGCAGACATATGTAGCCCATGTCATGGCATATGCAGCTTGTTTGCCTCCCTACAAAGACTGTCCTTCCCTAAACAATAAAGTTTCCACAAACATAGAAAGTGCTGTTCCTCTTCTGATGCCTGCTCTCTGGCTGTTGATCTCTGCCATCTCTGATTTCATATTTTGATGGTTGCCGCAGAGTGATTGTGATCAAATAAACTGTCAATCCTACATAAAACAGTTCTTTGGAAAGTCTTCGCAATGTTACAATTGCATTCTAATAACTTAATTAATGTTTGTCAGTTTCCAACTGAAATTATCTTTTCTTATGGCATCTGAGTGTTTCTCGTTTTTCATGTTAAAGGTGTCTTATTTGTTTTAGACATTTTAAGGAATAGAAACGTTTTAAAACGTTTAACGTTTGTGTGAACTAATATATTAAAGCGACACTGACGTTAAAAAATTGTCTTCAACCTCCTTTTCTTTAATAAAACATTCTTGAATTATTAGCATAGTCTGCTGAGATTGTAGGGAGAGTTAGCGAGTCAGTAGGGTTAGCACCCTGAATGCTTTCTTAACTGGGTATTAAAATAATATGACCTATAATTGTCACATGACCTGGAGACCACCTGTCTACAACTATTTATACAGTATTCTTTTATCTGGTGGCAATATATGCCAAATTTCAATCATAAATTCAAATGTCAAATTATGTTATCTCCCTGGTGATATGGTTTGGTTTAGTGAAAAAAAACAATCTCCCAAGTATGGAGTATTAGCCAGAAAATATTGCCAAAGCCTTAGTCTAGTTAGGATGGCAGGCTTTGCTTTCACGTGTGTCTTGTTCTTTGTGTATACAGTATGTGTGTGTGTAGTTCTATGCTTAGGTTTGGTTACATGTGTGTGCATTTGTAGGTGTGCAATCAAGACCCCACTCTTCCCTGAAAAGGGTAAGGCATGCTGAGGAATTGACAGGTTTAGCGCAGAGTGGGGTGTGTTTAAACACGGGTGTCTAGGACACATATTTTCTCATGGCAGCCTTGTATATACTGTAATTCTGAGGGCATATGTGTACATATCTGGGTGTAGTTTTGGGTGTATATGTGTGAACTCTGGCATGAGTGTGTGTTTCAAAGTTGGAGTTCATATGTTTGTGTTTTCATATTATTTATTCATAGGATGGTGCAAATAGGGCTATGGGTAAGGGATACATTATATTTAGGTTGATACTGCTTGGAAAATTATACCCCTCAAACAATGTAGATCTCTAGACACAACTCATATGTAAAACTCTGCTTCATGTAAATAAACCATTTTCATAATAATATACCTTTTTAGTAGTATGTGCCATTAGGTAATCATAAATAGAAAATTGCCATTTTAAAAAATAACCTGGGACTGTAGGATTCCCGATGCACATAAACAAACCAAACAAATCATACTTGTTAGGTCACATGAGCCAATTAACAGACAGAGTTGTGTCTTTTGCTTCCACACTTCTTCTTGTTACAGTTAGAGTTGAAATATATCTGGTCAGGTGATCTCTGAGGCAGCACACAGACCATCACGAAATGGTGGTTCAAGGCAAGAGATGTAAAAGGGCAATATTTACGTAAAATATATATTCCAGTAAGATTCTTTAATATGTCACTTAATTTGTTATACACTATCTGTTGCTCAATTATTCATTTTGGGGGTATAGTTTATAGTAGTGTATATATAAGGGGAGAGCAAGGGGTCACTTGCTCTGTGGCTAATGGAAATAAGATGAGTGGATTATGCCAGAGAGAGATTAAAGTTAAATGCCTCAGAGAGGGGTCAGATATGTGAAGCTCACTGTAGGTGGAGAGAGAGAGAGAGGTAAGTAATCTAGGTGATTATCTGAGGCTCAACCAGAAGAGAGAAAGAAAGGAGTCAACACCCCAGCAGTACCAGGTATGACAGTTAGGGATCCAAAATAGAGGTGCTAGGGCAGGGGTCCCCAACCTTTTTTGCTCGTGAGCCACATTTAAATTTAAAAAAGAATTGGAGAGTGACTCAAGCATGAAAAAGTCAGTGTATGTCAAATAAGAGCTCTGATTGGCTTTTTGGTAGCCCCTATATGGACTGGCAGCCTACAGGAGAGAATGTTTGGCAGGACATCTGGTTTTTATGCAACCAAAACTTGCCTCTAAACCAGTAATTCAAAAATAAGCTCCTGCTTTGAGGCCACAGGGAGCAACATCCAAGGGGTTGGAGAGCAACATGTTGCTCACGAGCTACTGGTTGGGGATCACTGTGCTAGGGCTACAAATATCCTGTGCCACAAAATGATGCCTCTCACATTAGTGCTTCATTCTGTGCCAAAACTTTAGAGGCAAAAGAGCGACCTGATTTGAAAAATGGGCTGCATGCTTCTACTGTTTAATATTATTACTGAGAATTGTGAGAACAAAATAACTAGTGACTTTGGATAAAGCTGTTGCTGTGTTCATTTGTTCATCTACAGTGTAGCCCTCCAGTTTATTCCAGCAGGGGCTTCAATGTAAAAAGCTCTCTCCCACTGTACCAGGGGCCAAGTGTTTGAAAACTTCATCCCCAGCTTGAGGTGGATATTTGCACATGTTGAAAAGAGAGATCAGTTCACATAGATTTGGAACACAGTGAGTACAACTGCATAAAAATATAACTTTATTATTTTTTTGAGTGAGAGACACATCTAAAGTAAAACAAGATACTTTACCTCTCAGTCTGAAACATTTAGGGTTGAAAAACAAACTGTATATTTTATAGTCATGCACTTTGGGCTTTAGTGACCACCCAGTCACACACCTATTCCCACCTTCTGGCAATGCAATCTCCTCTCCTCCTTTGTTTGTTGGTGTCACACAGCAATGGTTAGAGAATTCTCTACTCCTGTGGTATGAGCATTGAGTTCCTAATATTTACAGTTATGTGCTATTGTGCGTGCTCCTGTGCTAGGACATACACACTGCTGTTTGAAACACGCTAGTGCCACCCACAGGCGTTGGTACTCGCACCCTGAATGTAATGCTCAGTAGTTATAGTTGTGTATTTCCAAGTCAGAGCGATGCCAACAGATTCTCACTGAAACAACCAAAAGTGCCTGTTTAAATAAAGATCTACTGTATATATCATCTAGTACTTGGTACATTCTGCATGTGCAGCAGCTGTGAAACCATTACTAATGTGCTAGTGGTGCTTTCAGGACACAGCCCCATCTTGTGTCACATTAGCATATTACAGATACTTCAGAAAGGCCACATTTCCAGTAAGTAATGCAAGAGTTTTCCAGTCAGTGCAAATTACGGAGGTGAGATTGTAAGACCATTTAACAGTCCAACATGAAATGGGAGCAAGATGTTTTTTCTGTATGAGATATATGGCCCTCTAGGAACTTTCAGACTGTAAATAACTGTTTAACACTGTGTTATTTTGCTGATGATGGGCAAACTTCCACCCTCCATCTGTAGCAGAGTTACTACACTGTCAGTTAAGCCGGAGTATGAAAACATTCTAATTCTGCCTATTTACAAATACCAGCAAAACCCCTTATTTGTAGCGGATGCCTTTACCTGAGCATGTGGTGTGTGGAGCAGAGTGTGGATAATTTAACTTGCAGTGCACCAACATGAGTAGTGTTTATTACACCATTAGCATACTATTTGGTCTGCAGATAGTAGTAGTGGCTATCGATGTAACCCACTCATAAAGATGTGGAACTACAACTACATCCTACTGTCAGTAACATCGGGGATTCCTTGCATCTATATATGTATTTAAGTGTGAGTCATCAGGATTGCTAAATTTCCACTGTATTGCTAACTATGTAGGTACATATATAGGATCTGTTATCTTGAAACCCATTATCCAGAAAGCTCTGAAGGCCCTCTCCCATAGACTCCACTTTATCCAAATAATCCAGATGTTTAAAAATGATTTTTTTTCTCTGTAATAATAAAACAGTACCTTGTACTTGATCCAAACTAAGATATAATGAATCTTTATTGGAAGCAATGCCAGCCTATTTTGTTTATTTAATGTTTACACGATCTTCTAGTAGACCTAAGATCCAAATTACAGAAAGAAAACCCCAGGTCCAGGGAATTCTGGACAATAGGTCCCATACTTGTATACTAAGTTGTGTTTAAAGTTATAGTATGTACTGTATATTACCAAAATATTGAAGACTGAGAGCAGTGAAAGGAAATCAAAAGCTTTTAAAAAAACCTAAGCCCCTTCTAGAGACCTTCCTCCCCCACCACAGTGGATTACTAGTGCTGCACAATTTTCCATACCTTTTTATAAAAGCAGAATAGGACGAGGTTGGCAGAATCATCTTGTACTGCTAGATGTCTTTTTAAACTATGATCACTGACCAGGAGAATGACTGCGAAAACAGCATGAAAGGTTTCTATTAGCTTTGTTTTGGGGTCATTTCTTTCAATTACAGGGGCCTCAAGAGGGGGCTAAGAGTAGGAAAATGTTTTATAAAGTTGTAGAACATTTTGGTGGGGTGGCATTTAGTGAAAGGAGACAGCCAAGCATTTTACTGTTTGTCATGTTGAAAGTATTCATAAGAGAAGCCACCTGATGAGTAGAACCAGCTCCAAGAGGAGAAAAAGAACCATAGCTAGCACAGGCCTCATTTTTTGAAATACTGCAGCATGATGTAGTATGAGACAAGAACACCCCATCAAGAGAGTGTTGTGTTCCAGCAGCTTACCCGCCAGTTATGGTTGGGGCAAACAGAGTTTAGATATGTCCTGAGGGAGTTTGGAAAGAGGCCGGCCAAAAGTGTTAATGCTCTTTGCAGAGACCTGGTACCATGAGTTAAGCCGTGTAGAGGAAAGTGTTGACTGGACTCTAAGAGAGGCATTGGAGACTGATGGTAAGACTGGGAAGGGCACAAAAGGGACTGGAAATGCCTAACGCTTGCATATGCGAAATTGTCAAAATGACTGTTTAATTGTCTGGTTTGTGTAGAGTATATTGATGTTGAATGACAAGTGCAAATTGTGTTTGAAGAATTATTCCTGGTATTGTAATTTACCCTTAGATAAAAATAAGAAATAAACATTTTATGATTTACTTGCACCCTTGTGTTTGCTTTTGTGGGGACAGTAAGTACAGATGGCATCTGCCAACCCTGATGTGCTGCTCTGCTTTTATTAACAGGTACAGCAAATGGGACAATATTGGGACCTGACAACCAGCCTTTGAGGGTATGAAGAATCCTTCAGTAGGTACTGTACTCGGAGGATATCATGCATATAGCAGTATATCAGCTGCAGACCTGGGGTCCCATTAACCTGTCTCTGATGATCAGCGCAGTCCAATGATGTCCACTGATGAACTTCTCAGCCATGTGTGCCCAGAAGTGCAATACCCTATTCACTGTTCTCTCAGGAACTCAAAGGCCCACACCTGCTACTGCTGGAGATCTGAAATGCCCAGCCACCTGACTTCTGGCAACTGAAGGGCACGATTCAATTTCCTCTGATAATGTAATGCCTCTGTGGATGTCAAGAGCACAGTAACCGGTTGACAGAGGGTGAGAATGGCACACTCAAGCAATCTTTGCCTTAGGAATCCACAAACATTGACAGTGCTGTGTGGGGAGAGGTGCTGCCAATGGCAGGAAAAGCGGTTTCCTTGCAAATACAACTGAATATCACCACACTGAACACTTGTGTACTGGGTTCATAGGAGAATTTCTAGGGCAGTGAAATACTCTCCCAAACTCTTCAAACTGTGATACACTTCCCATAACCCTGGAAAAAAAGCAAAATGTATATGTTACCATTCACAAAGGATAGAAATGAAAGAGCATGAAGGTTCATTTATTAGATCTAAGGAGGGTTTTTTTTATACCTCGAACTCACAACTCAAATGATTTATAATTTAAGAAAGCACTCGAATGGAAAAAACTTTTGAATTTGGGGTTAACAACCCAAAAACTCGAATTAATTACGTTTTCCATGAAAAAAAAATTCGTATTTGCTCAAATGTATTGAGTTTTCGAGGGAAACCTACCAAAAAAAAAAAACATGAATATCATGAAACGGGTTGTTCACCTTTGAGATAACTTTTATTATAATGTAGAGAGTGATATTCTGAGACAATTTGCAATTGGTTTTCATTTTTTATTATTCTTGGTTTTTGAGTTATTTAGATTTTTATTCAGCAGCTCTTCAATTTGAATTTTAAGCAATCTGGTAACTAGGGCCCAAATTACCCTAGCAACCCTGCATTAATTTGAATAAGAGACTTGAATATGAATATGAGAGAGTCTGAATAGAAGGATCAGCAATATAAAGTGGCAATAACAATACATTTGTAGCCTTACAGAGCATTTGTTTTTTTAGAAGGGGACGGCGACGCCCATTTGAAAGCTGTAAAGAACTAGAAGAAAAAGACAAATAACTATAAAACTATAAATAATAAATAATGAAAACCATTTGAAAAGTTGCTTAGAATTGGCAGTTGTATAACATAATAAAAGTTACCTTAAAGGTGAACAACCCCTTGAAGGCTATTAACATCTTCAACTTGGTCAAGGGACTTTTGCCACTGACTTCTAAATGACCTTGACAGGTTTTAGTATTTTCTGATTCCATCTATTTCCAGCTTTGGAGTATAATAGAGTTTTAGAAAAAAAAAAGTTTTAACCCAAAAATGTTTTGACTAAACAATACCCTCGAAAACTCGAAATACAACTCGAACCACAGATATTTGTCTCTTAGTTCTTTGCCTTGACAGCCTGGGATTTATGCTTCAAATACAGACATCTATACTATGACTCCAATGAGCACACAGATACAGAGATTGCCAGGCACTTGCACTTGATTTCCTAGCACAAGATATTCCATCAAGGTGAACTTCCTCTTGGCCTGTGTGTGTAAAATCAAGGTTACCTGTAATGTTCAGGAGCGTGTTTATCTGTCAGGACCTGCAGGTATATGGACTGGGATCTCCGCTTTATACACCAGTTCTGCATAAAAGAGAGAAGAGAATATCCAGTTACTCCATATGATATAGAACAAAATGCTCTTTTTCAGGAGTTGCCGGTGAGTGTCTCTAATTAAAAAAGACCTGAGGATGAATTCACAGTAGCGAAAAGTAAGTGTTAAAATGTCAACTTTGCAAAATCCTGATTCCATTTTGTGAATACAACAGTTTTGTATGCTTTGGTAGCCTCCACTTTATTTTGGGAATTTGCAGTACAGACTCAATCCGGACTAATCTGTTTTCTACAATTAGATGTAGATGTAAGTTGTTTTTTTTGCATCATTAACAACTCTACAGTCTGCTTTCTGCTAGTATATTTTGAATACAATTTTGAATGAATTAAATGTTGTTACTCCAGCTATTTAAATGTTTTGGCAATGAGTGGAGTGAATTAAAAAAAAAGTGAATTTGTCAAATAATGATTTTGTAACATAAACAATATCTGATTTAATACAAAATTTGTCTTGTTACTTATACGTTCTTACCAGTATCAAGATAAAACTGCATAATGTACCTGAACCTGAGGGTCCCTAATAATTTGGGTTTTGGGTATAGGTAGATGAATGGAACTGAACAACTATGGCTGATTCCACCTTTGTTAGGTTGATTAGATACATTTTATCCATGTCTTACCAAAGAGATAGGTAAAGATTTACTGCAAGGAACTGGAGCCATGAGAAGGGATTAGGTCTGCTTTATGTTAGCAGCAAACAAATAGACCCTGGCATGCTCACAGGCTGGTGAATTGCCGCAAGGCAGAGATACAAAACAACTTAACATTTCTTTGTTTTTTTAAAGAACTGTGTAAAGGACTGAGGGCCACAGTCCAGACTCTCAAGATCAAACACTCACCTGCGCAAATGCAATGAAAAATAGTTGATCGTGGGTGTATTTCAGGCGGGGGAGTGGCCGCTCAGGACCATTATCCCTCACCCATTTCTGATAAGCCTTTGAAAATAGACAAAATGTACCCAGTTAGGAAGCAATGTGCTAAGACAGCCAGAATGGAGCAGCACCACTCCTTATGAAGAATAAAAATGCCTTTCTTGCAAACAGCAGTTGCTGTACAGTTTGCAATAAAGGCATTTTTATTCTTCATAAGAAAAGTGGTGCTGTTCCATTCTGGCTGTAGTTTATATTCCAATGGAAAGTGGACATTGGAGAAACTGGCACTACACAAAGATTTAAAGCACAATGCTGACTTCTTTCTTTCAAGCAATGTGCTATGATACAGACTAATCCCTCAGATTATATGACTGTACATGCAGAACCCATATTCTAGTTCTTTTTCATTAGGATTGTGCTATATAGTTTATGGTACCCAACTTGCTGTGCTTCACATATATAGGAAGCAATGGACTGTGGTAACTCAAAGGCCAGCACAGAGAAACACATGACATAAACCTATGTGTTAGAGCCCGAAATACATATGCAGACCAGTACTCACAAAGTAGCATGCATGGCCACATATTGAAGTGTATTAAAGTCAGACACACTGCAAACAACTAGTACTTGACTCAAGTCACAATGGGTTATGGGATAAAAGTTTCCACAAGTGAAGTAACACTTAAAGCAGGTTTAAAAGCATCACATTAGTTGCTATTGGTTACTGCACCCAAGGAACCTTTTCTTACACATGGGTATATGCTAAATATGTGTTTTGCTTGGGGAAGAGCTGATAACTGTGGTTGCACTCACATGGTATGCCAGTTTAAGACCACCTAGGTCTGCAATGTTTTCTCCCAAAGTTATTCTTCCATTTACCTAAAAAGAAAAAAAGAAAATACTCACTAAAGAGAATCACTTTAATATGCCACGTGGAGCATTATTATAAAGGTATATTCAGTGGAACAAATTCAAATGGTAATGCATTTTCCGGTGCAAAAATCTGTGTAGTATGTAAGTTGCTTTCTCAAATATTATTTCAGAATTTTACACTTGACTACACATTCCCAATAAATGACTGTAGAGAATTTTAACTAGGTGGGATCTTATTTGATGTACTTTAATGCCTTTTCTGCATCATTTTTTAAAAATTTTCCATACAGCAGCATCTGATCAACCAGAAATAAATGAGCCCCACAATTAATGGAGAACTAAAGCCTAATTAAAGTAGTAGCTAGAAATGTTGTACATTATGTTTTGGGCTTCTATACCAGCCCAAGGCAACCACAGACCTTTAGTAGTAACGATCTGTGTCTCCAAAGATGCCCCAGTAGCTCCCCATCTTCTTTTCTGCTGATTCACTGCACATGCTCTGTGCTGCCGTCACTTACTGAGCTTAGGGGCCGACTCAGTATATATATTGTATTTACAGAATAGAAATGTCAGAATATAAGGCGGATTAGTACTTAAAGGATAAGTAAACCTTCAAAACAAGTGAATGGAAAATTGATGAGGGTGCTATTCTAAGAATGTTTGTTATTTACATTCATTATTTATTTATTTTTCATTCCAAGATATCAAAGTATCCATGAGCTGATAATAGGAATGCAGTTCTTTCCAACAGCGCCATCTGCTGGTCAGTTTCCAAACAGTTTAAAGGGATCCTGTCATGGGAAAAAATGTTTTTTT
>CM044439.1:108740061-108755728 GCA_024363595.1 Xenopus borealis
ATTTTACGCATAGGAGTTAAGGGACACTAGCAAATAAAGGTACTGGTATTAATAACGAGGTGATTATATGAGGTGGGAATGTTAAGAGCAAATAGCTGAGTAAATATTGGGGGTCTGAACGCTATAGGGGAAGCTCGGGGGACCAGTTGTAAAATTTGATAAATGCCATTGCTGATATCATGGAAGTTCTCAAAGACAATTGGTGCACTGCCATTTATAATGGTGCAAACTTGCATACTGTACATCCATGTCATGTCTAGTGCTGGTGATATACCAGAAAAGGTAGCCATATCTTTACATTTCTTTGAAATGCTGTCTTGCTGAATGTTTGTATGCAGTAGCTCATCTGGCTACATAAAGAAAAGCTATTTTGGAGACTTTCTAATAATGGCACCTACTGATTCAGGCCAAAGCTACTCATTTTGTTGTGTTAGTCATTCTACTATACAAACACTTTGCAAAACCCATCACTGAGTTGTCTCATAATTTTTATCCAAAAAGAAGCATTGGCCTGGCCAAATTAAGTGAAAACAGTATTTCTTCAGTGAAATCCCACCACAAGATTGCAAAATGTCAATGATAGGTGCGAATCAATTTACACTAGTGATTTTTTACAATACACTTTTGCTGATCAACTAGAAATAAAATGCAACTGTGATATGGAATTATGAATGACAGTGACCAGACTCCTATCTTTTGCAAAAGCAGAATATTGATATTTTACATAACACATTATGCTATTGGCCGGGGCCAGTACATGAGTAGAGAAGGATGGCAGTGCATATAAAAAACCTAATAGGACTCACTGGGATTAATTATTTAAACTGGGCAGAGAAACCTTTTGGTGGATCTTCCATGGTGTAGTGAAAGTCAGGACTGTTTTAATAAATGGGACATTTGTCTAATACAGGTAAACCCACCAATGGAACTACAGTGCTATATAAGTTGATTACAGCATCCCCTGGAAAAAGTCAGACAGGAATACATTTACAACAAAAGCATTTTAATTTTATTTTATTTCACTTTTCTAATAAAATCTGATGTCTTTAGTAAAGATGCCTTTTTGTTGTGCTGTTCCCATTTAGCAATTATGGTTTTCCCATCCAGTGGTTGTTGGCTGAAGTCTACTTCAGTAAGGACAGGCCATTCCTGTATTGCTTGTTTTATTATATTCAAGTTCCATTTCTTTCTTTCCTCTCTCGGCCTTGAATTTAACAACATGTGTGCAAATTTCCCCAAGCCAATCTTGCTATGCAAACCTGATGCATGAAACAGTATCAAGGTTTTTCCATACATTTTTACAGATCGTTCGTTCCTGCAGGGGAGCTATAGAATTTTTTGGTATTTGCATAACATTGAAATCTATTCTTCTCTGTTCATTTTGTTTTCACATGAATCTTCCTATATATTGCACTTGAGAGTCCCTTGGCGTTTCCCATGTTATAAATCTTTAAGACAATTCATACATACATGTGGCGCAATCTGCTGCAACTGTGCCAGAGTGACCTTGTTATACATAGTGCTGATGTCCCTTCTCATGTCATCAAATTCAGAAATTGTGATCTAGATGCAGAGAGCAAAACATTATTTGTGTCACTACATAACAAGGGCAAAACTTTAACATCGTACCCTATGGTATGCCTTGTGAGTTGTGCAGCATTACTACCACACAGTTTATTTCCCAATTTTGATTGCTTCTCTTGTATTATTCATAAACAAATTGATGTATCACTCACATTGGAAAGATGCTGCTCCAAATGAAGAATCTCCTCTGCTTTTTTCTCCACATTTTCCACACCAAGGAGGGAAAGGATAGTTTGCATAAAGACCTTGTAGGCTTCCAGGATCTGCAGAGTACAACATATGTCGGCCAAAGGGTTCAACATTCAGTATATGTATCTTAAGAATTCCCAGTGGCTTACGTAAACTCACTGATTATAATGCTGCACCTCCAAGCTACATGGTACATGTAATGGGGGAGTGAAACTGAATAACATGAATCTGCTTGCTTTTTTTTTACAATAGAAAAAAGTCATTCACCTTAATGCTCTCCTCGTCTTGTCCTAGATACAGAGTTCTCTCAGGCAACGTCAAGCCATCCTGATCAATCTGTCAAGGTATAACAGAATATAAAAATATAAGAGGTTAGTTTCAGAACTTTCCTATATTCTTATCATGGTATAACATCTCCAGCAAAGCAAAGCTTATGAAATCATGGTATCCAATGAATAGTAATATAGTACCTACTCACTGGGCTTAGGGCTGAACAACATGGGAGGCTTTGGTCAGACAGATAATGTCCCACAATATTTTCATATTGTCATTGACAACTGTGCAGAACGCCACAAAATTTGGTGGCATGCAGGATACATTTTGAACAGTAATGGAACTAGGTGGGACGGGCCATAGTGCGGGCCGTGCAGCCGGGACCCCCCCACCCTTCGTCCATGTGGAATTTCTATGGCACTGCAGCCGACTCCAGCCAGCTGCAGTGTGCGCAATCTGCTGGGGGCGGGTCCTGGTCCAATTGCACCCCCTCCTCCCCCGGTATTTACACCACTGATTTTGAAGATGCAAGGACATCAACATAATCTCTTGTGTAGTTCTGCCCTTAGTCTGAGACTAAGGGGCAGATTTATCAAATTCACATGAATGATTCGAAATTCGATCGAATTTTCAAAAATATTCGAATTCTCGAATATTTTTGAAGACCACTTCGACCATCGAATTTTGAAAATTCAATTGAATCGAATGATTCGAATAATTTGAATAAAATTCTATTCGAATATTCGACAGTCGAATAACTTGCCCTTTAAACTTTTATTCGACTGCCTAGTTCGCCAGATTCAACCGACCGAATTGGATTTAGCTATTTTTGATCAAATAAAAAATTCGAACGATTTTATCGATCAAATTATTTCTATTTGATCGATCGAATTACGGTAAAATCCTTTGAATTCGATATTCCAATTCAAAGGATTTCAATTCGACCACAATTCGATTGGTCGAATTCGAGGGTTAATTCACCCTCAAATTCAAACAATAGTAAATCTGCCCCTAAGTGTGAGACCTGAGCAGTACTTAGCACTACAAAACTAAGATATGACCATTGGCTAATCAATGATGTATGGATCAGCACGTTGAAGTTACAGATTTGTTCCTGGAAAAAATATGTAAATAATTGCATATAATTCATTAACCAGAAACGCAGATATGCTCCAAATTATGGAAGGGCATCTCCCATCAAATCTTTTTAAAGAAATATTTTTTGATTTTTTAAAAAAGATTAAACATTTTTTTAGCAGACCTTTGCAGTCATCTATATTACAGAGATAAACCCCTTGTCCAGAAAACCCCAGGTCCCAGTGACTTACTTACAATAATAATTTCAGAAAACAGAGCTCTCTGAAGAAGGTCAGGTAATAAAGGCACTGGACAAGCAATATATCTCATCTAAATGTTTACTGCATCAGCATAACATGATAGAGGGTTTATAAACTAGTAGAGAGAACAATTATATGCATCTTATTGCATAGACAGATTACAGCCAAACATGAGAAAATGAACCTTAAATAGCTTAAAGACAAGCAGAAAAACGTATCTTAAAGATAAAATAATTTCAGAAAAAAAATACAAATTGGAGAAACTATGGAGCGATCAATAGACCACAATGCCTTAGTTCCTTTTTGCCAGATTAAAGTCTGCATATGCAAAAGGCCTTGTCAATAATATTTATTGTAGCCACAAAAAATAAATAATTAAGATATCAGCAGGTTGAAAAAGTCTTTTAAGGGGTTAAATACAGGAGATTTTCATGCAAAAATACTTTAAGCTGAGTTTTGGGCTGCACATTTCTTTCCCTGCTGCTGTTTCTCATGTTTCCCTGCTGCTGCCTAATTGACCCAGAATGCATTGCAAGCAGCAGGGAGCCTGGAAGAGAAGTGGTTCAAAAAAGATATTACCCGCAGCAATAAAAATCCAAAATAAACTTTAAAAAGGAGAAGATATTAAAGTTAGTGTCCAGACAGACGTAGAGAAAAACCACAGGAAGTGGGACCTTTCATACAGCGAAGGTTCAAAACCTGCACATTTGGATTTGTAAGAAATACAATAGCAGTAGGCAGTCATTAGCAAGTAAAGCATGTACTGTAAATACCGAAACTGCTTCCCACAGAAAATAACAAAGAATCTCAGTGAAATTTACTGTTAGTGGCTGATGTTTACTTTAGAAGCTCTGATTGAATTTATATAAACAGGTTCCTTTGTAGCATTGCAGGTTTCCATGCAGGTTCCTGTTGGCTCACTTTACAAAACAGATAACATGCTATTTAAATACATTGCTTTGGTAAGTTGTATCCTATGGCAAGCATTAGTAAAGTCTCCTAGTCTTGTTGCTTTAATATATAGTGCAGTGTGAATCAAGGTGCGCTCTATGCTATTGACATGACAGTGATCTGGCCATAGAAGGACCCTGGCTCTGCCTCCTGATCTCTCACCTCTCACCACTGGTCAGGTGTGTCCCCAATTCTCAAGAATACAAATATTCTTTATGTACCCAATAAACAACCCACAGTGTCCTTAAAGGGGTTACTTTCCAGACACATCAGTTCAGAAGTTTTATTTTTATTTTTTTTAACAATTTTTCCAACATTGAAGCTTAAAGTTTTAAAAGGGTGGTTCACCGTTAAGTTAAATTTGAGTATGTTATAGAATTACTAATTCCAAGCAACTTTTCAGTTAGACTTCATGGATTTTTTTTTATAGTTTTTAAATTATTTGCCTTCTTCTTCTTACTCTTTTGTGGGTCACGAACCCCATCTAAAAACAAAGGCTTTTTTTTTTTAATTATTACTACTTTTTATTACTCATATTTCTGTGTAGGCCCTGTTATATTCATACTCCAGTCTCTCCTACTAAATTCATTTAAAGGTGAATAACCAATTTAATGTTCGTGTCTATGCTGTTTCAGTCTGGCAGCTCAGTAATTCAGGTGCAGATTCTGAACTGTAAGGGTAGTGACACATGGGGGGATTTAGTCGCCTGTTGACTAATCGCCTGTTCTTCTGGGTGACAAACTCTCTGAACTACCTTCGCTTGCCTTCCCCTTCCGCTATAATGAAGAGTCGCCTGCACTAAGTACACACATCGCTTCATTTTCTGAAGTCGCCCAAAATGACCCCATGATGCAACTTTGGGTGACCAGAAAACGAAGCACCATGTGTGCTTAGCGCAGGTGACTTCCAGGGTCAGACTGGGGGGCCCGGGGGGCCACCGGGGCTGATAGCCAGGCCCCCCCATCAGACCCCCGGACCCCACAGCTGCAGCAGCGTGTACTGAGCGCGTGCACAATGCCCCCACTCTGTTGTGCTGCACAATGCCCCCACTCTGTCCGTTTGTGCGCATGCCTGTCACCTGGTAAACTCAGTGGGTGTGCAAGCGCACGCTCTCTGCGCACTCAGTCCATTGCAGCTGTGGGGTCCAGTGGCCTGAAGGGGGGTCCTGGCTAGCCTCCCCGTGGGCCTGCAAGTTACGGATCTGGGCCGACAGAGCCCAGTCTGACACTGGACTCTTCCTAATACAGGAAGGGAAGACAAGCAAAGGCAGTTCAGGGAGTTTGTCGCCCAGAAGAACATGCGATTAGTCGCCAGGTGACTAAATCTCCCCGAATCTGCCCATGTGTCACTAACCTTATAATTTGCTACATTAATTGATACATTTCTCAGCAGCATCTGGAATATTAGCAATTATTGTATACATTCTAACAGCTGCCTTTAAACAGCTATTGTTAACTGTTAACTAGATGCAATTGCCCTTAGGGATTTCTCATTTTAAGCAATAAGTACTGGAATAGTTCAGCAGTTGTAAGCACAGGTTATTCAATGTTGGTAGGATATGCCAGATTGTGGTGAGCGGTCAAGGATGGGAACGCTCACCATAAAAGTCACATTTAAGATTTACTAGAACCAAAAAAAGATGTGTATTGCAAACTGTTTAGAAACTGGGCGTTATCTTAACCAAAGCAGTGCTTCTATTACAGAATCCGACACTTACTGAACTTACAAAAAAAAAAAACCCTTTCAAAACAGCAGATAAGCTATTCACTCTATCAGAAAACTTAACGCTCCAGTTAGTCCTGAAATTATGACATAAAAAATGCTGTTAGCAGATCATACATCACTAAATTATGCATATACTGACCAGTCAATGATCCATGGTAATATTGTCATTTGTTTACAAAATAAGCAGCACTTTCCATTAAACACATAAGATGGTAAGCTTAAACATTGTATGAGGGCACACAGACAGCAATCTAATCCTATGGCTGTTTAGCTTCTAGCATGTAAATATTCAGCGTCAAGTCCAGGGATAACAACTGTGTGTTGTGTATTTTGGAGCAGCTCCCTGCTTTGCTTGGGAATCATGTACAGGATCTGCAATTCATAAGCCTCTGTGAAGTGTTAGTGGGATAATATTTCTATAGTGCAGAATTTCCAAACAGAACATATCGCACTCTTGGCGGATGAACGCTTTACTTTGGTAAATTTGTCATCCTTTGGCCAAATATGTTCCCGTGCCTGCCTAAATCATAATACAACCCAACTCTCAATGCCTTAATGCTTTTTTATTGTTTGTAATTGTTTTGTTTCGTTCTGTCATACTGTTTGTGCTTTCATAAAACAATATAGATATCATAAAGCATGGCTGTCCAATTGGAAGCTTCAGGGCTAGAAGTGGCCCCTAAACAGGGGGTTCCTAACCTTTTTTTCCTGTGAGCCACATTGAAATGTAACAGGGAGCAACAGTCAAGGGGTTGATGAGCAGTGTGTTGCTCACGAGCCACTGGTTGGGGAATAATGCCCTAAACTAAACTCCAGTGACCTTTAGGGTGACATGATTATTTTAATGGCAACCTCTACCCCTGGAATGAATACTTAAACAATTGTGTTTTACAAGTTTTATTAAGTTTTGTTATAAACAAGCCAGATTTTAACAGAAGTTCAGTGATGGATTATGAAAGAAACTTAAACAGCTTATGATGTATAATGTTCAAGAAAAATTATACATTTTAGATAAATGTTTGGTCTACACCTAAACTGTTTCTAAGATTTAAGGTGAGAAAACTAAATGAAACCAAACTTAACAACGCTCAGCTAATACTGAAGTTTGAGCAAGACAAAGATATTCAGGAACAGTAAAATAGCTATCAACACACCACTTGAGGAAATTGCTATTACAGAGCAGTTATAATTGTAGCAGTCCAAGTGAACGAGTCAAATAGATCCCAATATATAGACCAAAAGTAGTGATGGGCGAATCTCCCGCGATTCGATTCGGCGAAAAATTCGCTAATTTCTAGAGAAATTCGCAAATCGGTGTCGCTTTCGGTGCATCGCGTCGTTTTCGGCGCGCGTCGCGTCGTTTTCGTCACGTCGCATCAAAAATGACGCGCGACTCGTTTTTCCGGCGAAATTTCACTTGCCGAAATTTCGCTGGTGATTCGCGAATTTATTCGCCAGCGGCGAATCGCGGGAATTCGCCGCGAATTCGACCCTGGCGAATAAATTCGCCCATCACTAAGTCCAAAAGTTAATATAAGCTTGTTTAAGATGGGGTTCAGCAGTCTTGATTCTTATAGCTTCTTGCTAGCAGAGATGGTTTAAGAAAGATAAGATGTCTTTTATTGACGGAGTAGTTTCAGATATCCAATTTAAGAATAAAAGTTTCTTTGTAGCCTCTGTAAACTTTGTGATAATATTATACAATGTATTGTTTTGAGGTAATTGTTATGATTTCAAGTTCGATCCTAAGTAATGTAGGTTAAGTAATGCCTTGTCTGGACTTAATTTGATATGAAGTTTAAGTTTGAGGTTCAAAAACGTTTCCAAGGTAAGCCAGACTTTACAGACTTCAGGGCAACTCCACAAGTAAACATTTAATTGGGCGTATTTAGGACAGAAAGATTGAGAACTGGAGCCTGCTATCTTTTTGTACATTTTCCAGTAACCCAAATGGATCAGTTTAAAACTCTCCAATTATACCTACAAATGTAATTTGAAAGTTGCTTGGGTCTGATTTCTTCTTGTAGATAACCAGACCATTTATCCCCCACTTTTTTGAGGGAGAGTTTAGGGACCATAGTTTTTGAGAAATGAGATCTATGTTCAATAGATAAGGATTCTCTATGAATTTATTAATTGAGTCAGCTAACCAATGTTTCTGGAGGGCAAATGATTCTCTATTAGGGACTCCTAGTAAACCACTCTTGATAAACATGTATAGGAAGCGATCACTTGGCTTCAGTTTATTCTCACTCTTAAATTCAAGTCAGCTAACTAAGTTGCCTTTAGTAGGGTAAAGGTATATTTTTTCCTATTGAAAGAGAGGAAAGAAGGACATCTAGATTTTGAATTTTTCCACAGGAGTTGTAAAGGCATAAAGGGGGTCTGCATATGATTAAAACCATGACTTGATACTTAAACAATTGATAGTTTATATCATACTAAATGGCTTTTAAAAGAATCTTACCTTAAATCTTACCGAACTGGAATATATATATATATATATATATACATATTTAATAAAGGCTAATTTATTTGAAGAAATTCCCTGTGTGCACCGGCATCTACTTACTTTTATATAATATATATATATATCTTTTACACAATATATATTTATAGTGACCTACATTGTTTGGGGGTGTAGTTTTTGTTTAATATAACTTGGCCCTCAAATATGTAGTAAAGTTCATAACTCGTTTTCTATATATAAACAGTTGAATGGCACAGTGTAATTAAGACTAGCTGGCACAAGTTTAGGTAAATAGACTGGTTAGTTGCAACGAATAGTCAGAGACCATACACCACCTGCATCTCTGCAATCTTTATAGCAACAAGGAGGAAAGTAACATTTCTAAGAAATGCAGGGCTTTAGATGTGGCTTATTTCTGCCGGGTCCAGGAAGGAAAGGGGAGGGAGAGAGGGATTTCAAGTGAGCCAAGAGTAAGGGGGGTCTGGCAGAGCTCCCTGAAGGTTAGAATGACCTTCAGAATCACTTTATAGATTATCTTTTTTCATACTGTATAATTTGTACTAATGTCTTGGCTGGCTTCCCTCTTAAGCAGAGGCCAAGTGACAGTGAGAGAGAGAAAAGAAAGAAATGGAAAGGAGTAAACTGGTAAAAAAGACAGAGGCGAGACAGATGAAAGCAATATATGGCACCGTTTAGGACATGTTTTAGTGTGGCCCTAACCAAAGAAATAAACAGAGCAAACAGAGGAAAATCCCAATGATAGCAAAGCTTCTGGTTCCCCAGGGAAATATATGGTCCCATGTGGTAGGAAGGCATCTGCTCAAAATATTATAGTTAGCTGGAGATAGATGCAAAGGGGACCATTTGAGCTGTAGAATGCAGGATATCCCTTCAGTTAACGATATCTTGTACTGACCTTTTCCAAAGAAGACTCGGTAACAATACATTTCCAAGAAAACATTTTTCAGAAAACACATTAAGATAATGAGATATTCCTTGTGGGTTAAATCATTCAAAATTATGCAAATTCTGCTCTTATCCTCAAATGAGTAATTCATTATCATAAGTATGTTACTCATAATATGACGAGAAGGACACTTTTGGGGCAGAGACAAAAGCAAATGTCAGTGAAGACACAGGGTCATAAGCCTGTAATATGTATTGTATTCCCCAGTAACAGATGTAATTACCTGTCTATATTGGACAAATGTCCTAAAAATTTAAAAAGATAGATACAGATGTAGTAACCCATAGCAGCCAATCAGTAGGTAGCATTTACTGGTAACTTGTTTGAAAGCAAATATCTGATTGGATACTATAGTGTACTGAACCTGGGCAAACTACGTATCTTTTATCACATTTCCTTACTGTTGCATAGAGTAAGGTACAATAGTTTGACACTTATTTGGAAAATGTAATGGAGAGGAAAACCTTGGGTGACATTAAGTCATAAACTTCATAGTAATAAACAGTTTATCTGAAGAAGCATAATTCAGATTGTCATGTGATTTGTGACAGTTTCATACAGATAAAAAAGGCAGCAAGCTGGTTATACATTTATACCAGGCTTTTCACACAGAGACCTGAATCTTAGCCAAGCTCAGTTCTTCTGCCCAGAAGACTCAGCATATTGTCACTTAAAACACCATTGCAAGGGATGTGGTTCCCCAATGAAATATGGAAAATCGATACCCAGAGGTTTAACAAAAATAAATACTTTGACTCTAATAACTTTTTTAAATGTAATTTATAAAACTGACGTACCTTGTGTCTGTCTTGCTTAATATACCTTCCCAGTAATGTATTTAAGGGGTGGACACAGGTCTCTGTACTCTGTACTGGGCAGTAGTGATGAGCCAAATTTTTTTGCCAGGCAAACATATAGGTTTGGGTCAAAATTGGGTCATCATTTTCCATAAAACTGCAGCATCATTGCACAGGGAAAACACAGCACAAACCCCAGCAAAGTCATTGAATTCAATGTATTTTGCTAAAGAAAAAACCAGTGTAAATAAACACCCATTGACTTCAGTGTATTTTTCTAGATGCAGCAAAAAAATCAGGAAAGTAATTGAATTCAATGCCCTGTGAAAAAAACATCCTATGAGGATGTGTTTATTTCTGCTTCATTAGTACTCTTACGCTTAGGTCAATTTGACCTAAGCGGGTACATTGAAGTCGCATGGACATCTTTATTAGTGATGTTGGTGCAGATGTTTGAAGTGACTACTTTTTATTACAAATGACCAAGGAACCATAATAAAGACAGAACAGATCCTCTAATGCCCTACACATGAGCCCACCCTAAAACAAATGTGCCGTGCCCCTCAGATGTGTGGGGAAAAAATATTAGCACATAAATCTTTATTAGTCCGGACTTTTGAAGGCAATCCTGCTTTAAAAAAGTATGTCGCCAGCATTTTTTTTTACAACTTTAATGAATTTCTGGCATACAGGATATGATGTCACTGATTTAAGATTGAGGAGGATGTAGCTTTGTTTTATCAGTTCGTCTGGTCTAAGGTGGAGAAAGAAACTCTGATGAACAAGGTAATGTTCAGTAAAATTAGCATCTTAGTGAATTTGCGGAGTAACAAGGGTTTGCCAGAGCAAAAAGTTTGCGATACGGTGCAAATGAACTCTGAGTCGTTCTTCTTCTCTAGCGAATTGACCTATACTCCTGTTAGTGAATTGTCAATGTAACTATGGATGGGCTTTCTGGTGAATTGGTGCTAGCGTCAGCCACTTTAGTGGATCTGCCTCATAGACTTCAATGAGTTTTGTGAATTTTAACAATTCACTCATCAAAGTGCAAAAGTATGGTGGTTTGTGTTTTTTGTAATTTGCCAACTGCCTTGCACATAGTAAATAATCCCTAGGGATTCATTCTTTTCTTATTTCTTCCATTATCCCATTTGATTGATGAGCTGAGTGGCTGAACAAAACAAAACATGGCCAGTGTTTGACTACCTTAACATACTCTCATGCCAAGGTGCCACTTTAAAATCAGGAACAATTAACAGAAAAAACACTGAAACATTTGTTTCAGATGTCCGTAAATGCAAAATGGTAATTTTTATAAAAAGGAGAACTTCGTACAAAAGGTCTTTATTTGTAATTGAACGTTGCCCCTTTCAGTTATATACAACTACTTACCTATATTTTGCTTATTGTGAGCTGTTGTTTGCACCCCATTTCTGTTCTCCTTTATAACTCTTGGGCTTTTTAATCATTATGGTCATCATTAATAAGGGTCTTACCAGGGACCAGTAGACGTTTATACTTCTGGTTAGGCAACAAGTAGATTAGTAAGATGATGACATACTGTAAGAGTAATTTTAACAAAACCCTTTTTTAAATTTATTTTTTATTCTTAATGAATAGGGTTCTCATGCACAGGACTAGAATTCATGACACATTAATGACACTAATCACTATTATACACTGATGTATCACAGTCAGTTGGGCAGACCAGCTCTTGCCAGTGTATCCCTGTGGGATTTTCAAGGGTCCATGCCCAGTTACCCGCTATGTGACCCAGAAATCAAATGCAAATCAGTCCCCAGTTGAATAAAATTTTACACAAGATAGTGTATTTAATTTTATAAATAGAAAGTGACTGAGCTTCATAATGGTTGCATCAGAAGGAATATGAATGTGATTTTAACCCACATCAGGATTCAAAGCACATGTCAGTGTGAATGTGGTACTGCCTAGTATGCCTACCACTACAGAAAGGATGGTAAACGTTGACCCTAAAAGGGATCAAATAGAACCACCCACCCACATACAAGATATGCTAAACAGATATTAACATTACAATTTAACTGAATTTTAAGTAGGCCTTTTTACGGGAAATTTTCCTTACACAGTGAGAGGGACACACTGCAAATTGATTTCTGGTCATAACATTCCAACATTTATTTCACAGAATAAGACATCAATACACAGGGAATCTTCCTTAGGAACATTGTGTTCTGTCTTACTGTACAGAAGCAGCAATAGTGGGATGCCTCTGTGTTTCATTAATTAGATTTGTGTTTAATAGCCACTTTCCGAGATCTGCAGTATTATTATTTTAGTTAATCACTTGTTTGCTATCACTTCATTTGGAAAGCATAGCTTTCAGGGTGCCAAATTAGCATCCTGCTCCAGCCAAGCAGATAACCTTGTTCCCCTGGCAGTCCTAGATGCTGCTATACATTATTTTGGGGCAGAAGTCCAAACTAGTGGCACTTTAATGTTTGTTTAATAAATGGGCAGACCATTACTTGTCCATATGGCGCACCATACACTTAACACTGTAGTAAACTCCCTAAAGGGGTTCTGAAAAAAAAATCCTACTTTTTTAGCTACGGTATCTTTTCCCATTGCATTAGGTATCCACAGATAAGCAGCAATATCATATATATATATATATATACGAAACGTTGGATTTTTAAGTGATGTTAAAATAAATAATTTAATTGAAAATACTTGGAGTGTTGGTCCTTGGTGAAAGATTTTGTATATATATATATACATATATATATATACAATTTCACCTGCCCTGCACATTTATTTTCCGAAGATGCTTGGTTAACACCAGATGTGGCAAGTCCTGCAGCTTCTTTGCAACATTTGGCTGATATTTTATCCTTCTGTGCCAGACGCCAATTTCAGAAGTTTGAAATAACCGTGGCTCCCATCTCTTGTTGGCATTTAAAAATATAATTTAACACTCAGGTCTCATCTCTTTCTGAAGCATGACACACAGGGATTGTGGGCAGCCACATGTCCTTTGCATCTTTATGTTCCCCTTCTGCATCTCCGAACAGCTGTGAGGCTCCATATTCAGTTCATTTAGTGTTCAGCTCATTTACTCCTAATTATCTGCAACCAGTGGCAGAGCTGATGTCTAGGGGACTAGTTACAGCAGCTTATCCTGGAAAGGCCAGTGTTATTATGGCTCTGTTCTGTCTAAAGTTTGTCATTTTAGTTTCTTTATAAAATCCAAAAAGGTAATGATGCATAGGGAATAGAGTTGTGGCAAGTCCTGAACTGAGCCTAGCGCTGAATTAACAAAATTGGACAACAGAGTGCCAAACTGGACTCCGGCGTGGCAAAATTGGACGCTGGAGTGCCAGAATTGGATGCCGACCCCTCCCAGCCCCACTCCCGACCCCCCCAACCACTTCAGGGCCCCCCTGACCCCTGGTCCTAGCAAAATAATTTGGCACTACACCAGTCCCTGGGCTAAAAAAGGTTGGGGACCGCTGCTCTATGGGGGACATGTAATAAAATTTGCATGTTGCAATGTAATATTCTTCATTCTTCATTGTGAACTTTTAACCCTTCCTCTGGAATTTTGTTAAATATTTTGTCGAAAAAAATGTTGCATACACTGTGAAGTGTCACAAACTATGATATTCACAATCGCTATCCTACTGGTGGATGAGGGGCAAAGTTTTCACAATGGCAATTTGTTTCACTTTGCAAACCTTTATTCGCATTGCAGACAAATTGCAAACTTTTTTTGCATTAGTGACTAATATTATACCCCCCCCATATATTTCTCCCTTGATATTTCTGCATTACCAATTCCTTTTCCCAGGATTTAGCAAAAATGGAAATAATTTCATAGTTTAGTATACCTTTGCCATAAAATAACTTGACAGTAACATTCCTGTACAAACCAGACGAATGAACTTTAATAAAAATTCTTCAATTTCACTTGCACAAAGCCCAATGCCTCTGGCCAGGCCCTGATTGGGAAAATAGGCCCCACAGAGCACCAAATCGCTCCCACCATCACAGTAAAAATACAGGAGTCTCAAAGGCATTTACACATACCTCCCAACATTTTGGAAAAAGAAAGAGGGACAAAAGTATTTGCCACGAGGAGTGTGGCAAACTTTTTTTTGACCATACCCATTTTTGTGGACCTCCTAATTACCATGTTCATTTGATAAAATTTGGTAGGTTATGAAGCGCTACGAAATAAGTTGGCGCTTTAGAAATACATGTTAATAATAATAATAATAATAATAATAATATGAAAGTGTGAACACGTTTCTTTGGTTTATATGTGTTATAACAGTTTTGCTAAAGGTGAATTGCCCTTTAAGCTGTACGTCACAATTTCCCCAAGTGACCTGTATCTTAAATTGTGCAAATGCTACGTATTCTGGGCTCTCTGCCAAAAGCCAACGAAGGTTTAGAAGCTTTGTATCTTTACTGGCTTTTCAGTTCAGGAGATCAACTGGATAACAGGTCCCACACCTGTACATTTATCTTTCAGCACTAAGATAGATGATGACATTTTGTAGCCTTGATTATTTACCTTTAATTTGGCCCTAGTGGATTAATAAGACATATAGTAAAAGTTTGTACAGGAAGTAAATTACCAGTCAGATATAATAGTAGGAGGTGAGATAAGGTCACACTGTACATCTATATGTAATCTATAAAGGTTATATGTAATAGTAACCAGCTCTGCCCTGTCACATGTATCTGAAAGGCTAATTAACATTTACTACACTACTAACTAAAATAGGAAATATAACAATGAAAAGGAGGCTTAGCTACGGAAAAGTAACTGGACGCTCTGAAATACTGTTATAAATACAAAAGATCAGCTTCTTATAATATCCATTATACAGATCCACTATAATAGAACTGAAAAGAACACAATTAAAAGTTGTTTAGGTGAAGGCAGTATCCCTTCAGTCAAACTTTCCAGAATTTGTCATTATTGTCCACTTCTTCACTCCTACCACTCCCCTTCACTATCCCCAAAAAAAGTGTTGCCAGGTAGAAATTGTCTGCATTGAAAAACGGCAAAATTCTCCCAGAATCTGGAATCATCCTTGCACTCAAAGAGACATTTGCAGGTCCTTGATAGACCCATCATTTGCTATGGAAATGAAGGGACATTACAGCCGATGGCAGCTTTTTACTTGAAGAGGCAATTAGTGCTAAATATTCAGTCTCTCCAGACAGCCATGCACTCGCACTGCTCTCTGCCCCACAGGCACATATGTTATAGCTAAGAAGTTATTGGCCGGCATCCTCAGACATGTGTTCTTAAAAGTGCCATTTATTCTTTTATGGCAAATCGTTCTGCAGTAATGTATACTGGTTCCTGGGGGGGGGGGGG
>CM044439.1:108756972-108795047 GCA_024363595.1 Xenopus borealis
CCAGGGTTCCAGAATGAAATAAGCAATAGGCATTAATAGGCAGAATAATCACATGCTAATCCTCCTTTAATACCACCAGCTTGAAGGGATGCAACTCCCAATCTGTAGATGTTAGCTGAAACTTTCATCCAGTTAGCAAACTGCAATGATGGTTGCAAGTGCAATGATGGTTGTTTCAGTACATCACATGCAACTCCACGTAGGTCACAAGCTGGATTTCAGGGAAGAACTCAGCAAATGCACACATATATTGCGCTTTGCATATTTCACAGTGTTCTTGAAGGACCTTTACAAAGGTTAATTTTTGTTCTGTAAGGCATGTAGATTGATGAATTCACAGATTTACAGTATAGTTTTATCTCCTTTTATCCATTGCATGTCTGACCATATTGATAAGTACTTGGGTTACTTTTAAGGGGCAATTTAGTTTTTAATAAAACCAATATTCTTGCATTGAGCCATTATCTACTTTAGAGTGCATCACTGCCCTGTTGAAGGCTGATACTGTGATGCTCTGTCCCTCGGACTATGGTGAAACTCCTGCTAGGCTACTCAGTGCACATTTATAGGCAGTGAAAAGGCAGTTTTACAATCTTTGGACTTTAGGAGAAGGGTAAGATGGGGAATTTACACAGTAGGAGGGGAACGTGCCTAGTGCACAGTGTGGTCCCTGTAAATTTCATGGAAATCTAATCACAGTCAAATTGTTACATGAACAAACACATGTTTAGCCATTGTGCAAATTGCATGTGAAATGGTTACGCCTGTAACAGAACAATCTGCACAATTAGCATCCAAATAACTGGCCATTTAGCAGTAGTGCACACTCAGAGAACTCACGCATAAGCAGGGTGGCAATTTCCCTGCAATTACACAGTCCACAACCAAAAATATGATCCTGTGGGTGCACAGCCATCCATGATTTTTTTGTTTGGCACACATACAATTTTACCACTGTGCTAGACCCATCTTAATCTTTTGCAGGAACAATTCTGAAGATTAGAAAAAGAGCCTAATACTGGAATAATGGAAAACACTGGGAATTAAGTAAAAAGAGTCAATGTTTAATATCATAGAACTGCTCTTTTTTAACCAACTGAGCGCATTTTAATGCCAGGTAATTTTTCATACACAATTTGAGTAATATACAAGATCATTTAAAATTGGGTTGTTGTCCTGCTTATTTATTATCTCCAATAAGCAGTAACTGCCATATTTTGTGGTCACGTCGTGATTATACACAGGCCACTGACTGATATAATCTGTCTGTCTGTGCCTAAAATAAGCATCTGTTTCAGCAGTGCCCTACACTGTTTCACAGATGTCATCTTGAAGGATTGTGCTCCTTTTGTGCATAAATCCATTTCTCTGGCCCCATGACCTCGTCTAACAGCTCTCCAGAGGTAGTTGAGTATTTTCCATCATTCAGATGGAGAATTTATATGAAGAGCCCTTAATAATAAAATAATCCGATAGTAATGGAAAGGCATACTGGACTTTTGGCCCTTTCATCAAGAGAGCACAGGCCAGAATTTTAAAATACAATGGAGGATGTGTGTGAGCCATATTATACAGTCACATCAGAACTCTGCCAACAAGGTAATATTCTCCTATTTTCCCAGAGAATAACGGTTGTCTGCTGCAGGTTATTGGTTATATGCTTCCACAACCATTATTTTATTTTGACCTAACCCCCTAACAACATCCCACTGCAAGTTTGTGAACATGAATACACCCACCAAGAATCACTTACCCTTATGATATATCTGGAGGAATTTTTGTCATCCAGGCTGACAGTCATTGAGAAAAATACTGCAGTACTGTACACCCCCTGGGTCTTGTACAGAAGTTCATTAAAATCCCACTGGGTTTTTGGGTCCTCTGGCAGATCCCAGCCCCCACAGTCCTCAATCACCTTTAGCATTGGCCTGGCTCCCAGTCGGTCAATATCCCTCATATTAAGGCAGGATTTGAAAAATTCCTTTACTTTCCTCTCTGCAGAGCCTTTGTGTTTCCTCCTCACTGGCTGCAGAAGCAAGTGTTCTAGCTTCTCTTCATTTTGCTCTCCGATAGCTGCAATTGTTCCATAGATAAGCTTGTCTTCTGGAATCCCATGTTTCCTAAGCCAGCCTCCACAGGCAAAAGAGTAGAAGTCAGTACAAGGGGATATTGTGGGGTCAATGTTGTTAGTAATAAATTTTGAAGCCCTCGTGAAGGCTTTCCTCTCCTTGCATCCTTCAAGACACTGGCCGTCCTGCTCCATAGATAGGTACTTCAGCACTAGCATGCACCCAAGGATGACACAAAGACCCACAGCAAAAACTAATCCTGACAACAAACATGTCTCCCTTCTACTCCATCGTGGGACTCCTTTCTTTGCCTGTTTTTTGGAGCTGACTTGGAGATTGAAACCGTTGGAAAGGGTGCTGCAGCTATTGTACTTGCTCACATACTTGACCTCCTGGAACTCATCATAATGAGCAGTTAGTGAGTATGTTTTCTCCATGCCCTTGAAAATGAATACTCTCTTCCGTATCAGAAAACTATGAACAAAGTGACAAAACTAAACTATGTTTCCACTGACCAGACTGGACATTGAGTTGAGACATCAGGTTAGATAGACTGGTTGTCCTTGTAGAAGATGCAAACCCCTGGATCATGAATATAAGCTCTTTTTCCTACAGAAAACAAAAAAGGCAAAATAAATTAGACCAAAAAACTGTAAAATGCATGTGGAAACTGTAAGTTTGTTAGGCACAGGTACAATACTTTTGCTCCTTTAAACATGTGCTCTGCCTCTGCCAATTATAGAGAGTATATGCCAAATGTTGGGCAAGGAAGCAACACACACCACATGGCGCCATCAGTGCTACACTAGGCTATGTAAGCATGGCCATTTAAAACATTTGCTGAAATTAATTTAGCACATTAATAGACGTTGATGCATTTTATGTGTTTGTATATCAACTTACATTAATGCCATTTAGGGCATTGTTTTAATAGTTCTTTGTGCTGACACATCCCACAATTGACCAATGCAGAAACAAACTATACACTAATTAGGGATGAGCCAAATCCAATATTGAGTTAGGGGTACAGCCTTTTTCAGCAGCATTTGGCTGAATCCATGTGTCTGACCAAAGCCAATCTGAATCCCTAATATCACATAACTTTTGTCAAAGAAACAAGAAAATTGTGAGCTTTTTTCCATACGCTGTGTGCACAGTGAAATACAACCGCATTTAGCATATGCAAATTTGGTTCAGATTCAGCTAAATCCTTCATGAAAGATTCGGGATTGGGCAGAATCCCAATTAGTGAATTTGGTGCATCACTAACACTAAAATATCAAAGTGGGGGTCAAGTCATTCATTCACCATTATATTAGTGTTGCTCTCCAAATGCAATGAAATAGAAAAAGTAAAATTTTCAGCAACAAAAGAAAAGGCAACTAAACTTAAACAAGAACTGCACACTCGGTGGGTCCAACTAGGTAGAAATATGGGATCAATTAAGTCATACGCTCATCACACACATCAAAACCTGAGCTCTGCACAGCAACTGTGAGAGAAAGCGTTTTATTCGCTATTCCTGTAAGTGTCTTTTTTTTGTTGCTGGGAACTGCCATTCTTCAAGAGGTCTTATAAATGAATACCACATGCATTATACACATAATATCAGCAATGATAAGGGGAATCTGGGAACAGAAGATAAGAAAGGCAGGATGTTGCATTCTAATTATCTTCTTTATCACTTGTGTGGCACTTGATACAAGCTCACATAAAAAAAAAGTAAAGTACAAGAGACAGCTGCTTATAAAGGCATTACAATAACAAACCTTTAATCACATTACAGTGATATTCACCAGACACGCAAAAGGGATATTTCCAAGTACAAATAAATGATTGGCAACCTGTGGCCTTAAGATTTGTTGTACTAAAATACCCAGAATACCAACAACAGCCTGAAACAACCAGATGTTGTTGTACTACAACAACATAAATACATTATACGAACAACATACTAATTGAACCAAACATCTCATTGCATATGCATAAGATATAAAAGTACAGACAGCAGGTCACATTCCATGAGTAACACAGTCTGAGAAAAAGTGAGTGACTTGTAAATACCTTGTAAAGAGAGAGTTTAATACTCTAGTCTCAAAATCAGTAGGGGATGAACACTTGTCTGCAAGATTTTAGAGACATTGCGTCATTTACTTATAGAAATTGCAGTGTGCGAAGTGGCATTTTAGGTGCCATCCAGTGTCATTGTATCTGCAGGGGAAAAAGTGCTTCACACAATATGGGTGAAGCATTAACGTGTGTATTTGTGCATGTGCTTTGAATGAATCGGATGGAGTTTCACTGAACGACTTCACTTCTTTCACTCAGTTCCAAAATGAAGTGCATGTTTACTGTGTCAATTGATGCAACTAAGTAAGGGAACAATGAAGCTGCCACCACCTAGATCTAGATGACGGAAGATCCAGGGCTCCCTTGCATCAACTGACACACTTGTGTAAAATTTGTTACTATACAGAGGTGCAAGGAGTCGCTTTGGATGCAATTTTTCACACAAAGACTGCAGCAAAGTACATCAGTTAGCATGCTCGGAAAGAGCTACTTATCTCCTTTGTTTCCAGTAACATGAATGTTTGCAAGTAGACTACAGTGAAATGGGGCCATGAAATGCCCGAATCATGGTAAACATTGGAGAATACTTGCATGCTGCAGTCATTCATTTGAACAAAGAACCTCTCAAACAAAGGGGCATTGCACTTCCACTCAACAAGAAAACCAAATCACACATCTATTGATTTTTTTTTAGTCTAAGATTGCGCAGTAACATGACATTTTTATTCAACTTCCAAGTACATTTTTTTGTAAGATATAGGCTATGAAAGATATTTTGAGAAAATTAGCCAGTATTTCTTTCCATTCTATTCTGCCTCTCACCAACCTGAAATAAGCAGTACTGCCATTCCCAGGACCCCTTTAATAAAAGTGTTTTTTCAAAGGCATACATTTTTGGGGCTACAGCACCCTCTTTGGTGCCACCCTGTAGTGTCCAATGAGCCCCAGAAGTTGTGTTGCTGCTTGTTATTCCCTGTGGGAGTATGCAGCTATCTATCTAAAGTGCCCCTTAGGCATATGGACCTATAATTTTAAGCTGCTGGAACCACCAAAAATACAGCACAACGTGCTTTTAGGTCATGGGAATGCTACTGCTGCACAAAAACTAAAACCAGTGTCAGAAATGGCTTTAATGGAAAAAAGAGATCACATACATGGAACCTTTCCTCTGGAAACCTAATATCCAGAAAGCTCTGCATTAGAAGAAGTTTCTCTCATACACCCCATTTTAATCAAATAATTACAATTTTTAAAAATGCTATCCTAAATCTTTACTTGTGGCAAAACAATCATATCAGGTTTTAAATTATTGTTTAAATTGCTTTTTAGCAGATGGGGATCCATGCTATAGAGATCCACATTACTGAAAGACCCCAAATGGAAAACCCCAGGTCCTGAGAATTTTGAATAACAGGACCTGTACTACAATATTGCAACCTGTGACCCGATAGATGTCGAACTGAAACTCTGTCAACCACTTGACAACACCTGGAGGCTTGCTGGTTTCAATAATATACAGGACAGACTATAAATCATTTCCCGGACATGTTGGTGCAGTCTCACATCACACACACATGAATTAAACGCTTTGTTCACATGTACGTTTCTATATGCTGGAAAGCGGTGAATGACTGTGCATGATTGATGAGGATCTCTCGCTAAATCTCTGTAATCATCCTGAGGTTACAATGCCCTAGCTTTGAACATCTAGAGCTCATGTGTCTTTCTATGGTGAAAGACTCCCAATTCTAATTTTCATGCGCAGCTTATCTTCTGTCCTCTCGATAAGGTTTTTGATATTGTCACATGGAGAGCTTCAGAAGAACTAATAGATGTATGACATAGGTACACTCATATACCATGCTGACTGCACATACTGCGGAGATAAAATGTTTCCCCAGTAGGATAGTTACACTTGCAAATAAAATCAATGTTAAATAGTTTCCGAATCCAGACCCCACTGGGTAGAGGCCTAATGAGTGCTGCTTTCTCAGAACATAATATCCTGACAGAGGTGGATTGATTTGGTCAGATGATTAACCCAGGGACATCCAACCTGTGACCCGCAGGCTCCAGTGAAACTGCAATTCTCTGTATTCCTCAATAGATTCCTGATTTTAGGGGATGCTGGCAGGCAGCAGGCTGGTTATTTCTCATTTAACCGCCTTACTTGTGGGAACACAGCCAACTTTATGTGCATTGCTCATATCACCCTGATGTCTTGGTTCAGATGAAAGTCTTAGTATCAGATATTGATTTAGAGCTTGTAAAATCATTGGATATTATCATCATGAGGCAGGCATGGAAAATACTATGTCTGCCTCTTTGTGTGGTAATGAGAAATGCCTACTGTAATAAAGCATTTCTTAAGTGTATATTTTCTGTGCCAATCTGCAACTTCTTAAATGGCTGGGAGGGAGCAGACTACTCGCTGCAGCCCCAGAGGAGATGCCTTTGTTCCATGGACCTTGTAGGTTCATATTGACAATATTAAGATAACTAATTATTTATGCAATGTCAACTCCTAAAACCCTAAACTAGTCAACTGCTGGCTGAGGATACTTTCAGATACATACATTGGATGATTGCTTGGACTGTATTTCCCCTTTTATTTTTCCATTATCGTTCTATTTTTCCAGTGTTTGGCAGATCCAGAGCTGTCATTAGAGTATATCACAGGCTGCGCCACAAGGCAGTTATGTAAAGAATCTGTATTGTGCCCTGCAGAATTGTATCAGGGCAGTCCAAGCAATGGTTGTTAAGCCATGAGCACCGCCATTATCACCTGTTGAGGGATGCTGAGAGCTGATGGTTGGACCAGAGCAAGAGACCTGCAGGTTGGATAATAAATAGCTTGGCTGATAATCTCTAAAACAGAATATGAATTGTTAGCCATGGGAGGTTTTTGAAATAAAGAATATAATAGCAGCTACTGCCTCCAGAATTAACACTTGTGTCGCCAGAGGCACTGTGATACTGCACTGCATCGTGTGGTCATTTATTGCCAGACCCCTCTCATTGTTTATACTTTCCCAGAAGCCCAGCGTGTTCTTCAAACCTTTCCCATTCGGTCACCAAGAGGCTGGCAGCGCTGCCTGGAAATGTGCATATCCCTGATTTATTTCAGTAATAACATGCTCACATCATTTCACTTTATTCTGTTCCTGTTCCTCCTATAAATATGTAACATTCCCGGGCACTCAAACAGAAACAGAATAACCTCACGGCCCTTCCCTAGAAGCAAGAACTGCACGTCTACCAGAATATTAATGGCACTGTAAGGGTCAATAAAAACACACTTTAACCCAAATAATGCAGAAGCAGACTTAGCAAAGTATTCAACAGAATTCATTTCATTATAGTGCCTGTATTTTCCTTCACCACACTCAGTATATTGGCTTAGTAAAACAGCAGTCCAGTATCGAAAAGTTTTCCACACAAGTTGCAATTTGTGCCTTAATGATTGCTTATGTAGTGTTTATTAACCCATTAACTGCTTAGGTCTTTGCTAAGGCAATCATGACTGATCCTTTTAGCTACTAAAGCTAAGAGGGGTTAAATAATTTGTCAGCCTGCTCACCTGTACTGATACATGGTATAGGCAATACAGGCCCAATGCAGACAATGTGATACAGTTTGCACACCTCCCAAGTGTTCCGTTTAGAGCAGGACAGTCCCACTTTTGACAGCTCAACCCGCTGTCCCGAGTTAGTACTGGAAAGTCCCAATCTCTCTGCACTGAATGGGGTAAGTCCCTATTTCTCTGCACAGCCAAAAGAGATCCAATGTTTCTAACTAAATTGGCTCTTGGCAGGATACTTGATACATTTGTAACAGTTTTGTCCCTTGGGAGAAGAAGAGTCACAGCTGAAAGGACAATTCACCTTTCTTATTACAAAACTGTAATAAAACATAAAAACTAAAGAAACCTGGTAAATTTTGTAAAATGGGCATGGTAATTAGGGGGAGTGACCACAAAAAAAGGGGCATGCTCAAACAAATAGCCGCTCTGCACGGCAAATCTTTTTGTCACTCCTTCCGTGTCCAAAATATTAGGAGGTATGAATTTGGGATTTCTGAACAAAATAGTTAGGCTCCTGGGATTTCTGTGTTTAGTTTACAGATTGGGCAATTCACAAGGTTCCGTTAAATTGGCGTAAAATGTTCATTTACACCAGAAAATCATCAAATGACAAATTCACAATTGTCTAAATTCCCCCCTACCCCAAAATATTTTATATTTCATCAATAAGTAATCAAGTCATTTCATCAGTTTATCTCTGTCATTGTAAATCTAACATAAACACCAGCAAAATATTGTTAATATAGTCAAACAACTGGTACTTCAACTTCACTAAAGTGGCATTCTTGAACTTCAAGGTCTACCTAACCTGCTGTGTTCATTGATGAAAACTTAAATTAGAGTATCAGTAATGACTATATTTGGAGTGAAATTGTTGTTAACAAAAGCATTACTATGAATCCGGCAGTCTTACTTGTGCTTTGGTTTTAGTGTAGAATCCCCCTGTAATGAATTAGGAGTAGCAAAGGGGGTGATTTATCAGTGTTTGAATTTTTGTCAAAAAAATCAAATTTTTTTTCAAAATATTTAAATTTAAATGGTCTATATTTAGGGTTTTCAGATTTTATTTCATGATTTTATTGCAATGAAGTTTTTTACATTCATATTTTTTTTAAAAAATAAGCAAATTTGAGTTTGATAAAAGTTTGCATTTATTCAAAGCAGAAAAAACATTACACAAATTACAATTTTGATAAATGTGCATCTAAGGGTTCTTCTAAAGGTGATTTTGTGCTTTTAAAAATGCATGCTGAGCAGATTCATTTGTAAAAACTATTCATGACTATTTGATGCTGGTATGCATTTTGTTGGTGTATTTAAGGACATTTTGCCTTAGTGGAGTAAATAAAAATTGTAAATTAGTTGTTAAATGATTTTCTACTGAAAATATTTGATTCCAGTTTAAGCCAAAATTCACCTTAAAGGTATAGTTCACCTTTGAGTTACCTATTAGTGTGATGTAGAGACTAATATTCTGGTTGCTAGGGTCCAAATTTAAAAAGTAGCGTAAAAACAACCGCAATAACAATACAATACAGCTGAGCAAGCTGGAAAGGGTCGGAAGATGAACGCAAATAATTCAAAATAGAAAAAATAAACAATGAAGACCAACTGAAATGTTGCTTAGAATTAGCCATTTCATACCATTCTAAAAATGTACTCGAAGGTGAATCACCCCTTTAACATCTTTGTGCCTGTAGCACAGGGAAGCTAAAAAAAAATAAATAAATCTGTGGATTACATCTGTTGGAATGCTATTTTTGTTTTAGATACTGTAGTTTATTTACAGTAGTCCCGAATTTGTTTTTTGGTTTCTAGGGTCTAGTTCTCTAGCAAGAAGATGAGTAGAAGAGTTCAAGGTGATAAATCTGTTTTACTAATCTGTTTTACTAATATCTGTACTGAATTGTACCACAGCCAATAAGATATTCACTTGTTTCCTAATAATAAAACTTGCTCAGTGGGAAACTGTACTGGTGCAATGTGGCCCTTGTTGTATCCCCACTTATTACACCATTAAAATACATTGACCTAGCAGTCAGTCTGTTGTCTGGTTATGCCATGGCCAATCATGGGGCATATTAGATTCCAATTTAAAAAAAAAAATCAAACAATTACTAGATATGAAAAAAGTTTCTCATTAGGTAACAAAAATATTTAAGGTGAAATTCCCCTTAAAATGACTTTGCCCAAGGTCACAATAAGCTGAAACAGAAATCAGATCCAGCCTTTCTGAGCCAGAGTCCAGTCATTTACTCCCAGATGAGCTAATGCATTTCTGTGTTGTGAATATTGATGTTTAGGTTTATTCATTTCCATGCTGTGACCCCACCCGCAGCCCCTTGAGACCTTGCTCCATCCCTGCTCCCTTATGTTGCATACAACTATATGAAGCCAAGTGTCAAGTCTTTGCTTGCTTTGTGCCACTGCTTGAGGGTACAGGTACGTTATTTATTTGCCTCACATCTGGAAATATCCTCCTGTTGCTATATTACAAGAAGATCAATAGAAACAAGAAGTGGCAGAACAACCAGCATCTATCACATGTAATGAGGGCTGGCTCCAAGAGAAGGATTTCCTTTAACCGAATAAACAAGTACAGCATAAATTAGAAAGAGGGAAGTAATACCATAAACATATTGGGGTTTTTCAGTGGGTCACTTCATCCTTCAGCTGGAACTGCCGGGCAGTAAATGTGTCAATAAAAGTGACAAATTCATGTCTCAGAGGAAGGGAGAGAGACTTCTGTTAGTGTTTGTTTGCCTCTGGGGGCATGTGTCTCCTAATGAATTAGACTGCTCTCCTGTGAGAGGCTCCTATAAGAGATCCATATTACTCTAATAAAACGCTAAAAATTCCCAGTGGGTGGGAACCTGCCAATTGCAAGTCGTACTCGTGATATAAAAGGTAGGCCATGTTGTTGTGTACCTGTTAATGTTAATGGCCCAAGTCAATGTATCAAAACAAATTTGCAGTGAAACTTAATCTCTCAGAATTCTCCCAATTTCAGGGGGACTGAACAAGAATACAAGAATCAAGTCCAGTGTCCATGTATTAGAGGGAACACACATTTGACTCCAGTAATGGTATTAACTGGAACAGCTACAAGTGGTTTCACTTTACAGTGTGTCTGTGCATGTTTCACGCTGTATGAATGACTCAAAATAAAGCCTTTCTCCCGGGTACTTATTTGGGCTGTCCACTATCTGAGCCTACCACTCATTGGCCGCAAATTGCTTTTCTATAAATGAATGAACTTGCCCTCTAACAGAGGCTCTTGGGTATTGTCCTGTCTCTCGGACCTGATTTGGGGAGTCTTTGGAGGCACAAGTCCCTTTCTCAGAGATTTTGAAGGTGCAATGCATAAATAAAGAATTTTTGGCTGAGGCTCCAGATTGATGAATGATAAAATTATTCAGCACTCTGCCTTATTTTGTTTAATTCTTCCCTAGAAACCATAAAATACACATTTACCCAGCTGACAGCAAAACTATTATTTCCTGCGAGAGAAACGGTAGCAATTTATACACTTCTATAAAAAAAAAAAAAGAAAGAAAGGCAAAGCCCTAGAAGCGGATATATCTGGCTGATTAATGGAAAGTAAAAATACTTGGTATGACTGAAGAATGACTCCCTGTATAAATCAGTATCAGTAAAATGTGTCATTCCTGCAGTTCTGCTGTAAATGTTCTGCCTCCTTATTTCTGTAATATGAAAAAGGCTTTTTACCTGAGAAAAGAACAGGAGCAAATGCAGATCCTTTTTTGCTTTTACTTGGTTTTATAGAAACTATTAATGACAAATTAAAGAAGCATCTCTACTCACCCAAAACATAACACTTCTGCTTAAGTATCCTCCCATATCCCTTTAATAAGAGAGAACTGTGCTGAGCTTTGCGTAACCATGGAGTGGGTAAATGTTTCTGTATTTATGATTAAAGTTGTATATCAGATAAACAAATAAGTGAGGCTACTTAAAGGGACATTACAGGGGAATACATTTGAATGCTAAGGGAATCAAGGGTATGTAAGGGATACATACATCAAAAGCTATTTTGTTAGTAAAGGTAATCAAACATTCTGCCACTTTTCATGATAATCTGACCAAGAGATTCATAGGAATCTATGGATGGTGTTTCCTTGCTAGAGCAACCATGGTTGATTCTACTCATGATTAAACACGCAAAGCAGGATAATATATGCCAATGACTTTTATGGAATATTTGCAAAGAAAAGAGAGATACTCAAATTTAGGGTATATTTCCCCTTTAATCCTGAACCCATGCCGTCTCATATGCTAAGCACAAAGAATCCAGGTAACCATGACCTAGGTGGCCAACCAATCAGTGCACACACTTCAGAGCCTTAAACGTGCGAGCACACCCTCCTTGCAAACAAAGGCGAGATGGCATACGCTGAGCTCTGCACTTCATAAAAACTGACACTTATCAACTTGTCAATTTTCTACTTCACCCATGGAAAAAGTTAGAAGATTTTTTTTTTTCATTTATCCACTCATATGTCTATAAGAGACTCAAAAATTACCTAAACTCTCCGTCAGTCAGAGAAATGCACGTTTGCAGCTAAGTATGCCTAGAATTGCTAATAGGGGGTTGAATCCTGTGGGAGTAAAGTACGGATGAGCTGCAGGTTATACAAATCTCTAATATGCTAAAAGCCAGGAGCTATGCTTCTAGCTGAGACAGTCACTCACCAGCACATTCTCAGAAGTTAAGTGTCCGTGGGTTGGGTATCAGCATAAGCCCTATGCTATTGTAACTGAAGGCAAGCCCCTGGGGACAAATGCCCAATATTAGTTAAAATATATCTATATACCTTATAAATTAATGGCAAATAGCTAAATCAACTGTAGTATAATAATATCCACATCCTGCAATAACATTGGAGAAATCGCTGCATAAAATCCCTACAGAGCAGCACATACCCAGATTAAATGCATATTCATTTTTCATCTTTTACATAGACAGATATACAGACAGACAGTGATCTACTGATTGAGATCTAAATATATAAACTCTTTTGCCTTCTCAGCATGCAGAACTTAGACAGAACTTAGTAAACAATTGAGCAGAGGATGCTGTCTGCTTTCAAGAGGCAGAACGGAGGTTTCCGTGCCATCCATAGTACTTTTTAACATGTGCATTGAAGAGTGCATTTACTTACCCAGGTCCAGGTGGCAGGCAACAGACTCTGAGGGGGGGGGCACAGTTTATGCTGAAGGTCTGTGGACAGCACTAGTGTTCCAGTGAGAGTGGGCAGAGTATGGGAAGCAGCAGAGTACATAGACCCCGCTGTACCTGCCACTACACTGCCTCTGAGAGCTGTGCTGCAGCATAGGAGCCTGGGGATCAGAGGAATGATGTGTGTGAGAGAGAGGGGGGCATAGACAAGGGGGTGGGACAGCCACTGCCTATAACTCTGTGTCCTGCAGTCTGTACCACAACTGAAGCATCTTACTCTTATTGTTCCCACTATGATAATCCCTAGTTGAGAGCCTTTAGCCTTACCTCATCTCCCAGCCAGATGAAATGACTACTTTAGAAAGAGGGAGGTGGGGGGGGGAGGCTTTCAGGGGCCAGTGACATCAACTATAGGGGCAGCATAAGAGATGGAGGGGGGTGTCTGTACACTTTGCTAAGCTGATCTCATTAGACATGAACCGGTTAACTCTCCCGTGCAGCAATTAGATAATCGCCCCTAACATTCTAGCCTTTCCATTGTGGCCACTAGAGATTTTTCTTGATGACCTTTGAAGTGGGAGTCAGGAATGATTGTGATGTTTGGTCTAATTAAAAATTAAGGAGGCGAACATCAGTATACTCATTCCAACTCATTAAAAATACAATAATAAACATGATTGACTGCGTTCTCTTATTTATATTCAGCAATTTCTGATACTGCACAAAACAGTGACAGAGTGTCCGGGTTATAAAAGAAGCCGCAAAGGCAAATGCTACAGTGATTAGAAAGGACACATCAGATATCGACAGCAAGCTCTTTGGAACAGGTACATTTTTTAGTCACTTGATGCTGTGATCTGTCTCTGTGTTTATGACATATTCGCCATTCTTTATGGCAATTACCCGTTGCATGCTGTCAATTTTAAAACCTATAAGTCTGGTCCCAAAAAAATAGGTCCCCAGGCAGTTTAGGGTGGGACCAAATACAGTGAAATGTTCTCTTACAAAACAAAATACTAGTTAAAACAAGATGCATAAAGTGCATGTAAAACCAATATTTAGGTAATTGGGTCAGGTTGCTGATTTCCACTCTTAATTAAGGTCCCCTGAATAAAAGACACTGTAAATATATTGTTGGATTGTTAAGATCTCTGCTTATGGCACATTACACATAAAGATATACATAAATAATCGCTTGTGCATATTCTGTGTATTGATTTTTGTATTTACCTGCATCTTCTAAAGTAGGGATTTCATCCACCTGTTTCTTTAGCTACTGAGGATGGAAATGTTTGTTTCCTGAGATTTAAAAGCAAGTAATTACTTTTATTCAGTTATGCTGGAGCCCCACAGACCCTGTGTGCACTGAAAGCAAAAAAATAAAGCAGTGGAGTACCGAACAAAACTGTGGATGATCAACATGTGACATTATTAAATGCATAGTTCTGGCATCTCAGGCACATAAGGCATTTAAGGGGTAATAAAATACAGTAACTGCCCCACAACCTTTTCTGGTTCTAGTAACCAACAGCAACCAATCAGAAGTTTATCACATAATACAGATCAGTAAATACAACCTGCACCACATGAATATCAAAATAAGAATAGATTCTTGTATTTTATTTCTGAATAAGGCAATGAAAGAGAAATAAACTATGGCAAACTTCAGTATATTCCATTTATTTCTGGCCTAAACTTTGTGGTTTTAAGTAAACTGAGAAGTCAGCTACAGGGCACCTGGGCAATAGAATAATATGTTGGCCATTAGCCAAACTTAATTTTATGGATTTGTACAGCGATCTGGTTGGGCATCTGATTGACACAAGCTCTGAATGCACTGAATCCACTACAGTATTTGGGATTTGGCCGAATCCCTGAATCCGTCATGAAAGATTCACCCGAATACTGAACTGAATCCGAGTCCTAATTTGCATATGCAAATTAGGCACAGGAATCGGAAAATGTAGAAAAATATTTTTACTTCCTTGTTTTGTGACAAAAGGTTATGTGATTTCCCTTCCCATCTCTAACTGGCATATACAAATTACAATCCAGATTCGGTTAGGCAAGGTACAAGGTTTCGGCCGAATCTGAATCCTGCTTAAAAAGGCCAAAACCTGTCAGAATCCCAAACTGAATCCTGGATTCGGTGCATTCCTCACACAATCTGGGTGTGCATCTTGAATCCCTGCCAAGAAAGATAGAAATGGGCAGCAGAGGCTAGAGTCCTGCAGCGGGTCGGGTACCCTGTGTGTTGTGGGTGCAGTTATAGACACGGGTCGCCGATTCTTCGGGTTTGCGGGTCATGGGTCGTGCCGCAGGTCTTCTCAATAGAGATTTTTATTCCTTTTCTTTGACCATGCCTACTTCCGATGATGTCACTTCCGGTTTACAATAACAGCACTTCCTGATTCTTGATGGTCAGGGGGTCGCGGATTGGGTTGCAGAAAAGGTACTTGCCAGTCGGGTAGCGGGTCCAAGTGTGTAAGAATGCGGGTTGTGGGTAATGGACCCACGCAGGACTCTAGCAGAGGCACAGCACTTGAGAAATAGATGTATACATGCAAGGCAAAATTGTCTAACCTTTTATTTATAAGTTAGGTGAATACATTTTTCTTCAGTTCTAGAATGCCTAACACAATTGTCATGACAGCACATTTTTCACATTAATTCTAAAAACAAAACAAAAAGCTTGTGAAAGTATTTTATACAGCACTAACCATTGTTTTTAGTCACCAATACATAAGCTTACAGGAAATACATGTTTTTGAGTGCAAGTTTTTTTGTTTTTTTATCTTAACATGGATGAATTCAGGAAAACAATGCAATTGTCATTTGTTATTTATATCTTATTAAAGCTGGGGCATGACACATGAACACACATAGTAGCACAACTGTGCCCATAGGGAATTATGGAAGATCTTTTTAGCCTGTTGCTGTTAGACAGGATCAATCTATTTAGCAGAATATGCAAACATATTATTTGCTTTTAGAGTATTAATGATTTGTCTCTTAAATCTTATTCAGCCACAGTCTTCTGCCAACTTATCAAATGTATTCGATCCACGAGGGGCTGAGCCCAAATGGGACTTAACACTAGGTTTGGAACCTTTGGCTTTGAAACTAATATATTGGATTTAGCTTAGAGTTTGTTGCTTATTATCTTGTCAGATCCAAGACATCCTCTCTTCTCAACTACCTACTTGTGGACTGTACGGACTGGAAGGTATGAATTGTGCACTGCAATATCTAGGGCCAGCTGTGTTTATGCAATTAGTAATTTCTTGTTCATACGACACCCCTTATAACAATTATAACATTTATTAATTTTCTCTGTATTCAGATACAGACAGTTTCAAAAGAAACTGTTAGAAGAAAAAGGTGCAATATTTACCACTCAACAACATGTCTTTGTATTTGTACTGTGCAAATCAGCCTATATTCGTTAAAAGGCTGACATGTTAAAAAGGCAATTTTTTTCAGCACATACAGTATATTAAACGAGGGATTCTACATTGCAATGATTTCAATGATTTTCAATGATAGTTTTATTTAAAAATAGACTAATTCCTATTACCAACCATTGCACCTATATCTTAAGAAAAAAAGTTATCTCTGTAAAATGCCAGGTCAAACCAGCAATTACTTTGGTGCTAATATTCCTTAAAAAATAGGCTGACCTGGGGTTAATTTTTGCACCTAATATGAGTCAAAGTTTTTATCTTACAGAACTGAATGAAATCTTCCAGTTGTACCTGGGAAAAAAGGAAAACGTTATGTTTTACTACTGTTTAGTTAAACTGGGCCACAATGTTATATGCAGTAAAATAACTAGGAGCCTCTGGGCCCGGGCGCAAGATGTGCACCTGGCCAGTATTTTTTAGTATTTTTATTTTTGATGGTTGGTCCCAATGTTATTAATAGGAGAAACAGATACATATACAAGAAGGCCAGTATTTTTTTCAAGAAAAGGTGGCAACCCTACCCATCACCCCTCTAGATGCGGTAGACACGTGATTTCCTTACCATTGCGATCTGTCACAATGCTGCACGATGTCTGGAGGCCCCAAGGGGAAGCGGACCCTAGTGCAATTGCACCCCCTGCTCCCTGGCTAGTTATGCCACTGGTTATATGACCTAAATATGTTGATTTGTTGACTTGGATACTGACACTTATTCAGTCATATAGTCATTTAAAAGCCGCCCGTTTGCTGTGCTTTATAATTTTGTCGGTGCCTACTGTGAGCTCCAAATCATACCTTTATATGTATGATCTCTGTCTCCCAAAGCACTTGACTGACTGATTTATTATACCTTAACTGTGCACTGAGCTTGGGGATATTTGGAAAATAAAGTTCTGCCATTTAACCCTGTGATTCCACATGTTGGATTCCTTCCAGCTTTATTCATGGAAACATGTGAACTAGAGGCAGGATATGTGGATACACAACCAATTTAATGAGAGTCCCTATAGTCTGCCTTTCTAACAAGTACAAACTGCTATTTATTTTCTGTACAAGCAAAAGAGGCATACACTTTAAGGGAGACATCTATAAATTCTGTGTTTTTTATATGGTACCTTTTATGCTTCCAGAATACTTTGCTATTTCCAAGGTACATGATATAGTGCAGTGATAAAAATGTGGAACCACAGGCATTAACCTGTGTGAAATTTCTGTATGCATTAAAATGCAAGTAACAGGTGTGTTTGCCATGAGGCCCATGAGAACCTTGTTTCAGGTGGCATTTTACATGTGTGGCATAATGCTGCTGTTTGCTAAGCTAAAAATGAATATGGTTTAAAATGCCATGTTTTGTATACTGAATGTATTGCACCAGCATATAGTTTCAGGTTGTCAATAGCAGCAATGATCCAAGATTTCAAACTTGTCACAGGGGGTTAGAGTCCTGCGCGGAACTAATTTGTTGAACCCGACCCACGACCCGGACCCGCAACCCGCTTGGACCTGCTACCCGACCTGCAAGTACCTTATCCACAACCTGATCCACGACCCGCTGAACGTCAAGAAACAGGAAGTGCTGTCATTGTAAATCGGAAGTCACTTCATTAGAAGTAGGTGTGATCAGAAAAAAAGGAGTAAAACTCGTTATTGAGAAGACCATGACCCGACCATCTACCAGCAAACCCGGAGAACTGCTGACCCGTGTCTATACCCACACCCTAAACTTCTACCAGAAATCCGCAGGTTACCGCAGGTTGAGTAATAAAAACTACCAATGATAATACATTTGTAGCCATAGACGCACAGAAAATACCATATGAAACAAACGATATTTGGTGCGTGTATGGTGGAAAACAAGTCGGCAGAAGAATTGGATATCTGTCAGCTGGTCCATCAGGTTGGATGGAAAATTCTGTTCGGGTGCCATTGAAAGCACCCTTCACATTGACCATTGTTAGTGCTGAATCATCAGATACAGGTAGAATTCTATTGTTTCTACCTGTATATCTGACGATTCAGCTCTACACGTGTGTTGAAACGAGCGATATCTTTTCCAAATATCATAATTGTACCATCTATGACCACCTTAACAGAGCATTTGATTTCTAGATTGGGTTAGTGACCCCATTTGAAAGCTGGAAAGAGTCAGTAGTAAAAGGCAAATAATTAAATAAGACCAACTGAAATGTTCCTTAGAATTGGCTATTCTATAAAATACTAAAAGTTAACCACCTCTTTAAAAAGGCTCTTCCGTCATAAGCACTGGGACACCACAAAAACTATGGTAGTCTTGTACATGAATGGCATTGCCTCTACATAATCCAGAATAAAACACATCTACTTCCCTGCTAGACTAACAATGACTCTTGTGTGTATCACAAGTGAACTGCACATGCGGCATGGCTGATTAATGATCAGCAAAGGTTTATTGTAAAGATTTTACTTTCAGTCATAATATGCTCTAAACTGACAGCAAATCAGCCATTCAAAATATGGATTCCAGAAATGGTCATTCTTATAGGATGAGGGACTAAATCTTATCCCCCTAACAGTAAGAGTGCATTATTAGAAGATGTACGGGACACGGAACTAGGCAGGAGTGTAAGTGATCACACAATGAGTGTCTAATAGCAGCCAATGCTCTCTTGATGATACACACATCTATCTATCTGACAGCAACAGAGTATATAGTCAGGGCAGATTATTTTGCTTCATTCGATGCTCAGCTTTGTCCGGGGTGATTTATGTTGGTTCAACCTAATAAGAAAACAGTCTTCTTCATTTGTTCGCATTAGTATAATTAAGTTAATGACACCTCCTGCCGAGAGCTTGCTTGGCTCTTCCCCGCTTCTCTTATGTTCAGTGACTATCTCTGTTTTCACTTGCCTGCTGTTCGGAAAAAAGGAGGATGACCTCTCAGGATGCTCACCCAGGCTTCCTTCCTCTAGGAGACTCAGGGGTTGCATTGTGTGATCACACTGAAAGGTTATTGGCTTCCCTTGATGACAGTTACAGGAGCAAACTTTCAGACTATCATTTCTGAGTCTTTCACTGCAGAACACAGAGCTGTTAGTATAGTCACCTCAAGGGCCAGTTTTATGTAAAAACATGATTCTCTTCTGGTTATTCCAAAACATGGAGTGAAGGAGTAGAAAGAGAGTTCAATAAACTAAACTTTATATAATATATTCTAGACAGTAACTATGCTGTAACCAGTCAGAGAGTTGCTACTTTATGCCATAAACTCCTTTAAACTCAACCAGCTGCAATATACCAGCAGGCACTTCAACTTTTGTTATCTTAAAGGAACAGTAACATAAAAAAAAGTGTTTTAAAGTAATACAAATATACATTATTGTCCTGCACTGGTACAACTGGTGAGTTTGTTTCAGAAACTCTACTGTTGTTTATATAAATAAACTGCTGTGTAGCAATGGGTTCATCCATTCAAAGATGAAAATGCTCAGGTTACACAGCAGATAGCAGATAAGCTCTATAGAACATAATGGTGTTATCTGTTATCGACTATTTAACCTGTGCTATATAGCCTTTTTTCAATTTCCACCACAGCAACTTGTTTATATGAACTATAGTAGTGTTTCTAAAGCAAACAGATCAGTTTTACTAGTGCAGAGCAACACTACATGATATTTTCATTTTTTGGTGTTACTGTTCCTTTCATATTCTTTCAGTCTAGAAATTGGTGATGGAACGTAGCTCAACAATATCAGTTTTAACATGGCATCCCAAAGTAACATGGCACAGCTTCTTCTTACTGTGTGACCTATTCTATTTCTATTGATACAAGCCATATATTATTATTACGATATCTTTTATCTATAGCGTTGACACATTCTGTAGATTATATGTCATTCTCAGCAGAGCTTACAGTCCAAGGTACCCTATGATCATTTTAATCAGAAGTCAGTTTATCTACTTGTATGTTTTTATAGTGAGGGATGACTCAGAATACCCAGAGAAAAGCCATGCAGGCACAGGCAGAACAAATAAACTCTTTGCAGAGAGTGAAATGTGCTGCAGGGTATCATTGCTACCCATTGAACTACAATGCGGCTGAGTGCAGTTTGACTTATTTATTTTTTCATAATGTTTCAGAAAGTTTGGTTTGAAGCTGATGCTGGGTGAAGATTAATCGATTCCCTCTTTGAGAAGGTAAAATCATAAGTATGGATTTTAAAGCTGAAATTTTCCCCAATTTGTTCTCTCCTTTTCCTCAGCCAGCTCTCTCTCCTGAGACAGGTTTGAACACATTTTAAACTCCAGCTTAAACTCATGCCTTCTTCATACTCAGGGGCATTGTGACAATGAGGCAAGTTGAAAAACTCATCTCAGGCGACAAAAAGCCTTTCCTAATCACCCTAAAGTCGCCTATTCTAAAGTAGACAGCATAATTGTGGTCTCTGCATTAGTGATGTGATCCCACCCCGGGAACCCTCTGATGCTGAAAAGTTGAGCATTGGGGTTGGTAGAAAAGTTCCTAAGGGCGGCAGAGGGGTAAGGATCACTCCTGTTTACAATGGGCTTTCTAGTAGCCTGTCTGGTGTTTCAGTACAAAGACCACCAGTTTATCTATTCCATTCCCTCTAGTGGCACATACAGTAGTCAAAGAGTAATCCTCAATCACTGTTAGTATAACAGGAAAAAAATGCGTGATTCTTACGCTACCCTCTCTTCCTTACTTGTTTTTTCATTCCCTATCAGCTCCCAGGCAAAACCATTTTATTATTGTGGTCTCCATGTGGTTTCAATAAATATTCAACATCATTTTGTGATAACATAATGTAAAATGATCCCTGTATCTCTACTCCCGCTGATTATTTAAAAGTAGTCTCTTCAGCACATGCACTGAGAGGCACGGTTCCTACAGTGAGGCACATCTGTATACATAACAATGGCAATATTCCTGCTGGAAGTACTTTACTGTCTGTCATAGATCTAGGGCTCCTCTGCTGATGTATCTGAGTTGTTATAGCTGCACTGTGTAGAGAAAAAAATCTAGTGGAAAGAATAGGGTACCTGTAATAAAGAGCAACGCAGTTATTCTTTGTTATCTTTTTCTTCAGCTCTTCATTGCCCTACTGGCTAAAAATGATAGACTGCCGTGTTAAAGCATTTATCACACATCTTCAGTGGTTTTGAAGTTAATTGTAAATATAATTGAAGTTTGTTTATTCCTTTTAGATGTCTGGGTCTGACCCTTTTAAAGGAGAAAATTGTTTCATACTTACCGTATTTTCATTTCCTGGTCATGCCAATGGCAGCATAGTGCTAACCAGATTGTTAGCTTTCTGCTGCCAGGGATGAGCAGGAAAACAATGAAACAGGAGTCAAGTCTCTTCTTCCTCCTTTAATCGGGACAGAAACTGTAACAAAAATGTAACAAATCCATAATCCTCTATGCAAGTTGAATCGGAATCCTACATCTTTTCAGGTCTCAGAGCCAGGAGCCCAGAAAATGTAACAAATCCGAAATCCTTTATGCAAATGGAACCGGAATCCTAATTTGCATATGTAAATTAGGAATAACAGGGAGGAAAGAGAACTGCCTGTGCAGGGCATGGTTAAAAAATGTATGACTTCCTTGTTTGTGTGATGAAAAATCAAATAATTTTATGGATTTGGATTTGGTTCTGCCAGGCATTTGGATTCGGCCATCAAAATCCTGCTGAATAAAATCTGAATCCTGAACTGAATCCTGGATTTGGTGCATCCCTTAACCAAACAAACACTTTTTTTCAATAGCAATTCCCTTTGCAAACAGTTTTAAAACCACTAAAAAAATGTAATTGATGGATAATGGAAACTTGCTTAGAACTCTTTTGCTATGTATAATTTTTTTTTTGGTATTTAGTGCAAGTGTACAAACTATTATCCAAAATGCTGGGAACCTGGGATAAGGGACCTTTTATGTAGTTACATTAATGGTACGTTAAATCCTCTAAAAAATTTCAATAATGAAAATAAAAAAAAAAAGCAATAAAATTCTTAGCCTTCAATGAGGATACCAGGTACACTTTTATTACTTTAATTTTATTAAGGGATATCACAAACACAAAAATTACCCAACTACGGTAACCCAAATAGACAATTAGTCCTATAGCAAACATTATACCTTTTATTACATAGCCAGTTATGGGAGATGGCATGCCTGTATTTTAATTCTGGATAACAGGCTTCCTTATAATAGATCCCTTACCTGTAAGATGAAGTAGAAAGTGTTGCCTGATAGTGTTGCTTACTTTAAGGCTTTTATATCACTCAACAGGACTTCTTTTAATCCCCAAATATTCTGTTTCAGTTCCTGCTTTTGTACTGTGCCATTAATAGCAGGTACCGACACCGTTAATGTTCTGTTTTAGATTGGCGCGGGCTGGCTATGCATTAGTGATCACCAACAACAGAGCGCCTATGCATTATATTTTCTTAAATGTAGTGGATGCACTAACTACTCACTAACCAATCATCAGTCAAATGTGTATAAAGAAAGTGTGCGCTTGTTGTTTGATAATGGAATTTTAAACTGAAAGCATTAATGTTTTTTTCCCCTTAGCAACATGTATCCAGGCAAATCAATCACGCTTTATTTCCTCTCTCTCCTCCCACTGCACATTATTTGAAATTTCTTTTAAAAAATGCAGAAAAGTAGTTCAAATGACTCCACTTTAGATAACATTTCTCATGGGCATCCAGCATTTCCAGTTAACACCGCAAGCCGCTTGCACTATTAGTACCTTATTTTTGGGTCATAATGAGTTGCATAAATCTCACTGAATATTGTTGTTTTAAGTCCATTTCCACTCCGTGCAATTCCATATGCGAAAGCTTTGTTAGCATAAAAAAGTCTAAAGCGAATCTGTTCAATTTTACAGCTAAACGTTGATGATTTGTGCCAGCAGAGTCTTTCTCAAGAGGCTAAAACACTCTCATAATATTAAAAATAACAAATGTAATATGTTGACTGACTAACTGAACAGATTATCATTGGTAGTTAGATGCTTCAATGAAAGGACATGAGTGTTCCAAGTGCTTTGCAGTGATCATTAGGTGAATAATTTGTTAAAATAATAACTATGTAAATACAAAACATAAGAACCTCACTAAAACCTGTTGAAGAACACAAGGACCATAATCTTCTGCATCATTCAATTACAATCTCTATGTAAATATGTAGGTTCATTAATATAATTATTCTCATATCCCACAAATTCTGCTTTGCCAGTACAATATCATCATTGTAGTTATTAATTCTTTCCTCCTAAGTATGGCATCTTTGTTTTTAATTCATGAAAACAAGAGTTTGATTTCTGATGTTGTGATTGTTAAGTCCAGGTGTTTCAGTACAATCTTTTATATAGGTGGTACTACTATTCTAGAATATGTGACAATAAGATTTATATTTTACAGTAACTATGGAAGGCAGTATTGCTCAGGTCTGAGACAAATCAGTTCTAGTGTTTTCATAGAAGGTCAGATGTATTATATAAGGTGGCTCATCCCATTAACAGTCTAGACCACAGGCTTTTTGATTTCTAAACCCCCCCCATGTGGCGTAACATTTGGTGACGGCCTTACAGTATTGTTTATACCTCTTGTTATAGTACTCAGAACCCTTGACTGGCCTTCTAGCTACTCCTGTATGACTCCAGGGCATAAGCAAATAAACACAATGGTCCCACAGTTTTGGAACCAAATTAGACCCACCAAAAGAGAGAGAAGTTTAGGTCCAGGTTTCTGTTATAAGCACTAAGGATGTCCCAATAATCTAAATATTATATCTAAATTAAAATCTATAAAACAAAGAGTAGAAAGGCTGGTCCTCACACAGGGAAATCACCTGGACACACCAGTAATGAGTCAAAGTTAAATGTAAATGAGCCCCAGAGACGTCACTGTGCCGTTGCCGGCCTTTGTGACCAGTTCATGCACGTGCCATTTTGTGTTGTAGTTATTTATGGTTTGGTGAACAGATGGAGTTGACATTTGCTGACAGCAATCATTTTACAGTTTTGTGTCTCAGATGAAGTTTCCACTGACAACAGACTAGCTTTGTCCCTTTGAAACTGCAGTTCTGTGTCTGCGTGTGTTTCAGTGCAGCAGTTAAGCAGATGGTGTGGTTAATCCCCAAAGACTAGTTCTCAGTCAGACAAGTAGCATGTTGTAGATTTTCTGGGACAGAGTAATATCTGAGCTGGTCCAGCAAGTTATTGGCATAAATTATTGAGTAACATCTCCCGATAAAGTATGATACGACTTTCAGTCCCCTACAATGGTTCTATATTGCTGCTTGGCTCTACCTTGGAAAGCTTTTTCTGCAAGGAGAGAACGGTTTCTTTCTAAGGTTCTGTGTGCTGGATACACAAGTGGCGTTATTTCCTGAAGCTATACTTGCACAGTTTGTCTCCTTCGCACCCCATGGCAGCATGTTAAGCAGTGCACATGACTAGTACACAGATGAATACAAATGGTTCTAAGATCCTGACCATGTTAAACTGCATTGCAGATGGATATAAACATAAATACAGCTGCATACTCATGTCACCAGTGGGTGAGCACATTTTAGATTTATCACTCATCAATTACTATGAGCTTTCACTGTGCCTCCAGCTATAAATCTGCTGAGTATTAATATATCTGATGGCAGCGTGAGCAGGGCAGTGAAACAAAATGAGGGATTGCTGGAAAATTACTGGGGGCACTTCTTGGGCAGAAAATGGCAAATTCTTTTTTTTTATAGCTGTTTGGAGAAAACTTAATATTATTCCATTTTATTCCACATTTCATTCCACAGAATTAAAACAGATTAGGGGTCATTGATGACTGCAGCTGCAGTGTGCACTTTTGGACTAAAGCCACCATGTTTTTTTCCCACAATGCAGCTTTTCCCCTAGAATTCCAGCATTATTGTGGTAGCAAGGAGGAAACGCGCCTGATAAAATTGTGGCCAGTGTATTAGAAAACAAACAGTTGTACAAATACTTTGATGAGAATCTGACACAACGGCCAAATAAAATTTATGATGTCACATCCAGCACTTATAGTTAAAATCACTACTGCAGCCAATGTTTAAGGTGTCGGTGTGTTGCATTTGTTGACCTTAAAGGTGGTGGCAGCTCCAAGGATCCCCTGCATCAACAGACACACTTGCAAATGAGCCCTATTGTATTTGGGTTGATCATGCCTAAATAGGCCAAAATGATAAGCCTGGTCTAGTTATATTACATGTACAGAATTTCACAGTGGAAATCAGGCACGTTATATTTGTCCAATTCTGTATTGGTCTATTCATTTGTTACTATGGTAAAATTTAGTTCTCAAAATGTATTTTATATGAAAAATATTTGTTGTGTTTCTACAAAATGCAGCCCTTGGGAATAGATTTTGAAGTGTAACTATAGAAACATGGCAGGCAGAGCAGAGAGATGTCAGATCAAGACTGTGATGTCCCAACCACTGAATAATTGGGTAACACTGCTGCACAGCTATTCAGGCTATATGATTTTAATCTAATTTGCCTACTCTTGGACTACCATCTCTTCTTGTACTATGATTTCAAGATTTTATGAATGATGTATAATGTAGGGATAGGAGCCAGAAATTCATACCCATCATTTCGCCATTCCTTTAGCCTTTGTGCAGTTCAGTAGCAAGTTATTAAACCAGTCAAGGAGTCAATATGGAAGTCATGGTCACACCATTATAATTAAAGGGGGTCCTGTGTACTGTATCTCCCTATCCTCATACATGTGAATTGTGTAGGTAAGGAGTATCAACTATGGTTCTTTTCCAGGAGCATTGCAGATGATCTGTCCTTTTTGTAAACATCCTCAGCGATTGAGGGTACATGGAACATCAGCAGATGAGGAAGTGAAGAGACACCTTTGCACTTTAGACAGATCATTTACTATGACCCTGGACACATTCATTCTAAATCACTGGTGGCCATTGTCTGGTTGTACTCTGCACCAAGCACTTGAAACAGGGTGCATAGTAAGTATAAAGCTCTGTTTTGTCCTGCCTCTGATGGAGCTTCCTAATTTCTGCAGAAAAGTACAGGACAGGGCACAAAATATGAAAAACAGGTCACCAATTTTTGCACTTTGCACCCCGATGACCCCTAGAATAGTCTGGGCTGCTGGCCTGAATAACCAGAAAAAAGTCTACCATGAGCACATATGGCCACTTGTACAATAACCTTCCATTCATCCCATAGGTTGTTACAATAGAGAATTGGCCAGAGGCCAAAAAGCAATATAATCAGACTGTAATCCACTGTTTATCAAGGTTAATAACAGAAGGAATTTTGCAAGAAGCTGTATATGTGAATGCAAAGTTATCCATTTCTGTCTGCAGCCTTTTTGATAATAAAGTCATGGACTGAATCGCATTCTAACAATGCATTTTAAGTGTCAAACACCTTTGTTTTTGAAACGGCTGAATGGATTTTAATTAAACTTTCTAAAAATATGCTTAATAATACAGTAACTGTCATATCAGTTTGTTTGTAGAGAGAGAGAGAGAAAATACCATTAATTCCATAACTGTGTGTGTACAAATTATGGTACTAAACAGGTAGGTTTGGCTGCATTCATCTTTCTTGATGTATGAATGCAAGAAATGCATCTAGTCTTCTTTGAAGAAAGAAACTGTCCTATCTATTAGTGTTATTGCATGGAGAGTACCATGGATCTACACACTTGTCTTTGTTTAAATGGTGGCGAGCTGAAGTAGCCTGACCAATGCTTGATTACTAGGGAAGAATGTTACAAAAATAGGAAGACTGGTATTTTTTGGCAAGGAACAGTTTTCATATGTGGTGGCTTTGCCTAAAGAATGGTGAAATTGTTAGTTTTCTTACCTTTTCCATTGTTTCGTGCCAAGTAGCCCTATTTATAAACTTTCATAATGCTCTCCATTAATGGTTACTTTTGCTTTATACCCGGACATGACAATAAAAGTTGGAAAGATTAATGCATGGAAGATGGAAAGATGGGAAATATATCTCTTTTTACATAAATATTCCAATTTCTTCTTCCTATATTTCTATTGGAGAAGTTTCCAGAGTATTTTTGAAGATTTTTAGGAGAATAGTTTAAAGTATGCATTTTTGTCCCCAAAATTAGCCATGTTGGGGATCACAAGCCGGTCCAATTTAGGGCGGAAGGCAGTCAGATTAGAGGCTAATAGGGGCTTTGTTAATAATGGTAATAATAATAATATATGGAAAACAATAACTCAGGTTGACAGTGGTTCTGCTTAAACACATGTTCATCTTCTGTATCTCTAAGATCCCCCACTGTAAGACAAGAAGTAACTGTCTCATTTACAGAATGACTTTGTACATGAAACATCTGGGCACACATCTCAGCAAGAAGCTCAGCATCTGTCTTTGTGATATGTAATATTCATCATTTAGATACTATTATTATGCAAAGTATAAATTGCATTAACCACAAACTTTTGAGAGAAGGATCTGTTCACTGAGATTGCAAAAAAAAAAAAAAAAATTATCCACTTTTGTTTTGTTTCCATTTGTAGCAAAGAAACTTAGATAAATACATCTGTAATCTCTTCCTTAATTTGAAAAAGACTATTAAAGGAAAGTTCTGTATGAATGATTGCATTGGATTTGTTTAGAAAGAACTAAATGTTTTTACATTGGCTGAGCCCTTTGTCATCTCAGTTCGATATTAGTTGCTCATCAGAATGCATAATGTAGGTTAGCAGAAGGGTTATTCACAAGGCTCAGCAAGACTCTTTTTGTTGTTTAACAAGGTGGAGAGAATTCATACCCAGTGAATATGGGTAAGAACTGGATCTACTCAGCGGAGAGATGGTACCTGCTGTAATGGATTTTCCTTCAGGCATTAAATAAAAGTGGATGTTTATGAAAGAGCTGTTTGTGATGGATCAGTGTACAAACAAAATTAATTTATTCCATCAGTATTCCCATTACATTAAAGAGTTTCGGTATTAACTCTAATCTTACTCTAGGTGCTCAATCATAGTTCTTTTAAAGGCAGTGCTATATAATATAGAGTGAAGTACAATGTTTATATACTGTAACAACGTCAAGGATGGTGCTCACATTTTCTGCCTGACCCATTATTATCATTTAGATGGTGTCTGTGGAAACCAATGGATGATAGTTCCAGTGTCTCCAGTGTCTAACGGAAGGTGAATAAGACCTTTTTCTGCAGTTGATGGAGATTGTGTTTGATGGGAAGTTAGTACACTTTGCTACTGAGCATTGCTGGGCAGACAGGTGTGTCTTCAGGTTAACCATTGAACTTCTTGTCCTGAATATCATCTGGTTTTCTTTCTTTATTGTTTGTTGTTTCAGCAATCTGGGTGCAAAGCAATCATGCAGTGATTTAAATAAGAAACTAAAATATGAACAGGAGAGGGCCTCAATAGAAAGATGAGTAATAAAAATAGCAATAACAATACATTTGTAGCCTTACAGAGCATGTGTTTTTAGATAGTCGGTGAACCCCATTTGAAAGCTGGAAAGAGTCAGAAGAAGAAGAAGCAACTCATTTCTAAACTTTTAAAAAAGACAAAACAAAGGTCCATAGAAAAGTTGCTTAGAATAATCAATTCTCTAACATACTAAAAGTTAATTTAAAGATGAACCATCACCTTAAAGAGAGATAAAATGGGCAGGCAAGAAATGAGAAATGGTGGTGCTGTATTGAACTACTACAGGTTTATGTAAATATATGTAGACCCAGGCTGATGGAACCTGACTTGCAGAAATGAGCCATATGTTATATATCATATTTATTGTTTAACATGATTAAATGGACCATAAACATGATTTTTGTTCTCTTTATGAGGTGTCTGCTCTTGCGTTTGTATTGTATTACTAGGGGTATCTTTTTGTGCCGACAGAGCAAGTTAATCCGTTCACTTCCCACCCACATTACTTTGCTGTTTTCTTTAAAGCATGCTGCTTTTCCCTGTATTACAAATTGTGCTGAAGGACCCTTGTTTGTGTATAATGAAGAGAAGCAGATAGAGGCAGCACTATGACTCATATATTAATGGGAGAAGATGTACAGGCTTTTAGCAAAATTACATCAGATGCATTTAAATATGGGGCACAGAAGATTCTGTTTTAACCCTGTCCAGTCCTCACTGACTTTCTGTGCAGATTAGTGGAGGCACAATATACTAATATGGTGCAAACTCATGCTATTAGGAAATTGGATATTCTAAGAAGAAATATCTAATATATGCCTATGTATATTAAGGGAAGACATGTCCATGTCATATTATATAAAATGTCTTAATATGTAGTGCAGACACCAGTTAAAACATAAATGTTGGTATGGGAATAAGGGCGGGGAGAAGATGGAGAAGATACCATGTAGGAAGTAACAAGATGCTACTGCTTCCATAGCTTCGTTATTACCAGTCAATACTTGCTAATCATCTGTGCAATGTAGCTGGATATTATCAGACCTTTCCAGGGTCAAGGTTACAGACATAATAAAATACTCCAGTTTCAGTATATCAAGGTTATCTAGCATAGAAATAATGTTCACTTCAATGGACCTTGTAGCTGGATCTCCAGGTGCATCTTGGAGAGCAAATAGCCATTCACTTCAAATATTTCCCTTTCTGGCCTTCAATCTGTGTCTCCCAGTTATTGCTTTGGGACACCCAAGGGGATCCAACCACACAGTTTGGAAAACACTGGTGTAACTTTTCTCTACAGCAATACTAGTTGTCATCTGCATTATTTAAGTCTCCATAGCTTATTCTACTAACAACCAGGGGTAAGTTGTTTTTTTATTACAGAAACTAAACACATTTCCAATAAAACAAAATACAATTCTGAACCTTAAAACTTTTGTTTGATGTCATATTCTCCACTGTGAAAAGAGTTGCAGCAAATTATCAAGCAGAGTGGACCAACATTCACTTTCTTAAATGTTTTTGAACAGCTTCATGATATTTTATATCAGAAAGTTTCAGTAACTACTCATGCCATTACTAAGACTGTTAACTGATAACACTTGAGGTCACATGTTCTTTCTAGAGTGTCTGTCTGGCTTCAGCACTAGCCCTGTTACCCAGGACCCCTACAGGTATAACATAAATTTAATCCACAATTGAAACTTGGATGCTTACTACCAAATTTTATTATATAATACCTCCTAAATCCTTGCATATTTATAATGCTGTGTAATGATTTTTAAGTGTGCAGCCAAGTGTAAATCATGTGTGAAAAGAGGTGGGACACATGAAAAAGTTGTGTATGCAACTCTGTCTACATTGGATTTGACACCATATTTTCCCACCATAAAAAGAAAGTTGAAAGTTTTACACCTGAAATTATATCACTAACATTAATGTACTATGCCGGATCAAGAGTTCTGTTCAAATAGTTTTCATATATTTGACTCCATTATAAATTTGTGGACAATTATTTTGTAATGGGTTTGTCAAAACGTTCCTGCCATAGACCACAATTAATACTTATTAGTAAAGTGGGGACACAAACACATAAATGAGAAACGCTGTGTTGAAAATTGTTTAAAAGGTTAAACCTTCCTGTGACAGTTTAATTGTAAAATATAATGCTTAATAATCAGCATAATCATATTCATTTCAAAACGCCATTGGTCCGTCTGTTGGGGATTCTGGAAACGTCATTGCACAAGAGTGGCAAATCCCAGTGTCCCACGCAACCAGTAACTTGTCTGTTTGTGGAACCAGTGTCAGTCATCTGTCTGTCAGGGTTCATTTATGGTACAGTCCCGGATTTTAAAATCAATATCTTATCATGTTCAGTACAATATAATTCATCATGTGAAACCACTGGTAGAAGAATAGAATATTCACCATACAATGCTGGATATTGAGTGTTTTATGGAGGCAAATGAACAAAACAGTATCCTTTTAATTAAAGAAAATGATTTTTTTCCTAATGTGTTTAAAGTTCAATGAATTAAAACCAATTTCACTTTAAATACCTGTCACTGAGACTTGGCTTTGCCTTATTCTAAATGTATTTTCTTTGTATTTGAACTAGTAATTAGGCATTGAAACTAGCGTAAAGGTTCTACTGTATGCTTTAGTATCTCACATTTAAATTACCTCCTCCACTCAGTCTAAAAATGCTGCAGTATTTATAATACTTCTTATTTGTGATATGCGTCTCAGTGGTCATCTTCAGCTCTGCCTTCAATCTCTCCATAGGGACATTTTCTAGCCAGTGTGGAGGAAACATGATTTGTGCTCCTTTCACCTCTCAGTATCTGCACTCATAGTAGTGTAGAAAGTGCTTTGTGTTCTCTTGGGCTTGTGGCATACTTGACATTTTCTCCACCAGCAAAGAAACCCAGAAAGAGAAAAGGTGGATCTGCTGTCTTCCACTCTGTGTGCACTGAAAGTCATGATATCCACCTGTCAGGGTACAAATGGAATACATTTAAGAACAAAAATGCATACTTCCATGTATCTGTGCCAAAATCTGCTCTGTGTGTGCCCCGACACAAGGCATTCTCCTTGAAAAAGCGCACGTGCATGAAATGCGTAGGAGAGTGTGACTTTTCCTCTTAGTTATCCCCCTATGGAATCCATACTTTGTGCACCTTTTTAGTTAGTTCGGAGTGACCCAATTGCTGAACCCACATGCTAATATTGTGCTTTTTAAAGGCGTGGTTCACCTTTAATTTAACTTTAAGGGGCATATTTATCAAGAGTCGAATTTTCGAAGCAAAAATACTTAGGCCAGTAGAAGTGTTTTTCCAAATGAAAATGGACCATTCTGGATCAAATAGGTCTGTTTTCGATTGAATTCGAATTGTACGATTTAATTCGAACGATTGGGAAACAAACTTAGCGAAAAGACTCCATATAGTTTATAGGAGGTCCCCCATAGGCTAAAACAGCAATTCGGCAGGGTTAACAGTCAAAGTTTTTAAAGAGACAGTACTTCGGAATTCAAATTTTTACAATCGAATTTTCACTTGATAAATCTGCCCCTTAGTATATTGTAGAGTCACCAATTCTATGCAACGTTTCAGTTTTTCTTGTTTATTTATATATGTTTTTTAAAAATATATTTTATTTATTTTTATATTGTTAATACTTCTCAAATTTTCCAGCTTTTTTCCAGGGTCACTGACTCCTCCTTCTAAAAAACAAATACTCTGCTATTAATGTATAGTGTATCATTGCAAATTTTTTATTACTCATCTTTATTTTCAATCCCTCTCCTATTCATATTCCAGTCTCTTGGTTTCTAGGGTTATTTGGGCACTGGAAAGCTGCTGAATAAAAAGCCAAACAACTCAAAACCCACAAATAACAGAAAATAAAAACCAGTTGCAAATTGTCTCAGAATATCACTCTCTACATCATGGTAAAAGCTAACTCAAAGGTGAGTTATATTTAATATAACAATAAAAATGTTAATATTTTTATTAGATTAAATGCTTGAGCACTATTTCCTACGGTTTCTTGTTTCGCTTTTCATTATTTCAGTTTTCGCCCTTATTTATTTGGGTACCTAGCAGCTCAGTAAGTATCTGTGATATAGCCACTTGTGTTATCTACAAGAGCAAATGTGCCCTGAAATTCCTTTCCTGCCAGTGCAAACAGAACAGTGTCCAGTGGATCTGCTTTTTCTCAGACTGTGTTTCCATGCAGGCAGGGGGACACTAGTGCACTATATTGTCTCCTATTTGTAATAACGCTTTGATATTTTAAAAACTCTGTTTTAAGGCTTCTCACAGAACATTCTACATATTACACCCACAGCTACTCCCCCCATTTTAACAGGTAAATGATCAATACCTTTGCTTTACTTTTAACAATCTTATTCGGATCAGCACAAGTGATGGATGGAAAGAGAACCTCTTAAACTTACATAGAATAGCATCTGTAGTAAGGAACTTACGTTCACAAGTAGCCAAGCTCCCATATCTTAAAATCATATCCAGCTTTCCACTTACCCATCTTATCTTTAAAGGAAAACTAAGCCCATTATTAATAAAAACCCTTACCATACAATGTCCCCCTCCCTGCTCCCCCCACCAGCCTAGGTGTAAACTCCAGTAATTGCCCTAAGTCTTTACTTACCTCTCTTTGCATATTCAGCGCAGTGGCCATCACTGACGCCATCTTCAGCTCTTCGGTCTTCATAGGGACGTAAGTGCAGAATATGCGCATGTGCAGTAGGATTCTTCTGGTTTTTGACAACTGCGTTGAAAGTGAGGGAAATTGGCAAATGGAAGGAAGAAGACCGAATAGCCAGAAGATGGCACCTGTGAGCTCCGCTGCACTGCATCTGCAAAGATAGGTAAGTAAAGACTTAGGGGCAATTACTGGAGTTTACACCTAGGCTGGGGGGGAGCAGAGGGTGGACTACGTAGGGTAGGGGGTAGCGATTTGTATTAGTAGGAGGGTTTGGTTCCCCTTTAAGCCTAACAAAGGCATTTTAATTGTCAACTGACCTCTTACTTGTGGTAACCCCAATATGATTAAAGTAAAGCCAACTTAAAGTAAAGGTACAGATGTCTGTCATTTATATGGTAGAATGTGGTTACCATGGGCTTAATGTGAAGGATGTACTGTGAGAAGGACATTACTGAACTATTAGTAAAGGAGACAATAGATGCTCAGTACCCAAACATTTACTCATAAAGGGCATATTTTGTCCCTTACAGCTGAGGTATTAAACCAAAAACTTGCCTCTTTATAAAAAGGCAATAGATCAGTGTCGGACTGGCCCACAGGGATACCAGGAAAACTCCCGGTGGGCCAAGGTGTCAGTGGGCCCTCATGCTGCTAAACTTTTGGCCTATTACATGGCCATTCCCTATTTCTATGAGAACAAAGAGGCTAAATAGATGGAATAATTAATTATAGTATGTAAAGAAAACAAACTAGGAGAATAGAGGTTGATTGAGGAGATGAAGAATATTAGTACTGAGAGTGGGCCTCTGGTCTAAGGTTTTATGATGGGCCCCTGGTGTAAGGTTTTTGGGCGGGCCCCTGGTGTCCCAGTCCGAAACTGCAATAGATGCAGGCAGGTATGACAGAGAAAGCTGCAAAATATAATTTTACTTAACGCTTTTATGCCTTAAGACCTCAGAAACCTACAGTATATGTTCTGAAGTCTTTAGAATTATTTTTATTTAATTTTTTAACAGTAGATGGTACAAACAATTGACACAAGGTTAGCAACCAAAGCATTGCAGATAACTTGTAGTGAGAATTATTATTGTATGCAGACAGGAAACTCAGGTGCATACTTTTCAACGGTACTTACTGTATATTTACTTGGTTTTTTATTTTTAATTATGGGATTGATTATATTTGTAGCTTCTTAGTTCCTGGCTGCTCCAAGCCCAGTATAGTTCATGAAAGGAGGGGAAAGGAGGGGAGAAGACATATACTTTTCTTTGGGATATTGCCCTACATCACTTTAGAAATTTAGAAAATAAAAGTACACACATTTGGGAATGAACACCATTCTTAAGTACAAAGTTGAGGTTGTTTAGAGATCTCAGTGGAGCTTCCTTTCCCATGAGCAATAGTAACAGTGTATTGAGTATCTTATTATAATGGCAAGCTACAGTTACCTTTTCTACATTACTTATCCTATGTCAGCTTTCAGCCATTCATAAAGATTTCTAAATGATTGGCCAAGAAGCACTAAATACTCTTCTGTGTTTCTTCTGTGAATGCCATTACACCATCATGCTGCAAATAGGGGCAATGGTCCACAAATGATCAGCTGCACAGGCTCTGGATGATAAAAAAAAAAACACAGTACTAAAATCTGCTATAATTTGGATGAATTTAATCATCTCTCTTCCACAGTGGGAGGGCTCCTATTGTGTCTGCATATAGCACCACTAGAGAAGTTGGCATCCAGAAGCCCTGTGTTATAACTTGAATAAATCACTTTTAATACCTCTATCTCAATTTAGAGAACATATATCAAGGCTCAAAGATTTGTGCAAAGCTCTAGAAGCGACTGATATATTAATATATCTTTCCTCGACTTTCCACCAAGCATCAAATGACAAATAACCACAATGCATTACCTTGCCAAGATAAACAAAAAGAGGTCAGCTGTGAGGTTACCTCTCCCCCCCCCCCAAGAAATAAACATTGGTGCTGGATATTTTAATCAGAACACTGATGAGCCATGCACCATGGAGAAGATTGCATGACATTGGTGCATGTTCTATTCACTGCTTTCGCCGCGCTGTTGCAAATTTGTCTTTCTCATTACAGACATATTGTCTTGCAGAACCCATTCTTACAATATAAAACATAATAAGAATGGATTCAATCAGTCTTATTTTATGATAAATAGAAGCTGTTAAAATGGGAGCTCAAAACAATTAAATTCATACCAAATTATTACAGATCATCAGATATAGAGAGGCCCCTGATATGAGTTCAGTTTGAGACCACATTATGTAGATTTCAGATATAGGAAACTTGTATCTCTCCTGTGTGATATTTTTCTGTGTATACAGGTATGGGATCTGTTATCTAGAATGCTCAGGGCCTAGTCTTTTCTAGACAAGAGGTATTTCCATAATTTGGGTCTTCATAATTTGTCTTCATACTTTGCCTACTAAAAACAATTTTATTATTAATTACATGGATATTATATGAAATTATAGGATAGTTTTGCTTCTAATAGGGATTCATTCTATCTGGGATCAAGTACAAGGTTCTGCTTTATTATTAAGTATTTTTATAATTGTGAATAATTTGATTTAAATGGAGTCCATGCACTTCTGAGATTTCTGGAAAACATGCTTGTATATATGATATATATATCTATTAAGGAATAAAGACACTATTTATTCACAATAATGGAGTTCGGGTTCTTCAAATGAATTATATATATATATATATATTTATATATACACACACATATATACAAAGGGGGGTTTCACGTAGGCACCATTTTATCCAAAAATCTAACTTTTAAATTTTTTTTATAATAAAATAGTACATTGAAAATGGTCCAAACTAAGATATGATTAATCCTTATTGGAGGCAAAACCATTCTGTTAGGTTTATTTAATGTTTAAATGATTTTCTAGTAGACTTAAGTTATGAAGATCCGAATCACAGAAAGATCCATAATCCGGAAAACCCCAGGTACAGGACTCTGCTGTGGCATGTGCCCACCTTAAAGGGCAAGTCAACCCCAAAATAAAAATGTGCCCAGTAAAACAAAAAACATAATACAAAGCAACTTTCCCATATACATTTATTAAACATTTTTAGTGCTTTTAAAGTGATTTGTAAAATCAATTGTTACTGTTTAAACAATGTTGCAAAAGTCTTAGTCCCCCAGCAAAGCCAGGTCTGTTAATGAGCTGCTTGTCTTACATTGTATCAACAGTCTTAGACATCAGAGCAGAGAATAGAAAGGGACAGACAAACACTGCTTTCAATCGCAATACATATGCAAACAACTTAATATCCATGGAAAAAATGTAATGAATGTACTGTATGTTGCAATGTTGCTGAAAATTGTGTTTACTTTGATTCGGCAAAGCAAAAGTATTTGGGTTGACATTCCCTTTCACTTGTATGTTGGAGTCCATAGTTCCATATGAGTGCAGTACATTGTAGTATCTTCCATATCCATAGTAGCAGAGTGTTGTAGCATGTTAGCTATAGATCTAAACCAGAAATTATAGGTATACTAGTTTAGGAGATTTGCTTTAACTGTGCTGCTATTACACAAGAATTCGATTGGGCAAAATGCTTGCTAGGAGCTAAGATACTACAGTTTGCTCACGAACTGTATAAATTGTATACATTATATGTGTAAATAGGAGAATGGTTATTTTACCTGCACATAATTAAATACTTAAATATAACCCTGTTACATTCTCGTCAAAGATGATATAAATATATACTTTGATAGTTTTGCTACACCATATAATTCCCTCTGTAAGGGCTATAATATAAGGAAGACATTTCCAAGTGCATAAAAATATTCATTTTTCATTGAAACGGTTCAGCATCAGAGATTGGAGGAGTTTAAACTTTCAGCAAAATAATGGTATAGTTCTTAGTTCTGTCATGTCTATTCTTGGAGCAGCCAGAAACACTGCGCTCATGTCCTTCATCACAAACATAACAGGCTCTTTAGCGAGACTTGCAGTAGTTATCACCTGTGCAAATAATGGATGTAAAGTCACCCTAACACCCAGTCACCAGAAGGGCATAAGCAGATTGTAATTCCCTGTACTTTATTTTCGATTGTTAAAATAATGGACTCCATAGTGCCTGTTCACCAGCTGGTTGTGGGAAAGATTTGAAATATAAAACAAGAAGATCATTCACAAAAGACGAGCTTCAAAGCCGTAATGCCATTTTGTTCTCAAAGAAGTTGCTGGCCTGAGAATAAAGTTTATTACCCAGAGATCTGGCACATTCTTTATATTTTATTAAGTAATGTACTGACTTTTTTCTTAAACATTTGCCATTCTCTTTGACAGAATTCTTCTATGTTCTTCCTACTCTCTCACATTGTGCTGGCCTCTTTGTCTTAATTACAGTACCTGATTATAGTAGAGAGAGAGATCTGCTGGGGGAGGTGTAGTCCAGCAACATCTAAATCAGTGATTTTCAACCTTGTGCCTCCAGCTGTTAAGGATCTACAAGTC
>CM044439.1:108836457-108886572 GCA_024363595.1 Xenopus borealis
AGTGCTTTGCCCTCAAGGAGCGCTATACAAATAAAAATATACATACATACATACAAAGCTGCTGCTCTAGGCACAGGAACTCAGGTTCCTATATATGTGATATATATAAATAAATATGGCCCTGCATGAAACATTTCACCTTGTTAGAGTTTGTGTATTGTATGTTGGCTCTATATAAATAATGACTAATAACAATTAATATGTAATCCGTTTAAACAAGCCATACTCTGGATGTACAGTATAGAACTTTCACAGCACCATGACCCAGCTACGGCAAACAGCTTTCCAGCCATTCATTCATGGGAATTTTATGGATTGTCATGGCTTTTTTTCTTCCTGAATCAAAACATCATGTGTATGTTATTGATTGCTATTACTTTTCTCTTTATGAATGAATTGATTTAACATCCCAGATGATTTCTTGCTCTTAGTAGTATGGGAAATTGCTTCCTGCTCTCAAACTACAGGTCAAGATATAAGGCTGAAAAATAATTACTGATCTCGACCTTACCTAGCAGGGTCCCCACAGAGGTGTCATTCACTTAGTGACTGGGCTATGCTCCTGAACTCATGTTAACATCTCAAGCAAATCCTCTCTTGGGGAAATTGCTTCCGTTGCTCCACATCTTGTTCCTTAACAAGCCTTTCTCTTTTACTTACCTACAATATGACCACTTATAACAAGGAGCATTGCTACTAGTTAAAAGGCAACAAACAAAGACATTATCATATATGTCAATCCATAATCATTATATTCATATATACAGTACAGAAAGCCAGCCTGGCTATTGCCACAGCAGATATGCACATTATATAGATATATAAAGATATATAAAGCTACTATAAAGCTAAATATGGATGACAATATAATGTACTGTTGCCGTGCGCTTATAAAACTGGTTTTCTTCAAAAAGACTATACTTTACTATGGATTATACTATAATTTATATAAGCAAGCTGCTGTATAGCCATGGGAGCAACAATTGAAGCACAGGATAAACAGCAGAAAACAGATAAGTTCTGAAAAATCCCATTGTATGCTACAGAGCTTATCTGCTGTGTATCCTAAAGTCCTGCACAGGTCCATTTTTTGCGACCCGTACCCGCCACCTGCAATCCACAACCCGGACATCAAGAAACAGGAAGTGTTGTCATGCTGCCAGTCAAGAATCAGGAAGTGCTGTCATTGTAACCGGAAGTGACATCATCGGAAGTAGGCGCGGTCAGAAAAATTAGTAAAAATTGCTATTGAGAAGACCTGCGAACAACGTCTATACCCCCACCCAGAACCTCTACCCGCAACCCGCAGAGTACCGCTGGTTTGTGCAGGTAACCGCCGGGGACCCAACCCGCTGCAGGACTCTAGTGTATCCTGTGCTTTTTCTAATTTTTTAGCTTTGAATGGCTGCCCCCATGTCTACACATCAGCTTTATTTAAACTATAGTTGTGCATCTGAAGCAAACACACCATTATTACCAGTGCAACACAACAGTGCATTATTTTTTCATAGTTTTGAGACAGTTTAATTTGTTGGTATTACTGCTCCTTTAAAGATCTCTATGCTGGCCAATGGTTCCGCCTAATTATGACAGCAGGACCACTGAAGCGAGCAGATGTCAGTTTACACTCATACAATATTGAAGGCACCCAAACAATATACCACAAGCTGACATTTTTGAATTGCAACATTTTTAATCAAATTTCCCACTTTGCACTGCACCTTGCAATAATCATCTGCTTTATTAACACATGTTGGGGAACATTTTACTAAGAACGTGAATTCTTTGGTACCCACAATCGGATAGTTTGTGCATTTATGCTGGCCAGTGATATCAGTGATTCTAGGGACTAAGTTTTGCATGTAACTTAAAGTTTCATGGTTAAGTCTCCGAAATGTTTGGACCTTTGGTAGGGTTCAGTGCAGAGGATCTCTTATTCTGTCTGCATAAATAAAGTGATGTGGTCCCATCTTCATTGCATCCCTGCTTTAATATTTACAAATGTTTGCTGGTAAGTATAACTTTCCTTTTCACATTTAAACATTTCATATTTCCAAAACAGCATTTTTGTTTCAATGTGTTCCAAGAACAGGTGCCAGCCTGTCTATATATGATTGGCTGGCAAGATTATTGTCACTTCTTGTATTGTTGAGTCATTTCTTAACTCAAGTTTGAGCCTTTATTTTAACAGTAAGCATTACACATACAATATGCCTGGAAAGTGTTACAGATCATTGACCCATACAAAGATTTATGTACTATCAACTACCTAATGACCCTGTCACCCAAAACACTGAGGTCAGCTGAGCCAGGATCACAATTTTATATATGAAGGTTGGTTTTCTGTTTCATTCTATTGTATCCTATAAAGGACCTTTAAAGTTCAACACTTCTTGCTGCTAAAGTAACAGAGCAGTTGACGCAGAACATTTGTAGTTCAGCTTGGCCCCTCCTCACCTCTATGTCCTGGTTAAATGATATTAAATAGAAGTGGAAACTTGGTAATACATCTTTTAAATTATATTAGAATGCAGCATACTTCACTACTATTTGTACCCTCAGCCTCCTATACGTTCCTTATTAGGGCAAAGACTGATTGTGCGCAGGAGAAGGCAACTCCCAAAGATTATTTAGTTTTTTGCCTGCAGTGATTCCAATGTATCTGAAGGGGAATGTCATTTCAGTGGGCTTTGTTGCCCATGGGAGAAGATATTTCTTGTTGGTGACAAAGTGCCTCATCTGCCTTTGCTGTAAAGGTTCAGTAGATCTGCCTTGTTTTGTTCAGTGCATCAATACAAAAGTAGCTGACAAGTTCAATTTGACACTTTTTTCAGGAAAATCATTCTGGTCACAAATGTGAAATGTAAAAGCTTTTACTTTTTACACTGTTTTCACCCTTACTGTTCTTTAATGGCATCCAAAATCATGTGAGAATTGTTTAGGACTTCTAGAACAACAGTAGGAGGGAAAAAATTAAGAGCAGAATGTGAGCTGAGTGTATAAGGCATGTGTCATTCTATAGTTAGCATCCTCCTGTGCCTACTCCTTATTCTGCAGGATATTTATACCTAATATTCAAGAAGAAGATGACAAAAAGATCTGTCTGAGGTGTTTTCTCCCAGGAGAAAAAAGGGGGTACCATCTCAGAAAGGTTTGTGACCTCCAGGTAGCGCTACTAGATATTAATACATTTCATTTAGTTGCCCATGGGACTGATGGTGCCCTTTTGTCCTTGTGGGTTTTGGGCAAGCACCTTTTTATCTCAACCTAAATACTGTAGAGTATTATAAAGGTTTCCCATGTACTAATATGGGAACTTCCCAGAGAGCTTCTGGCACTCTAAAGAGTAAAAGGACATGCCCTTTACCAGCAACAAAACAGCTCCAAACCGGATCAGATATTTTTAAAAAACTTTTCCTTGTTTGATGAACTTACTTTTATTATGCTCTTGGGAGTAAATACTAATGACAGGAGTTATATGAGGGGAACATGCAGAAGAAGAAGGGGCTGTCATCACCGTGTCCCTGGAATGACCAAGATGCAGCTAATGGTGACACATTGGAAAATGAGTGACAGTTACTCTCTGGGGCTAGCTTTATACAAGCATGTCCCTTCTATCTTTAATTCATTAGTATGAATGGATTTTTAATTGGAAATAAATGAATTGTATAAGGAAGCTATGATTGATGGTTGGCTTTCACCCATTTAAGTAGAGATGAGGAAGGAGGGGTGGAGGACAGGCACAAAAGCAGAGAGTGGAAGGGACAGAATAAGAGGTACAGACATTTCTCTGGACAATTGCCAGCAGTGAATATGCAAACATCAAGTTATCATTAACAAAGCAGACATGGTTTCCATACACGAATACCAAGATTGCCTGCCATGCCTGTGTAAACCTTAATGGGGGAATGTAATTAAAGTCGCAAAGAGCAAATCATTGCGCACCAATAAGATTAAAAATCCACATCTCGCAATGTAATATTGTTCCTTAAACGGTTATCGCATTGCGAATCATTATTGCGCATTGTCAACTCTTAAGAAGTGCTTGAAGGTGCCATAATCTTTAGGAGCAAACATTGCGACTTTTTCAATAAGAAGTTTTATTAGCGCAAACTATAAAATTTGCAAACGGCCTTCCACTGGCGGAAGTGGTTGCTAAACAGTTTTCCGGGTTCGCAAAAGGTATATTACATTCGCGCAAAACTAAATTTGTTTGCGCAAAAGCTTAACTTTTCGCATTGTGAATAGTTTTTGCGTTACCAACATATTACATTCCCCTATAAGACTGTTAGAGAAATGATGTAAGTTTTTGCAAATAGCCATTTATTGAGGGATCTCCCATCATGTGGCAGTGTATCTGACTCTCAGTTTCGTGACTATTAATTATAGCAGCTACTGGTTGAAAGTAACAGTACCAGATCTGAACTGAAGACCTCACACATACTATTTTTTATTTTGTTCCATTTAACTAACACAATTCATATATGACTAGACTATCTCGGTACACATTGATAAACCAGGAAATAATGGTTCAGTATACAGTAGGTATTGTTTGCAACCGTTTGTGTATTGCCAGTCAAAAATGTGCACAGAATTGTGGATATGAAAAAGCACCAGCTCTGGGACAAAGAACCCCTGTACTTAAAACCTGCCTTGGTAAGTAAGTGCAGGGTTCTTTTACAATTTTACACCATTATAGACATTTATGTGCACTTTATTAACTGATGCACATTTCAGTGCTTAATTCTGGTGGTTGCAACTATGCTGGAATTCTGGGAAAGAATTTTGTGTTGTGGGTTAAATATATGGTAGGGGGGCACTATTCACCACAATGAAAAAGGTCATGTCATGTTGTACTATGGCTGTGCTGCACCATCTAGCTCATGGCATATGGGTATTTGTGGCGGCTATTACATTGTCCAAACAACAAAATCCAGTGGCACACAGGACTGTAGTAACACCTCAAGCTTGATAAAGGGGTTTGTGCCCCAAAACATTGCGTTGCACTCCGCCACATTAAACACTTAAGGTGTTACTACAGTCCAATGTGCCACTGGATTTTGTTGTTTGGATTGCTGGAGGCCAAGCTTCCACCTCTGTGCACCAGGCAGCTCTTCATTATTACTGATTAGGGTGTGCTAAGTTCCACTCTATTGCTAGTCTGGATATTACATTGCCCATGGCCTATTCACATCAACACTAGTCTAAAGGTGGCCATAGCCATAAAGATAAAGTCGCAGGAATCACAGGAAATCAAACGCTTTGTCCAAATGGACCCCACTTTGGAGGAATAACTTTCTAGGGGAACTCAGATCCCTACCAGAGGTTAGCTCCTGGGCTAAGATCAAAATAAAACCCGGTTGATATTGTAGGGTCAGGTTGTAGGCGGAAATTGAGTTACACCAGCTAGAGTCCTGCACGGGTCCATTTTTTGGGACCCGTACCCGAGACCCGCATTCTTACCCGCTTGGACCTGGGACCCAACCAGGACTCGCTGACCATCAAGAATCAGGAAGTAAAACAGGAAGTGCTGTCATTGTAAACCAGAAGTGACATCATCAGTAGTAGACATGCTCAGAAAAAGGAGTAAAAATCGCCATGGAAAGGATCTGCGACCCAACCCTCAACCCGCCAACCTGCAGAACCACCGACCCGCTTCTATACCCGCACCCAAAAATTCTACGAACAACCCGCTTGGTACCACGGGATTTTACGGGTAACCCGCGGGTACCCGACCCTCTGCAGGAATCTAACACAACCATATGTTATTTAGATTTTTGCAACTGCAACATGCATTTCGTGCCCAGAACCCCCAAGGAACCCCACGAGTTTGTCAAGCCTATCAGTTGGTTTTATGCCATTTTGTTGCAAGGGCAGTTTGATCCCACTAGACATATATGTCGAAAATGGACTTCCCATCTTTGGGTTAGGAAGCCTGGAAGGACATACTTCCAGACACCAATAACACCATTTTATTCATATTAAATTGTACAAGTGTACTTAACTGCAGGAAGTCTGGCGTGAATATATCAAGGTATCTGTTTCAAATGTAATCTGGATAGTGGTACTTACCTTCACGTGTTTTGGGAGTGCCTCAAGATCCAGCAATTTTGGGCCACAATACTTATGTACATAAATAGTTCTTTAGGGCTGCCCAACATAAGGACACCTGCATTTTGTCTGTAGGACTACTTTGAAGGGCTTGCATTTTCTTCCATTGATAGACTGTGTTTACAACAAATTTTGTACTATGCCAGAAAAGCCATCCTATTGCCCTGAAAAGCCCTGGAATCTCCCATGCTCAACTTTTGGATAAAACAAATTGACGATATTTTCGCAAGGCAAAAATTGGCTTATGAGTAGGGTTGCCACCTGGCTGGTATTTTACCGGCTTGACCGGTATTTTTGATGGCCGATCCCAATGTTATTAATAGGAAAATAAATATATAAGAAGGCCAGCATTTTTTTTAAGAAAAGGTGGCAACCCTACTGGCTAGTGGATGCCCGGATAAATTTGGGAAATTATTGGCAGATGGTTACCTGACCCACAAACAGGTACTGCAGATTGAGTCAGAGAAATTAGAGAGTGTGCACTAGCTGGGATATACAGAAAGTATAGGTATAAATGGGCATGCCCATCATTGTCTTTTTTTTTATTTCTTTAATGATAATAAAAAGTTTGTAATTCAATTTAGCATTTCCTTTGAGATTTTAAAATGTTTGGCAACCATGGCTTAAAGGGATTCTGTCATGGAATACATGTTTTTTCTTCTAATACATCAGTAAATAGCACTGCTCCAATGAAATTAGTTTTTCCATCCAAAGAGCAAACAGATTTTTTACAATTACATTTTAATATTGGACATGGAGCTGGACATGTTCGTTTTCTCTGTGCCCCCAGTCATGTGACTTGTGCTCTGATAAACCTCAGTCACTCTTCAATGCAAGTTTAAGTGATCTCAATCACCCCCTCTCTTTCCACCTCAGCTGCCCATCAGTGGAACTATTGAAGGTGACCAGATAACAGCTTCCTGATACAAAACAATAGACTATCTGAAAGTAGTTCCACCATGAAGTGCCAACGTTTTTTTGAAAGCACAAGACCTGGCAAAATTACCTGAGATGGAAAAAGGAAATCATTTTAAAAAACTGAATTATTTGAATAAAATTGTGTCTATAGGAGATGGCCTTCCCATAATTTGGAGCTTTTTGGATAAAAAATCCTATACCTGCATTTTCTCAATATTGTGCACAAAAGATCTTTTTACAATATACAAAAAAATGGAAAGTGGTTGTCAGCACATACAACTGTATGTGCCATTAATTAGAAATTTTATAAAAACCACATATAAACAAAATTGCACATCACTAAGCAAATATGCACAGAAAATGAATGCTGAGGTTAAAATGGATATTGTGATGCATTATTCCTTTAAGTTTTTGTGTAAACTACAATAGAATCTCAAGACACAAACCTTGAAAATGGCAGCCCTAAGGTAACATATATTGTCTTTTGGTCGTAAGAGAATCATTTTGTATCTATAAAAAATACTGCTTACTTGTTAGGACACCTTTTTCATGAATAATTGCTGCCAGAAACAAGCTATGATGTACTGGCCTCTTGGTTAATGAAAATTCACATTAAATATCGCTCTCTTGCTGAATAACTGTAAAAAGCAGCAATTCTAAAATGTGAAGAACTATTTAACCCCTAAATAAAATAGCACGCAAGATGCAATTTATGGTGACAGATTCGTAGAGCTGAAAATGTCCTCTTTTCTAGAGAAAGTTCTAAAGGGAATTTGCTCTGCGATTAGCCCCAATTACAGCTCGAAATTTAATATGCATGTCTTTCGTGGGAGATATTGCTCACTGCTGCCAGAGGACAAGTTCAGAGGAACGTTAATATACTGTATCTGAGCTCTGAAGAGCATTGTAATACAGCGGGATGTCAGCAGCAATTAAAAAGGATGGTCGGGGAAGTGAATCCCCAGAAGAAAGAATGACAGTTGTGACACAATGGCACTTTAAATTGAATTGATCAATGTTACTTAGAATTGGACACAAGGTCCAGCTTGGCTGACAAGCTTCTGTCCCAATCACAATGGGATGTTCTTGTAACCTCTTCACATCTAGCAGCACCACGCAATGAGTTTAAGGAAAAAAGATATGGCTTAACAGTCCATGGGCAAATAAAATGTACAGATTGTTACACTTATATGACCATTTACTGACAAGCAAGCGTGTGTGATATCTAACAAAAGTAATATCTCACAATAAATGAGACCAGGTACGAAAACCACAAAGAAGGCACGGCCCAGACATGAAATACATATTGTGCCATTAACATGTTTGGTTTCATACCTGTCAATTAGATTTGTACGTGGTTATAGAACTGGGCGAAAAATCTACAGAGAGTGTTTGTCAATTATACATCTTATAACTTTGGGTACTGTATCACTGTAGAAAAATAAAAACATGGAATGGTAAACCAATGATTAAAAAGGACATTAGAATACTTGGCATAATAAATGTATTTATAGGAAGCAATACTAGTAATCAACAGAGAGGGGCAACCAAATATGTTTATGACTATGAAGATTTCCATTCATCCAGGTCATGGTATATTTAATATCAGTAATTCTAAAACAACTGGACTTGCAGTGTAATTATTGAAGACAACTGCTCACCAAGCAAATGGCTCTGCATAGAAGGGCGAACTCTACAGGGCAAGACTCAGCTGTCTTTCTACACCTCAAAGACAAGGGACACTCATTTGAAGATAGCAAGGTCCAAATCTTGGATAAAGAAGACCGCTGGTTTGAAAGAGGCGTGAAAGAAGCGATTCATGTCAAGATAGAAAAACCATCCCTGAATAGAGGTGGGGGCCTTCAACACCACCTGTCTGCTACATACAATGCTGTTCTCACATCAGTACCCAAGCGGTTTCAGAACACTTCACACATCCATTCATGTAACACCTGCGTCTAGGAGTTGCATGACACATTGGTAATCCCATCACAGTAACTACACAGAATCTAATTCAGATGTCACCTCTTTGAAGAGTTACAATGTGCCATTGTGATTGGATTAGTGGAAGCGTTTATAACAGTCAGATGAACTGAAGAAGCTGCTCGGATGAGTAGTGAAACGTCTTCAATAATTACTCAGCAAGTCCAGTTGTTTTAGAATTACTTATATTAGATACAAATATCTTTATGTTGCTCCAGCTACAGTATGCAATCTTGCTTAAGGGGCATGTTTACAAACATTGGAGATAAATATCTGGAGAGATTTCTGTAGATGTTGCCCATAGCAACCAGATCTTTGTTTTTGCTTTCTAACATATAGGTGGCTCTTTAAATCCAATTGCTGATTGATTGTCATGGGCAACACCTCCAGAAATCTCTCCACAAGAACTTACTGAAATAAAGTACATAATAGGCCACTGTACTTACAAAGAGTATGAAGGATTGCAGTTATGAAGACAGACTGGCCACATTGGGATTAAGATCACTATGTTTAAAGGGGAGCTATTGCTAAAAATTAAAATGTAATATAAGCTTCAGCATTCTGAAATAAGAAACTTTCAAAATACAAATTAAGTTCATCTTCACTATTCCCCTCTCAGAACTTGTTTCTCTTCATTCTGTCTTCATGCAGGAGTTGGGTTTCAGATAATCATTGACTGTTAGATGCAATATATCTTATAGAGGGCTACTTTTGCCTAGAAGATGTATTTGAGCTCACTCTATTAAAATCACCAGACATCATGTCTGCAGGATTTGTTCAAAAGGCAGTTTTTTTGTTAGATTTTGTTTGTTTGAGTGAGCTCTAATTAATTTGCTAGGAATAGAAGCCCCCCCATAAGATATATTGGATCTAACGGTCAATGACTGTCTGTCACCCAACTGCTGCATGAAGAGTAACAGATGCTGAGATAGGAATAGTGAACATAAACTTGATTATTTCAGAAACAGGCAGAATATTTAATTGGTTATATTTAAAAAGTTTCTCATCTCAGTATGATGAAACATATATTAAATTTTCATTTTTGAAATGGTTCCCCTTTAAATATATAACTCCCCAGTGCCTTATTAAGGGACAAGAAAAGTGCAAATCACGGGGTTCCTATATATCCAAGGATAGTGCTGACCTGCACCCACCAAGGCTTTGCTTGCACCTCGCACCAGATTATCTTTCACATGGTGCGAGAGCAGTCAGAAGTAATCTTTAAAAGAGCACAAAAAGGTGCACTTTTGCACTCCTTCATGCTCACATCTGTGTTGTAGTTGTAAATTACCCCTTATGCGTTGTAAAGTTCCAGTTTCACATAAAGTGTACTGCAACCTGGGGAGATTCCATTTCAAGAGGAGTATAATGCACGTTGTGGACATCACAGTGCAAGGGAGCGTTTTTTTTTTTAAAGTGTCTGAACGACTTTGCAACACATTCTCTGCTTAAAATATGTCAGATGAATTAGTGGGAACAGTAGATCCTATTTGTAATTCTGGCTCTTAGCATCAGGCAAATCTGCTTCAAAAGACAGCTGCATTGGGGAATGGGGAAAAAGATTTAAAATAATAAGATAAATTAAAATAGAAAAACAGCACTATAAAAAGCAACCAATTTTAATGCAGGAACTTCTGACTTTTTTTTTACTGGTGCTTCTAGGCATACAAAATATTAGCCCTCATTACTAATGCTAAAGTAAGCGTTTCAAATGCCAGCTTTTGTTAAAAGCAAGGAGTGAAGCGCCACTTTCTCTAATGTTATTTTATTCACTGTAACAATTTTCTCACGTTTCTAATTTTTTTTGGCAAGCCGGCTTTAAAAAACAATCTCTGCATAACTGAAAAATCTTTGAAAAAGATAAGTAATATAATACATTTATTTTGTGCCCCCTGTGATGTGATACACTTAAAGGTTTCTTTAGTAAGGCCAATTTCTGTCCTGTTGGCTTCTAGGAAAAACTACTAACATTTTCCAAAAATATTCAGCTGCTGGAAGTGTGCCAGGTCAACACTCTTGGAAGTATGAAGGGGAGGTATGACTGGTAAGATGCGGGAGTTCCAGTTGTGCAGCAATTGAACCGACGCGAAGTGGCCGGCGTCACGCATCAGCAGCAGCAGAGGAGGCCCATAGAAGTCGGGTGAGCTCTGACACAGACCGCTTCTTTATACTTGTAAACGTATTTAAGTACAGAGGGGCTATAGCTCAGGAACATCCAAAATGATTGTCATTTCACAATGATAATAGGAAAAATGTAATAATTGCACAATACTTAGCTCTTTATGGGCCAGCAAGATGGCAGTGAGGTATAAATAAACATATAACAGGACAGATTTATAATACTGCCACCCCAGAGAGCAGCCTGGCCATTGGGAGCTGGTTCATGGGAGGAAAATCACTCTAGCTGATACCCTATTATTAAATTCATACGTAGCAAGGAAAAATAAACTGAACACATTGGCAGGAAAATATCCAACAATATTATGACTTGCAGACTTAATTACAGGCACGCAATGTTTATTTCTGTGGTTCGTTAATGTACGTGATACAGGGAATCCGTAGGTTCCCAAAGAGTCAGTGAGGAGTTAAAGTGATCAGACTATTTAGGTGTTATGCATTTCAAGCAAATGCAATTTAATTCATACGTTTTCAATGTTAACGGCGATTTAACCGAGGACACAAGAGAAATTAATGAAACTAAGAGAGCTTAGTGCTAAGGCTCAAATGAGATTGTAATTAGACTGCAAGGAGACAGTAATACTATCACTTTCGGATAAAAATGACTCTGTTCCAGGCATTGCCCAAACTACTATTGCACATCAATCCAACACAAGGTTATGGGGAGATGAGTTAGTCTCATGGGCATGGAAGACCTCCTAATTCATAAATGGATCAGAAATGCTGGAGTCACATGAAAGTACATGGCTCTGCAGAATTGCTAGTGTCTATATAGGAGATCAATGTCATTCTACCAAGTATAATAAGTAGCAATAGTTCTTCAAATATTACGTCCAGGCCTATTTCATATGGGTAAACAATTCCAGCAGCTAATTTTCTAATTCTTCCACTTTTATATCAGCATGTCAAGGTGTAATGTAATAGTTGAATCCCTGTGATACACATAGTAAAGATTTTTGATAACTAACAACAAGTTAAATCAGATTTGTTTATCAAATACACACAGTTTTGAAGTGCAACAGAAAATAATCAGTGTCTTAACACAATAAAGTTTAGGAATAGTACAGTAAAAGTATATTCTTTAAATAAAATCAAGGAGTACATTCTGATTCCAAACGAAACCCCAAAACAGTAATGAAATTCTTTTATGTGTCAACTAAGTAGTCGGAATAAAACCCAGTAATGTATCAATGCATCATGTACACTTTTAGTGAGGAAGTTCCCTTCAATGAGGATAATGTACTGCATGCTACCTGCACCGGAGAGATGGCTATTGGCTCTATGGATTCTAAATTGAAGTGTAACAAGCTCATATCATATATCAGACATACTTGTATAATCAAGGCATTTCTAGTTTGGTCCTCTTTGGTATGTACTTAGCCTGCAGCAGTATACCATTGCTTAAAAATGCAATCACTATTTATTTCCTGTTTTTTTTATAATTCAGTGCTTGTGACAGCAGTAACTCCATGGATGAGTAAAGTTGGACCTAAGTTTCGGGTTAATGTTTCCAACTGGTGAAGAAACCTACTATAGACTGCTGTGTCTGCTGGAGGACGTGGTAAGTAAAGAAACCTCACAGCTGGAGGAGACATAGGATTCTGTGCCAAGATCATTTGGTTTACAGCCTCCAAATATTCTTCAGAAACCCGCATAGAGTTATTGGGAAAGTTCAGGTAGACCTCCTCTGCTGCTTCTGAGTCTACAGTCACTTGCTTGTGCCAATGCAGAGCAACTACAGGGTCCCATGCAACTGTATAGATGGAAGCCTTGATTCGAAGGTCTTTAAGTAACTGCTTTAGTTTGACCTCCTGGCCCTGTAAACCACTGTTTTCCTCAACACATAGAAACAGGCGCATCTTTACTTTTTTCCAAGTCCTCACCATGTTCAGCACACAAGCCATTTGCAATAAAAACAAACTGCTGGTGTCCACATAAGCTGTGCTGTCTGGACGCAGAAGGTTAAGTGGCCATACATCAATGTATGCTTCTTTCCCACGAAGGTTACACACAGAAGATTTGTCAAACTCAGAGAAGTATCTTGCTAGCACCACATTTTTTGACATTTTGATGGTATCTGAAATAATAGCCACATATTCCCAGGGTGAAAAGGTGGTTGTAGAAGGCCTTCTGCCAGCTGAAGAAAACATAAAAGAACCTTCTGTGTCCAATTCTTGTTCATTCTTTTGCAAGTCCTGAGGAGCTGATCGGCTGTAGAACCCAAGCACAACAGTATTTGGCCTCATTCCACCTGCAAAACAAAAACAATGTGAGTTATGATACCTCCTGGACTCAACAACCATCATACATCTATCTTATCTAATTATCGTGTGTATCACTTTGAATTGCATCGTTTGTTTTTGAAATGGAGACAAAACACTTAAGTGCAAAAGTGTAGAGCCTCATTTCAGATTAAAATTACTGATAGATATGTAACATGCATTTTAGATACGGTCTCTTTAAGGTGAACAATGCAATATATTTATTGGATCTGGAACCTGACCATTAACAACGTGCAACAATGTGAATTGCAAAAAAGCCCTAATGCTGTATACACATTCTGCAGGTTTCACCTGCACATTATGGTCTAGATATTGGCATGTTATTTTGAATTAATATAACATTCTGCTGTTATTAGGTTGCTATGGTTTCACTGATCCTAAACACTAGAAAATGGTTTGAACAATAGAAAGATAATGAAAAAATATAATTACCCCTTGTATTACACAATGCACAGGAATTCATGGGCAGTAGAACATGATTCTTTAATATGAAAAATTATAACAAAAATGTAATCTGTGTAGCTAATCTCTGTCCCATAGTCCAGTAGCTGCTACATCTTATTTATAGGAATTCATTAACTGAAATTTGTAGTAGACTTAGAGGTAGAAGTCCCTTTCCTTGACCTGTTACTATTATTTTAATAGAACAAATCAGTAGAGAAAAATCAAGGCCTTTTATGGCTCTTGCCTATTCCTTCACAGGTCTTCTTCAGCTAGTTTCTGCTATAATGTATAAGTAAGAACCACCAGGACAAATAACTTTATAGACAACTGAAGATTTGTAACTAATGTATATTGCAAAGATGCTTAGAATTACAAATTCTTTTGTAAAGCAAATTGTTATTTTTGGGTTTACATCACCTTTAAAGGTGAAGTCTACCCTCCCTGCTCAAAACTCCTCCTTCCCGTGGACAGCACTGCCTTAGATCAATCAAGCTTTAAATGGTCTGAATGATCGAATTACTTTTAGGCTTGGCATAAATTGACTGATTTGCTCAAAATCCCTACAACAAAGTGATCTTTGATAAATCCCAAATTCCCATTGGATTTTTGATAAACCTGTCCTAATGTGTCATCCTGATGAATATTCATGTTTAATATTAATTCTGTTAACCTTTTCTTTTGAAATCATAAGTACCAGGACAGAAATCATTATAATTAACAGTTATTTTCTTGTAACAGTTACTACTTTATATCATACATTTAGGGGCAGATTTAGCAAGGGTCGAAGTAAAAAAATTTGAATGTCAAAAATTCGAATTTTTGGGTACTTCGACTATTGAATAGGCCAAGGTTTGAATCGAATTGAAGAAATTCAACCATTCCTTCAATTGTGTAGGTCCCCTCTAGCAAAGTTGGAAAGGACTTACACAGAGGGGTAAGTAGCGACTTAGGAGCAATAGCCCGGAGGGAGAGGTATGCTGGTGAGGAGGAGGGAGGGGGGCCTACGGGGGTGTGGGGATGGTGTTCGTGCCGGGGGGAGGTTGAATTACCCTTTAAATCGTACAATTCGAATTTGGTTGAAAACAGACCTGTTTGATCAAAAACGGACCTGTTTGATTGGAAGCAGTCAATTTTCATTGAAAAAACACTTCGAAAGGTGAAGGTGAAAATACTTCGAAATTCGACCCTTGATAAATCTGCCCCTTAGTCTATATGGGTGAGTCTACACTGGGATTTCTAAGAGGTAATAATTTTTAAGAGATAATCATTTTTAAGAGATAATATAATATGCACTGATAAACAAAATCAATGGACCAAATGTGTCAGTCACTACTGAGTGTATTGACCACCTTGATATATTGAATTGTGGCATTTATACTACTGGGTTACCTACTCTTTTCTGTAGTCTGTCATGAAAAATGGCAATGCTAACCACTGAGCCATGATGCTCTTGAGCCTGGTCTTATTTTAAGTGCTTATGGCAGTGTCAAAAGGGTATGTCTATTAGTAAAAACAGTCCTGAGTTTGAGATATTGCTCTGAAGTAGAAATGGGAGGAAGTTTGTTAGAAGAGTAACTATGTACTGGGCATATAATTATCCAAATAGTTACAAGGCCCCATTCTCAAAAGGCAAGCGCTTGCCAACCTGTATTTATTTATTGTTGTTGTTAAGAGCCATATAAGAAATTCCTGCATGAAGGTTAAGGGCTGGTATATGTAGGCGTGGCTATGAGCAATTTTATGAGCCCTTCCAGGACCTTTGTTAGTTATTATCCCATGGACTTATTCCACGAAATGCTACACCAACTGTAAGACATCTTGAAGTTTATGAGTAGTGTTGAGAAAAAATATTTTTGGCAGGCATAGATTTGCAGTGAAATTCAGCATTTTGCCATTTTTTGCGTGAAGTTGTGGCAAGAATTTGTGACAACAAAAAGTTGCTGCAAGAAAAAATGCCCATTGACTTAAATGCATTTAAAAAAAACACCCATTGACTTTTTTTACATTTGGAATAAGAAAAAAAAGTTGTGTAAAAAAAATGACCTACATAAAAAAATTTGTTGCCTATTGACTTCAATGTGTTTCGTGACTTTTTTACTCATCACTATCTATGATTGTGAGAGAATGCCGGCAGTGAGTGAGAGCGTGTACTGGCAGTGAGTGAGAGCGTGTACTGGCAGTGAGTGAGAGCCTGTACTGGCAGGGAGTGAGAGAGTGCGCTGGCAGGGAGTGAGAGTGCTGGCAGTGAGTGAGAGTGCTGGCAGTGAGTGAGAGAGTGCTGGCAGTGAGTGAGAGAGTGCTGGCAGTGAGTGAGAGAGAGTGCTGGCAGTGAGTGAGAGAGAGTGCTGGCAGTGAGTGAGAGTGTACTTGCAGGGAGAGAGAGTATTTGCAGTGGAAGCAAAATTTTAAGCATTCAGAGAAACATGCAGATTGCACAGTGGCAAGCTCCCATAAAATGTAGCACATAATTCAGTACTCACTTGATGCATATCATGAATTCTGTTCACTAATAAGACTCAACAGGGGGAATGCAATAAACAGGCTAACGGAAAAAATATGCAGAACAAAATATGCTTTGCAAACACATAGCAGCTCAACCACCAATGGAAAAAAACATGTATTTTCTTATTTGTGCCAGTAAGTAGTGCATTTAATACAGTGTAAGACGTTCTTTTGCACCAAAAAAAAAAGCCATTTTCAAGAGGCCTTAAAAATGCACAAAAATAGTTTTGCAATAGGGATCTTTGTTAAATTGTTAAAACATCGTTTACTTATGTAAAAATACCCCCTAAGGCTTCTAACAATAGCAGTTATGTTGGAGCAAATTTGTTTTGTTCCCTGTTCCAGGTTCTGTGCACAGGAGAGTGAAGGGAGGAACATGGTACTGCTTGTCTGTATGTAGTAAAGATGGAATATTAAAATAGGAAATGCTACTCACCCAGCCCAGAGATGAAGAGCAGTTGCTGAACACCATGTCTAACAGAGTCAGAAAGCGTTAGGTTGACAAAGGCCTTGATGTTGAGTTCATCCACCAGCTGCAGCCATGTGTCTGTTTGTGTTTGTAGAGGATCTGATGGTAGCACATCTGACAAAAGGGAATGGCTATTAGTAATCTACTATTAGTAATCTACTATGCTGCTATTGTCAATTGCATTGCTGCGTTTAGCACTAATGGATAGTAAATTGCTACTAACCACATCCATCCTATAAACATCCCAGGAAACCAAAATAAAAAACATCTGTGCTATAGGCAGTGTCTCATCAGATATACGTGCACTTAAGCCCAAGTGGAATATTAGAAAGTAGTTCCAAAAATAAATATTCATTATAAGGCTACAAAAAATATTAAATAAGTACACTTTTGATCTTCTTTTGATTGTTCTTAAAGGGGATGTTCACCTTTGGACATGCGTTGAATATGACCAGCTCTCGCCACTAAACTTTTCTCAATCCATTATTTTATTTATAAAGAAGAAAAAATGTGCTGACATGATCAAAGCCATTGAAACAGCCCCTTGGAATCGTTAAAGCTTTTTTCACCAACTCCCTGCCTATATCAACAAACAGTAAGTGAAAGAAGGACATTTAGATATGAAGCTCTACTGAACATGCTCGTCCTTGCCAACTTTATTCAGCTTCATGAATTGTGGCAGCCAACGGCGATCATATGAAAGATATGTAACTGCATGCAGAGTAAGGCATTATGCCTGATCTTTCTTTTTTGGCGTGGGCAGGCTCAGGAGCAACAGTTGGGTGGCTGTTGAGAAATTAGATGATAAGTGGCTGAATAGTGGCTGTTCATATTTGCACATTTGTCTGATGTTGAGCATCCCCTTTAAGGCTTGGAAATATGTACTACCATCTTGGAATCAAACTGATAAACAGGACACAAAGGGGATTATTTTTTCCCTTGATTTTTGAGAAAAGACACAACTATCCCTCCAATAAATAAACAGCTTTTAATGTTTTTTTCTGCTCCCAGTCTAGATTCTGTTCTATTTCTCAGGCATCATATATTTCAGCAGTGCCTCTCAGGAGGGAATATATGCCTGTTTGGTACCTGACACTTTACTTTATCTGAGCATATGTCTTTATCTAAGCTGGGGCAGTGTCAAATAATCTCAGCTCTTCCTGCTGTGAGTAAAAAAGACCCAAGGACACCTGCCATATTTGCCACTTTAATCACAATGTTTCCAATCCTATAGGGTACAGTTGCCCTTTACAAAAGAACATGCATTTGCTGGAAGGGTACTTTGAACCTATGAATCTCCCTGTCTTTCCAATAGGGTCTTGGGATTGCCTCGATTAAATGGGACACAATATGCTCGTGTATGGACAATGGCAACAACTGATTCAGTTTATGGAATCTGATTATAACATTTAATGCACACGTTATGCTTTCTGTACATGGTCACTATGGCAACCCCAGAACTCGGGAAAACTGTTAGTATAAAAAGTACTCAGCGTCCATTTCAATGTATCAGAATTGTAAATATTGTTCTAACAAAAACCAGCATCTCTCATGTTCACACAAAATTACAGAACTTGGAATTAATGTAAGAGCATAAAGCTGTAATATATACTATATGATAGTTGATAAAATTGAAAGTTTTATTAAAGTTTAAAGGAACAGTTCAGTGTAAAAATAAAAACTGGGTAAATAGATAGGTTGTGCAAAATAAAAAATGTATCTTATACTGTATAGTTAGTTAGCCAAAAATGTAATGTATAAAGGCTGGAGTGACTGGATGTGTAACATAACAGAACACTACTTCCTGCTTTTCAGCTCTCTAACACTAAGGCGTGTGGCACACAGGCAGATTTGGGGAGATTTAGTTGCCTGGCTACTAATCGCCTCTTCTACTGGGCGACAATCTCCCTGAACTGCCTTGCCGTGTCTTCTCATCCACTGCAATGAAAAGTTGCCTGTGCTAAAGCACATGCGAAGCTTCGTTTTCCGAAGTTGCCTCACGAGTAAGGCAATTCCGGGAGATTGTTGCAAAGAAGAAGAGGCAATTAGTCGCCAGGCAACTAAATCTCCCTGAATTTGCCAGTGTGTCACAAGCCTAACTCTGGAAACCAATAGATCTAAAAAGCGGTATTGTTCTGTGAGACATCCAGTCATTCTGGCCTTTATACATTACAATTTTGGCTAACTATCAGGGTCGGACTGGAGGGCTATTGCCCCAGGGCCCCCTTCCGTCCGCCCCTGCTAGCGCACATGCATTCGGCGCCGTGCTAGTGTGCATGCACACGTCTCTAGTGTGCATGGATTTCTCTTTTGATGTGACTCCGACAAAGGGGGTCGCGACATTACAAACCAGAAGGGGTTGCAGACCTGGGCTAGCAGCCCACAAGAGTCAGGGGCCCACAGGGTTTTTTCCCGTGCTTATATTTGGCTTATTCAGGAAAAAATACAGAAATGGGAAAAATGATATTTAATATTTTCTTATTATTATATTTAATATTTGGCTTATTCAGAAAAGCCACAGGCAGGCAGAGGCAAGGAAGAGAAAGTACATGGAGCAGGGGGAGGTACGTGTTGGGCAGGAAGGTGTGGCTTGGAGGTAAACTTTGGGAAGGGGGTGTAGGGGTTCAAGACAATGTGTTGGTCTCCATGGCTGGGGTGGTGGGCCCTTGATGTAGCAGTCCTGGATACCCTAAGCTTGATGCTTATTGCTCAGTATAAAATCCTGGGCATTATAAATCTGAACCTTAGAGGTACATTTACTAACAGTCTCCTGAGATGTTGCCCTTCTCCAGTCTTAGTAAACATGTATTAGTATGTACATGAGACAAATATAAAACAGAAATCTTCTAATTGCCATAGGTATAGTTGTTTATTGCAGTAAAATGCATGTTGAACTACACTTCTTTCGGTAACTATATTGGTGTAAAAGTATTTCATTCACGCCTCACATTATCCATGCCTATAAAAAAGCTATGTTTGTAACAAACTTGATGGGGTATTCCTACATAATACTTAACAAACTGCTCCGCCTCATGCAAAACAGAGGTGAACATTTGTGTTTTCACTATTCTTACCGAGTTCATCCAGATCTACGTGCCCCAGTACAAATAGTCCACTCTTTTTCAGGTCATTTGCAAAAGTGATAAGGCTTGCGTGGTTGTGTAGATTGGAGACCATCAGTAGAATTTGGGGGCGCCAGAACTTGACATGATCCTTACGCACATCCAGCATGAGAAGGTACTTTCTCACCTAGGCAGGGGATGAAATAGAACTATTTATTCTCATTCTGAGATGCAAAATGCTTGAGGACATTGTCGTGTCTGTTTTCCATGTCAGAAAATATATGAAGGCTATATATATTATGCACAGTTAGTAACTAATAACAAGGAACCATGATTATTTAGCAGCTCTCCAGTTTGCAATTTCAGCAATCTGTTTGCTAGAGTCCAAATTATTCTAGCAACCAGTATTGATTTAAATAAGACACTGGAATATGAATAGAAGAAGGCCTAAATAATCAGATGAGTAATAAAAAGTAGCAATAACAATTCATGTGTAGCCTTACAGAGCAGTTGTTTTTTTTAAGTGGGGTCTGTTACCCTCATTTGAAAGCTGGAAAGATTTAGAATATGACAAATACTTCGAAAACTAAAAAAATTAAGGCAAATTGAAAAGATGATTAGAATTAGCCATAACATACTACAAATTAATTAAAAGTTGAACCACCCTTTAATATTTCCTAAAGTTAAACTGTCTCAAGAATAAGCACTTGTTAGGTGCAAAGCATTGTGCTTAGAGCTATAAGGTTAAGAGCACACAGTAAGATTTGTGAACCAATCTGACTTAATTGAGGGAACAAGTCACCTACTGTAGCGCAGATTTAACCACAGGTAACAAATTTTACTATGCGTCCTTGTCTAAGGCTCAATAGAATCCGGCACCTGCCTTTGGCATAAATACAGGGTTCACACCTATGAAATTAGGTGCGATAGGAGGTGCATACCCTGACTAAATGATAATGCTGTGACTGTAAAGGTCCCAATACACAGGCATATATAAATTGTATTGGGCCTTCCAACGGCCATCAGTTTCTGTCCTTCAATCCAACCAACTGTATGCTTCTCGTTGTGGGCCCAATATCGCCCACCTCAGGGTGGGTATATTGGGGAGAGATCTGTGAAGTCGCCATTTTGGATTTAGACTGAGGCAATCATGAAGTAAAATAATGCAGTTTTGTTAAAAGATAAACATCCATTCTTTCATTTGTCATACTGACATATCCAAAAAAGATGGCTTCCTAGGTTTAATGAAAATAATATAAATATAAACACTAATAAATAAGGTAAAAATCTTACTATAAAAAAAACAATGTAAACAGCTGAATTGAAAAAAATACTAGAAACTGGAATTGGCAGCTTCACGAAAAGGGTGAATCTTTTGAAGTTCAGGTATGGGATCCGCTATCCAGAAACCCATTATCCATAAAATTAATTACAGGAAAGTAATCTCCCATAGACTCTATTTTATACAAATAATTCAATTTTTTTTACAGTACCTTGTACTTCATGCCAACTAAGATATAATAATCTCCTACTAGGTTTATTTAATGTTTAAATGCTTTTTTGGCAGACTTAAGGATTTGTGCTCCAAATTACAGAAAGATCTGTTATTTGGAAAACACCAAGTCCCAAGCATTCTGGATAACAGGTCCCATACCTGTACATGCTTTTTCCAAGATATAGAGCAAATTACTTTCCCCTCTTTAATAAGTGAGGAGGACACCTCAGTAGACCCTGGTGCAAGATTACTACACAGGACTGGACTGGGATTCTAAAATTCCCACTACACAGAGGCCCAAACAGCCCCAACTTACAGCAGTCCCTCTGGCATTTGCCAGAACCCACAGATTGCCAGTCTGGGCCTTTTGCTACATGACCAATATGTCTTCATATGTTTCTAAGATAGTTAAAAAGGACTAAGGTTCAGTCCCATTAAGTATATAGAGGTTGCGGTACAGACACCAAAGGATTCTGACCAGCTAGGAGTTGGGTTCTGGGCCAGTGGAAAGGTCTCATTGTGGCTTTGTCTGACCCTGACTAGATGGCAAGAAAAGTGAAAATAATATAACAGGAATATTTAATATAATTAACAATTGTAACTATGCTTATTGTATTATATTGTGGTAAATGTGAAGTAGTGCTTTTATACAAATAATAGCAAGGGCTTGTAATGAAAGTCATCACGTACAGGAACTTTTCTCTTTCTCTCTCTTTCTGATATTGGTGAGCTCATCCACATAGATATAATTATCATTTTATAAGTAGCAGTTTCCTTTATACTTGATTATAGATGCAGTCACTTAGCTGCAATGATGAGCTATTAATAAAGGTCATGTGTAAGCTGTGGGGAGTGTAATGAGAGAGCAAAGAAAGCAGCTTATTGGAAATGGGTTGCGGGTCAGAAAATTGCTGGTGACACCAGTTCAAAAATGTACTCAAAACAATGTGGGAGCAACTATGTTAGCAGTGACTGTGACATTTTGGTCTGCGATGCTGTCTGTCTTGCAGCATGTTGTCCATTGTTCATTGCTGTCTATAGCCAATGATCACAAGGCAGCAAAAATAGGCCTACTGCTCTGATCTGTACCATTCTTATGGTGTGGTGACAAATTGGATGTGCGCTTAACCTTAAACTAGTTTTCTGAAGAAGCCTTAATGCCATATGGGGCTGTTGCCCAGCCTGAGGATAGACGCAAAAAATGTTCTTCCGAATAAGAAGAAGGATGCCTGTGAAAGTTCTCGTTCATCCAGGTCATGGTATATCTATAGTAATAAGTCAAATCAACTGGACTTGCTGTATTTTCTTTTTCCTTGAAGAAGTTTCTCTAGTCATCCGACTGGTTTTCTCAATTCTTGACTAGCAAAATGTCTTCAAGGAAAAACAAAATACAGCAAGTCCAGTTGATTTGACGTAATACTATAGATATAAGAAGAATAATATTTATGTGCAAACTCCAGCAACTACTTTCTCCTAAAATGGTAACAATCTAATGCCATATGGTAGAGTCCTCCATTCGGTTGGGTACCTGCGGAATACCTGCAATATGATTAGGACTTGGACAGATTATGCTTCATTTGCCCAATGTGCGGGTGGCCCGCGGGTACCTGATCCTCTGCAGTGGTGGTGGTGGTGGTGGTGGGGGGGGTTACAGGTGACCAATCCAAGCAAAACAGCTGAAAGTTGAAGTGTCCAAATAAAAACAACCAGCGTAAAATCCATGGGGTTACAACGGCAGGCAAGTGAAGAGGCTGGTTTTTGACCTGCGTTTATATTATTAATCTGTCCAATTAGACTTAAGGTACCATTTTAGAGTTGCTGCTTGAGCTTTCACATAAACATCATTCTCTCTCTTCAGAGAAATAATGCAGACTGTGCAAATGGTTCAGTTAGTACTTTCCTGTAACTACACTGCTTAGTGTCTTTACAAAACTAGGTAGAACTGGCTGGCAAATAAACATTGTCTGTATAACTGGGGACTTTGACTAGTGTACTTCACTGCTGCTTCCCTGCAGGGTGAGCAATCTCCCAAACATTTTAAATTATTTGTCTAACAAGTCAAAGTGTAAATAAAATATCTGACATACTCTGTAAATAAAAAAGCTTTAAACTTTCACAGATGATTTAATGGGATGGCTTTCCTAATTTTCATTTCAGTTTATTTCTATTTTTTTAACATCAATCACCCAAATGTCCAGACTTTCTAAGAAAACTTTCTGGCCAGGCAAACATGTTGACAGAAATACTTTTTACGAGACCATGGCATATAATTTGAGAGTAAAACAAGACATAGTTTTGCACTTTATAAAAAAGCATGGCCAAGAGTATCTGTAACTCTGCAGTATGCCAACAAGCTGCAAATGAATTACCTACTGCGTGATTAAACACCGACATACAGGTATGGGATCTATTAACCATTAAACAAAAATAAATCCATGTTGATGGCAAAAGAATTCAATAAAAAAATACAAGCAGTTTTACAGAATGATACAGAAGCTCCAAGCACATTGGATAATAGATCATAAACCTGTATCAGAAATCACCGTGCATTTGCTATTTTCCAAAGTCTGTGTTAACTTCAGCTTACATTTTTTAGGCACATGGAACTTAGCAAAAGCTCTGTTTCATATAAAAGTATCCATTGTATCTTCTCTAAAAGCTAAAAGCATGTAGCCCTTTTGGTAGTGCAGCCTTCTGACTTTAAATTTCTTAAATGTATCAATTTATCTTTTCCTTTCTTCTTGTACAAGACCCGCTCATGTTGACTTTGCTATTTTTTGCTTGCATTAGTCCCAACATAGCATTCAAGCTGAGGCAGCAAAAGGTCAATATTATAAGTGGAATAAACTGTATGGAGTAGACATAAGGCTCTCCAGATCATAAAAGATGGTTAAGAGATTTTAAAATGTTCTGCAATAAAATATTTAATTTCATTATAGCAAGCACATTCTACAGGTAAATGATACATTATTTAGAAACCAGTTATCCAGATAGCTCTAAATTACAGAGGTGTAATTTCCCTTAGACTGAATTGTAATGAAATAATTTACATTTTTAAAATGATTTCCTCTTTCTCTGGAATAATAAACCACAAATTTATACTTGATCCTAGCTAATATAATTAATACTTATTAGAGGCAAAACAATCCTATTGGTTTTATACACCTATTAGTTTTGACACAATGGGCAAGGCAAGGTTCATAAGTTGCATGCTGAGGCTAAACGCTTTGTGTTCCTAGAATAAAAAAAAGAACTCTGCTGCACCCCTCAGTGGCAAATCAGCCCTTATATGTATTCCGCTAGTTAATTCCTAATGTTTATCATCTACAAGATGCATTTTTAAAAATACAACACAACCCCAATTTTATATTTCCGAGGGTCCCCGTCAAAATAGCAGGGAAAAACTAAGGGTATGCAGAAGAGACGTTCCTAAGCCATAGTGGCATTGGGACGCTAGGCATGTACCTCTTCTGCCACCTACCCATGTTCCAAGCCTTGTCTCCTCACCACTTTCTGGGTATTCTCTGACCAGCTCTCACCATCGGGTCTTCTCTTCAATGTGTGATTAATTGTACGCACCCATGTGGGCAGGTCCTGCACGGCTGAGAAGGGGAAACTCTACTAAAGTGTATATAATCATGCTGCTGTATAGTCATGGGGGCAGCCATTCAAGCACAGGCTACACAGTAGATAACAGATAAGCCCTGTAGAATCCTACTGTTTTATATAGAGCGTATCTACTATCTGCAGTGTAAACTGTGCCTTTTCCATCTCTGAATGGCTGCCCCCATGGCTACAAAGCAGCATATTTATATAAAATTTGTAGAGTTTTTGTAGCAAACACACCAGTATTTACCAGTGCAGAGCAAAATAACATTATATTTAAATTACTTTAAAAAAAATGTATTTTTTAGAGTTACTGTTCCTTTAATAAAACAGCAACAAATGTAAAGATTATCCTTCTTCAAAGGTATGATTGTCTTTTGTCTGTGACTGACTGCGGATTCCTTTAACATTGGTGGGTTAGAACATGAATTCAGATGAAAAGGACAGCTAACGAGCTATGTTAAAACTGAATTCTCTCAGGTAAGTGTCAGACATGGGAAGATAAGTGAGCCTGGTAATATTATTACATAACAGTTTAATATGGGTGATTTTGCAGGAGAGTGGTATGGATAGTTAGCTTTGTGTCTGCACAATGGGAACCTTCCATCAGCATCAGAGAGAAGAAGGAGAAATTATTTCCCAATGGATCCGCTAGTGAGGTAGAAAAAGCATTTTGCTGCCTGCACAGGATTATAATAAATATACCGTATGTATGGAAAAATGAAAAATCAAACCCCATTTCTGTGAATAAGCATGCATTCTATCTTTTAAAGGAACAGTTCAGGGTAAAAATTAAAACTGGGTAAAAAGATAGGCTGTGCAACATAAAAAATGTTTCTAATATAGTTAGTCAATCTGAGTTAGTCAGTGATTTGAAGGGGGGCCACATGGGACATAACTGTTCAGTGAGTTTGCAATTGATCCTCAGCATTCAGCTCAGATTCAAAAGCAACAGTTATGACCAATGTGGCCCTACCTGAATTCACTGATTGGTTACTGCCTGGTAACCAGGGTAACCAGTCAGTGTAAACAAAAGAGAGCTGAAAAGCAAGTAGTATTCTGTTCTGTTATGTTAGACTTACAGTCACTCCAGCCTTTATACATTACATTTTTGCCTAACTAACTATATTGAAAACATTTTTTTTATTTTGCACAGCCTATCTATTTACCCAGTTTTTACTTTTATACTGATCAATTCCTTTAAAATTAAAAAAGTGTTTTGTTTTGAATTTGCAAATTAAGCATATACTGTTTTGTGCTAACTCCATGCCCCTGTAATTAGAGTTGCCCCCTGGCTGGTATTTTATAGGCCTGCCTGGAAAAGGTATGCTTTGTGCCAATGTTATAAATAGGGAAATGTGATTAAAATATAGGAAGGGCAGTATTTTCCTTTTCCAGAAGAGGTGGCAAGCCAAGCTGTAATGTGAAGAGGTATGAGGGCTCATTTAGCATTAACAAGGGAACACGTGTTCCAACACCAATAGGTGCAAAACTTTGTCCATTTGGGCCCATGCATTTATTGCACTTTTGATCAGAATGAATAAACAAAGCCCTCTTTGTAGCATAAACTCATATTTATGGCATACAAAGAGTGCAAGAAGCATAAACTTTCATGGAGAAGCCTATTAATCAGAATTCAGAATGTGTCTAAATCAGGAAATTGATTCACACATTTAATTTCACTAGCTTTTCAGCATGACTAGGCCTGAATCAATCTGAACTGTATGATACAAATAATTCTGAACTGAAAATACAATTTTAAGTTACTATCTATCACATTACCCATCCTTGCCTTGAGAGGGAAAGTGGGACTAAATGTTTATCACAGTGAGCCCACTATATAGGTACAGATATACAATACAAAAGTATACATACATTGGCAGACACTGAAGTCTCAGTCAGTCTGTCTTGCTCTAGATGGGAACAGGCCCATGTAAGGGTCCACACTGTGCCTGCCTAATCTGACTTGGGATAATTCAGAAACTGTTTGGGCAGGCTGAAAAACCCAATCAGTCAAGGAATGTATCTAGTCCATGGATGCAGCCTGCAGCTGATGCATGGGGGCCCTTTGTGATTCTATTGTTGGCATAAGAACTTAATGATTGGATTAGCTCAATTTGGCACCCCACAGTTGTGATATGTATACTTTTTTTGAAAGCCAAGTGATTGACTTACCTGATGGAAGATAAGGGCTTGACTGATGAAGCCCCAGCTGTGGTTGGGTGTCAGGTAATGCAGACACAGGAGAAGGAGCAGCATAAAGACCACACTTGCAGAGGCATAGATTGGTTGGATTAGGAATATCATGACTAAAGAACCCAAGATCCCCAGGATACAAGTATACCAGGTAAAGTAGCGGAACGTGGGCCTGTGTATGAAGAAAGGAGAGTTATCTGATGTAAGAAAGTCATTTGTTTTACATAATTAATAACATGACATTGCAAGTCCCATGACACAAATGATTCATCTCACAGTTCAAAATATCACCTTCACTGTCCTCTGTTGTTCTCTTAAAACCATGCCTTAAAGGACAATATGTATTATCTTTCAAATTTAGTCATTTATTAAAAAGACCCGTTTATTACAATCACATGCTGTGAATGCAGAGTGTTGGGTAATTATGCAGTAAACAACACAATAGCCAAACTTTGTGTATCTGTGGTTGAACAGGGCATATGCAATTACTCATAAATGGAAGTTTGTTTATTTAGAGCAGAAGCACCTAGCCTATTGGAATCCCACAACTGTTAACCAAATGAAATTTACCAAAAAAGGGGAAGTATAGAGGAGAACAGAAAATAAATGTGGTCTTTATCCTCTGTAATGGCAGGCTCAGCAGGTAAAATTAACTAGTTACCTGTTTAAAGGAGAAAGAAACCCCCTTGACACAAAACTCCCCCCTAGGCCATTGCCCCTAACTTGTTACTTACCACTTCTTCTAGGTCCTTTCCAGTGGAGTTCACAGGCACCATCTTCCCCAAGCAGTATTCCTGGATCCATCAGTGTCTTCTGGTGCATGCAGAGTAGTAGTAGCAGGCATTTGCCGGTGCAGATCTACAGAGCATGCGCTAAAAGTCACAAAATTTTCCGATTTCTTTTTACGGAAACTTCGTGACTTTTGGCGGATGCGCAGTAGATCTGCACCGGCAAATGCCTGATACTGTGCATGCGCTAGAAGACGCTGCTGGATCCAGGAAGAAGACCGCTCGGGGGAAGATGGCGCATGTGAACTCCACTGGAGAGGACCTAGAAGAAGGGGTAAGTAACAAGTTAGAGGCATTGGCCCGGTGGGGAGGGAGAAGGGCCTAACCAGGGGGGGGGGGGGGGGGGGGGAGTTTTGCGCGCCTAGTGGGTTGAATACCCCTTTAAATGCAAGCAGCTTATTGGTTGCCATTGGTTACTGCTTCTGGGCAAACTCAGTGCCTTATATTACATATAGGGGATTGTCTCATGTATCAGTGCAGGTGCATGCCACAAAATGCATTAACTGCTTTGAGCAACTGAACACTATTTTGATCTATGGGGTGTTAGAAATCAGCAGCAGCACTGAGCTTTAACATTCCTCAATAAATAGCAATGCAAGTAGCAAGCAGGGATTAAGGATTACTGAGCAGCAACCATTGTTACAACTCAATATGAAACATCAAGCATTTATCAGCACCACATTCCTATGAAGGGCATTTTTGTAACTATTTAGTATAAAGAAAAGTAAAATAATGAACAAAATCCACTATGTTTTCTGCACATTGCACCATGCAATAAAAAACCCACAAAGCCCTGGGTTCTCAGAATAAGGGCTGCCTGTGTTCAGCAGCACTGTATTCATAAAGGGTGGGTAGAGAAAAGCACATACTATAGCTGCAAGTTAGGGAGCTCCAGTTGGAGCAGGCCCATTGTTAGGATGCAATGATATGCCTTGTACTCTCAGACACTGTTCTCCTTGTGCCCAGTTTAGTACTTTTGCTCCTTTAAAGGGTATTCAAATCTAAATCGCTGGCAGTGTGGTCATCGGAGTGCTTCATTTTCCAAAGTCGGCTGAAGTTTCCTTGTGAGGCAGCTTCAGGTGATTTCGGAAAACGAAGCACTCCAAGTGCCATCCCGATGGTGATTTAGATTTTAGCCAGAAGGAGGCAGTTTGGGGAGATTAGTTGCCCGAAGAAGAGGCAATTTGTCGTTGGGCGACTAAATCTCTCTGATTCTTCTAATCTGTCTCTGCCCTGTAGTAGTGTTTATGAAGCAAATAGATCTGTTTTACCAGTGCAGGGTTACTTTAAAACACACATTTTTTGGTGTTCCTTTTAGTACTTCTGGCTCTTGTAGCAGGGGCAGTAATAAAATTCCCCTATTGTGTACAACATGAGACCTGCTCTCATATAGACTGATGTAAATGCAATATAACCTAAGCATTTTTTGAGCTGGTAATATGCATAATTTAAAAGCAGTATGACTTGCAATGACCTCTTAATGATATCTATTTATAATGTATATCTATATATAACGTAGGTTCCTTCACTCTTTTTTTCCTATTTAAACATGGATAAGGTTTGACCTTTCTCTCTGTTTTTCTCAGCTGGAAAACTTGTGCAATTGTATTTTAAAATGTTTAAGAAATTGCAAGGGTACTTCTAGTCTTGTTCCCAGTAAGTGGTTGGCTCCTAAAGAAACAGAGCTAAAATGTTTCAAACATAATGGAAAGGAGATGAATTTAAATCACTAGTTTCTGTAACTGTTTCTGCATTGCTCTTAATGTTCTCTGAAGACATACGTAGAATAAAATGCTTTTTAAAATTATGCAAAAAAGCACAACTTCATCTGATACTAATAGAGCACATGCAATGCAAAAGAGAGTAAAAGCGAGTGTTCTTTTTTTTATGGTGCCCCGTTGAAGTCAGCTCTCATAATTTCACTCTTCATTGTGTTTTTATTCTATATGAAATAAAAACAGAGAGACACATTGTAAGGCATCATCATCCTGATACAAGGCAGCCCTTCTAAATATTACATTCTGTAGGCTTTAAAGAGCAAAACATAGACACAATACAAAACTTTCGACGCAAAATAAGAAGTTTTACATTCATGTAAAATATGATAATGGAAACATTTGGAATAGAAAGGACATTGTGTCACTTTTAAAAAGCAGAAGAAAAGGTGCCACTGAGTACAAAGGAAATAATTATAACACAGAAACACTTCTAAGGAGAGCAATAAAGTATAGACAGTACATGATAAAGAACTCAAATAGTAACATTGTGGGCCACTAAAAGGGGGACAGTTGAAATACGTATGCTATAATTTTAGATATTCTTGTATCTGGTGTTTCCAGAAAAAAAACATGCACACTATTAACATATATAATGGAAAGGAGATTACATATACAGGCATAGAACCTGAGGAATGCTCGAGACCTCAAGTTTTCTGGTCAGTGGGTCTTTTCATAATTTGGATCTTCATACTTTAAGGTCATGTAGAAGTCACTGACAGATGTCCCTTTTACAATTTAAAGAGGTTGAGATCTGCACTGGGTATTGTACAATAATCTGAAACATTTTAGGTATTCAAGCGACAACTTGAAAAAATCAAGTTATTTGGGTGTCAAATCCGAAAAAGTTTTTGTTTGATTTTGTCAAGATTTTTCCCACACAGACTATTTCAAGCTGATTATTTGATAAATGAGTTAAACTTGTGGATGGTAGTTAGGTCAAATTTGTTTTAATATTAAAAAAAAAATCAGATTAATATGAGTTTTAATAAATACCCACTAAAAGTCATCCCTTACCTGCCTGATCGACTGGGCCTACACACAGGTCCGGACTGAGAATTAAACTAGGCCCTGGCATTTCAGGTACACAGAGGCAAAATGAGCCCACATAGAGGCCCAAACAGCCCCCCACCAGCCCACTAAATAGTGACTTTCCATGGGACCTTATAGCAGACCCTCTGGCATTTGCCAGAACCCACAGATTGCCAGTCCGGGCTTGCCTACACACCAATATCAGAGAGCAACATAGAAAATCACAAAATGGTGGCTCAAGGCTAAAGATGTAAAAGGGCTAGGTGATTAATTAGGATCTGATTATCTGTTGGATAACTATTCCAAACACAGTTTTTCTTTAAAGTAATATACACTTTTTATTAGTACCAATGGGACTAAGAGGAGAGATGGAATGAAGATCCAAACCAAAACCTTATTTAGGGAGCTTGTGATGATAGATTGGTTTGGCTTTGACATTATTTGTTTGGCTGATTGTATGGCTTTCTGCCAAGCACAGATTTGTTTTGCTACAATTACAAAATATAATCATCAGGTGTTGCTCCAGAGAGTTGTCTGGAATTTTGGGAAATGTATTTTTGACAGGTTGATTTGGAATCTATCTTGCTGGGGTTTTTGTTTTGGAGCTTTTAGCAAGGGCTGAGCTTGTAAACTATTTATACTAGCTTATAAGCATACTGCATATAGTAGAACTTTAGTGGCCACCAGCATCTATCTTGAAGGAGGTGAGTTATTTAACAGATGTAGATATTTGACCAAAATGAACTTTCAATTTCTGAATTATATTTATCTCTCTCTCAGGTTTGAGGAGTCCATGGCAGTAAAGTGGTTATGTGTGGTTTTTGTTTTCTACACAGGAAACTGTTGTACACCCGGCTTGAATGTGTTAATCCCTAAAGTAGTATCAAGTAAAATGAATAGAAATAGCCTTTGCCTTCCAATCACTGATCTGTACTTAGGTGAACAGTGTGGCACATTTACCAGAGATAGAGTGAAACATTGCAAAAGGCTTTTAAACTGCTTGTTCCCTGTAGTTGTAACCTGCTAATAATCAGAACATCAATGGGGATGCTAAGCAGTTCAGCTAGAAGGTGGCATCTTCCCACCAATCATAGGAGCAGATGCAGACTACCTGAGGAATAAGTTTCAGGTTAAGAGGAGCCAAAATTTCAGATGCCAAGGGAACCATATAATTTATCTCCATTAATATACGGCTGGCTAATTACAGAATCCCAACACTGGCTGATGTCAAGGTGAATTTTAGGTTGCTAGTGTTGTAACGAAAGTGTAATGCTACATTCAGCAGAAAGCTCCCAATATCACTTGGCCTGCCTATAAATAGAACAAGAATTATTTCAGACCCCTCACACCTAGAGGGAACACATATATAGTGAATAAAGTACACCCTATTGTAAAATATAAAGATATTATAAGTCACCAATGCAAATACAAAAGCACAAGGCTTTCTTCTAAAATCCTCATATTTCCCAACAAGGGGTACTTCATTTATTATAATACACAAGTTTAAGGGAGTCATGTGACAAAAATTACATCACTACTCAAGGTTTATAACTAATGACATCATTAGTCAACTTTTGTAAGAATACAATTTACAAGATATTCATGGCTTTTGTGTATTATATATATATTAAAGAAGTATAGTATAATAGTCTAGGTGATGCTACTATTACAACAAGGCATCATGGTATATAAATAGAGGTCAGTTTAAGTACTCCCAAACATATTGTCAGAGCCTCAATCTCTGTAGCACTTTAGGTGTAAACCTCTATGCCTTATCCTGTAAACTAGGGCCCTGTACTAATCTGCAGACCAATCCAGCTACCAAATTATTTGTGCAAATTATGGAGTCTCAGCTATGTAATCTAAGATAATCAAGTAAGAGAGTACTGTAGAGTGCTAGGCTAAAGCAGCTAACCACCTTTTACTGAAGACAGGCCCTAAACAAAGTATTCAGGAAACAATAAGTTAAATATGGTAAGTACCAAAGCCAACCATGAAACTGATAACCATCACACTCTTAAGAACATTATGTAAGTCTATTAAATAAAATTGATCAAATAATTTAAACATGTCCTTAGAGTCCTTAGTTGAAAAAGCTTTCCATCATATATAAATAACATTTAAAGGGCTTTTCACCTTTGAGTTAACTTTTAGCATAATGCAGAGCGTGATATTCTGAGATAACTTGCAATTGGTTTTCATTTTTTATTATCTGTGGCTTTTGAGTTATTTCGTTTTTTTATTCAGCTGCTTTCCATTGAGCAATGACTAATGAAAAGTAGAATTAACAAATGTGTAGCTTTACAGAGCATTTGTTTTAGATGGAGTCAGTACCCCCCATTTGAAAGCTGGAAAGAATCAAATTATTAATTAAATAGTATAAAAAATAAATGATGAAGACCAACTGTAAAGTTGCTTAGAATTGGCCATTCTATAGCACACTAAAAGTTAACTTAAATAGGAAGCACCCCTTTAAGTTAAAAGGAGTGTTCATCATATTTATAAACATAAAAATCCATATCAAGCTCACTTACTATAAACAGGCATCTCAGTTACCCAGCTCTAACTGCCTTAGTGCTACCATATTAACTCAGTGCTAGGTTACAGACATGCACTCCCAAATCCTCTTTCACAGGGCCCACTACCTGTGATGGAATGGCCCCCCTCGTACCTGCTGAAATAGGAGGCACTAATAATATATATTACTGTCTGCAATACCCCCTTTTTTGCTTTGCTGCCCACTACATAATTAATAACTGTATTTACAGTAAACAGCAGCCAATATATGACTTTTATTTATACTACAGGTATGGTTAACAATAGCAGTTATGGTTCACAATTAGCACTTACCCAAACTATTCTCCCAAGGTGCTTTGGGGGGACTGACAAGGACCAGGTGTGCCCAAAATCATGCAGGGCTCCTCAACTGCAGCAATTCAGGATTTGAAAAAATAAGGTGGCACCCCTTAATCATAAGGGGTGTTCCCGAAACATGTTAGGCGTCCTATGCACTCCAGCTACCCAACCTTTTAAACAACTTAATAAATAGTATTTTCTACTTCTAGAGGCAGTGTGCCACCTTATTTTTTTCAAATCCTGTTAGTATGGGACTTATCCAGAATGCCCAGAACCTAGATAATCGATCTTTATAGTATTTGGATCTTCATACCTTACGTCTACTGTACTAGAAAAGTAAGCAAATAAACCCAATAGGCTGGTTTGGCTTCCAATAAGCATGAATTATATCTTAGTTTGGATCAAGCAAAGACTACTGTTTTATTATTACATCATCATTATTATTATTTTATTATTAAATCATTTTTTAAAAAAACTGGATTATTTGGATAAAACAGAGTCTATGGGAGACAGCTTGTCTGTAGTTCTGGATAACAGTTTTCCAGATAACGGATCCCATACCTGTATTACAATAAGTCTAAAAGGTACAGGTCTTTTTAGCAATGAACAATGTCATTGTAATGTGCCATGTACTGTAACACTGTTAAACAAACTGCGTAAGAAAAGAAACCAGATGGAAATTACAAGTTCAATTAAATAGTTGAAAATCTGTAAAATACATGTACATGTATGGGATCTGTTATCCGGAAGCCTGTTATCCAGAATGTTCAGAATTACTAAAAGGCCGTCTTACATAGACTCCATTATAATCAATTAATCCAAAATTTTAAAAATGATTTGCTTCTTCTCTGTAATAATAAAACAGAACCTTGTACTTCATCCAAACTTAGATAAAATTAATTCTCATTAGAATCAAAACCAGCTTATTGAGTTTATTTAATGTTTACATGATTTTCTATTAGTCTTAAGGTATGAAGATCCAAATTAAGGAAAAGACCCATTATCCGGAACCCCCCCTCCAGGTCTAGAGCATTCTGGATAATAGGTCCCATACCTGTATAGGGGTGCACTATATATGTATGTTATTTAATGCAGGTGAAGCTATTTCTATTGTACCATAAATATGGTGAGAGGGGGCAATTCAAGAAGTGAAAAAGGTTTTGCAGACACAACCAAGTAAAACAAAATAGGGGGTTCTTAAAAATGGCAGTCTGCAGTGTAATTTTTCCTTCAAAAACCACATGTACCTATCCCTGACATTTTCTCCATAATAAAGCTGCCCATCTTACTAATCTATTGCGTATTTCTTGCCAATGACTACTCTGGCCACTGCAAAACAAAAATTAAATTACAAAGATCTGTCAGTAGCATCCAAATTGCATTTTAAACATCTCAACACAACTATTTAATTTCTCCTTACACCCTACCCCACCAAATGTATGCCTTCAGTTGCACCTCTTCTAAAATAATTCCTGTAACAACCCGCTCACATATTTAGCACTTATGCAGTGTATTAAATCAGTATTGTAATACAACTATTTTCGGATACATACGGTTATTCTTTTAGCATTAAGCCCTCTGTTTCTACAATAAATAATACACAAACCTACTGAAATCTAATCTCAAATATCTCTTTTCCCCTGGATGATCACTCTGCCAATAAACACACTTCATATTTTATTCCATTAATTGAAAGTCCAACTGAACAGAAAACTCTTCTTTTCCTGTTACAGAAACTTCTTGCACATATTTGTACAAGCTCCAACATTATCACATCTCGGGGGTTTTCATTTTCATATTTTTTTTAGTCTAAAGGAAAAAGACAAATGAACTGCTAAATGTTTTGATGTAAATAAGAATGTTCTTTGGGTAAAAAAAAAGATGGATTGTGGTTTGCATCAGCATTGTGCCTAGTGTGCTAGAACATAATGGCACAAAAATGTTTTGGAATCCTACACCAAATGGCCATGGTAGTTATTGAGGTCATGAACATAGTACAGGTATGGGACCTGTTATCCAGAATGCTTGGGACCAGGACTAATGGAAATTTCCATAATTTGGATCCCAATAGACTGGTTTTGCTTCCAATAAGGATTAATTATATCTTAGTTTGGATCAAGTTCAAGATACTGTTTTATTATTACAGAGAAAACGGAAATCATTTTTAAAAATGTGGATTATTGTGATAAAGCAGGGGAGACAGTGTTTCCATAATTAGGAGCTTTCTGGATAACAGGTTTCCAGATAATGGATCCCATACTAGTATTGTATCTAACCTTTTTTGCAAATAAAAATAAGTATTCTATTTCATTCTTGTATGAGTACTTTGCTTAAAGGGGTGTGTCAGTAAGTTTAGTTTAAGAGCTATGGTATAGGACATAGTTTTATATGGTTGAGTTTATGGATGGGGAAACTAGGATGTGCAGTATAAAATGTATCTTTTAAAAGGCAGTATTATGGGTGCTGAGAGTTACTTGTAAAGATGTGTGATGGAAACACTGTGTGGAATTGTTATTTTGAGGCTTGGAGATGCTGTTAAACAGGGGTAAAACTACAGAGGAAGCAGACCGTGCAACTGCAGGGGGGCCCAGGAGGCATAAGGGCCCAGTGTGTCCCTAATTCATATACAATTTCAATAAATATTGGTAAAACTGGTCAACCTGTAGACATTTTGTGGGCCTGAAAAAATAATTTGCTATGGGGCCCAGTATTATTTTGTTATGCCACTGCTGTTGGGGCTAGAAGTGGACAGAGATTCCTATTGGGATTTTGTGTTGTGGGAAAAACTGGGTTATTCTGCCATAGTTGTCACCAAATGGCTCTGTGATGAGGATTATTAGGGGTATATGGGAAGCTGTGCAACAGGGGTCACTGAGAAACAGTCAGTGTTGGAAAGGGGCACCAAGGGTACACCAGTCACTAGCAAGCTCTTGGTCTCCTATTTAAACTGTGCAGGTACACACCCGGTCAGAACTATATCATTAACAGACTTTCTGAATACTCTTGCTTATCTGTCGCAATACATTTGGCAGTGATCATTTCCATCACAATCTTAAAATACGCTGTTCCATCTCTCTCATGTGGCTTTGTGTCATGATTTAGATTTGAAAAAATACAAACAGAACCTGAAAATATAGTGAAAAAATATATGAAAAAATATATGATTGAGCCATTGAAAAATTCAACAGCAGCCTATAATTACATCAGAAGGCATTTGGGATGTTCAAACCATTTCTTTTGTGGTGGTTGGATGCTTGGGTAAGGGATACTAAGACCTTTCCGATCAGCATATATGTTATATAATATATATAATATATTTATATAATATTTATATATACTATACATACATATATTAAATAATCATCAGATGATATACACTCATAGGATTTCATCAGCATTTCGGTTTCCAAACAGACTTTCTCAAGGCATGTTTTGAGACAGAAATGTTAATCAATAAATAATTAAATCTTCAAACAATGGTACAGTATGTTTAACTAAGCTTTTGTACTACAGCATTTAATATCATTTGGAAAGTGCCCTCTGTGAAAAGTGAAAAAGTGTCCTAATGAAAAATCATTATTGCTTTACGTCTCCTTTAAGTTAAATTGATGTAAAACTGATAAATGTCAAAATTATGAAAAACCAAAAAGTATTCAAGCGTGGTTTGTATTAAGTACAGATGATCGCTGGGTTATACTGAATTGGAGTGTCCACAAACACGTATGAAATTCTCTCTGTATAAATTGGGACTTCTACACCAGTGCAGTAAACCAGCACACAATATCTTAGGTCTTAATACAAACAAAATCCATGCTTACAGTTAAAAGGCGATATTTATTAAACACCATGCCACCTATGAATTAAAGACATTTAAAATTAAGCAGCGCTGCAAAGGAGCTATAGGATCCCTGATTGCACTTGCCCACACAATAAGTAAGTCTATGTAATATATTGGCCCTTGCAGGTGGCCTTAAATAGATTTGTCTATAAGTGCATGTGCATACAAACGCAAGGGACCTGAGTAGATTGCTGCTGACAAGAGAGTAATACACATGTGGGTCATTGACTCTTAGGCATCATAACTTCATCATCATTTCACTGTGTGATTGTACTTTTGATATAGACTTTGGGATATTTATAGTGTATTATATTCTGCATAAAGTATTACTGTCTATCCAGATAGGAGACAATGATTATACTGTAATTATTGGGCTCCTCATCTGCAGAAAGACACCCCCAGATTTGTAGAAAACTGAGGGAAAATATTTGCTTCTCACCTTCATATAGCAAATGTAGTCTCTACCCCTCTGCAGAAAGGCTGCATGTCAACATTTTGCTTACCCAACACAGTTTATGACTAAAGTTCCTTGCAAATGCAAATTATTATTATTTTTATTATTAATTGCCGTCTTTAGAACAATGATGCAGGGAATAATAAACACTTCTATTATATTTCCTTCCTGTTGCTTTATGGACGTTTCTTATTCTGCTGTGTGACACCTCAGCTGGAGCCTGTGATGGGTGACAAGCACAGCCTGACTATTAGAAATATAATTGCAGAGCAGGAAAGTGGCATTGTTAGCAGTGTGAACAAGGTCTCTTTTACAGGTGAAAGTGATGGAGAAAAAAAAATCACAGGGTCTAATGCATAGATTTAACTCTTTTAATCCAATAGCAGTCAACTTATACAGTAAATCCTCAATTTTAAGTCCCCTGATTTAAAGTTTTCCCAAGTTTTACATTTTTTATTTGTGGTCCCACCAATTTATAATGCATTTCAATGGGTGCATTTCCTTGATTTTAAGGCATGTTTTCCTGGATTTTACATCAACATTTTGTCCCGATGTACCCAAAAACGCCCCCCCTCTTTATGAATGTAAATATTTGTGAAATAAAGAGATTTAAAATAGTAACCAGATGTATATTTTGCCATAGTTCTGCCTGTAAATGGTCTTTCCAATTAGTCTGTCCCTTATACAGTCCTACATCAATCACTTATTGATTTAGGTTGTGTATGTGACTGACAGAGAGACCTTGCACATGCCCCCCAATAGTGTAACATTAATGCTGCAATGCTTAACCCTTTTCATTAACACAATAAATATTGTATCTCAAAGTAAAACAGGCTTCTGTGATTATATCCTTTCAGTACTTGAAGAAAAAGTTACTTCAGACATTTCCGTGATTTAAAATTTTCCCAGATTTAACAGATTTTTCCTGTTCCCCTGAAAAATGTAAAAAAATGGGGATTCTACCGTAGTCTTTAAAGTCAACTACATCAAAAGAAGAGAGATCCAGGAAAAACAAAAACAGAGTAAATGATATGGCAGAGCAAATATTGATGAATAAGAGTGATAGGAGAGCTGAGAAGTGCCAATTTTCATCATCCTTCTTTTGGGGTTATGTAATAAAAGATGCTAAATTTGCCCTGGTGCAGGGTCACAGCACCTGGCAATCTTATTGCCTTTTCTAACGTGTGTGAATCTTAGTTTGGCGCAGGTTCATGACAGTGGCAGATTATAAAGAGGACTTTTAGGGGTGGCAGCCTAATGGCTACAGGACCTTGCAGAATATGGAAATGGAAATTCCATATGTATATTTTCTGTTTAGTTATGTTTGTCTTGTGCTTCTAGTTAACAGGACTAATGCTAGCTTTGGCAGCTTGAAAACATACTACTGCCATTTCATAGCAAAGAGCACCAAGAACTAATGAGTTTTAAAGAAGCAGCATACCCCCTTTACAACATGCGTTCAATAGGTGTTGTGCCAAGCATAATATGTTTTTATTGTACCTCTACAATTACCGGTGTATTCGAAAGGCATTCGAAATATCATCAAACGGTTAATTGCCAAATTCAGGATGGTACTGTGCAGCAATTGTAAGATCATTTTGTGTTCATGAACAGATGGAGGGCAGCAGGTTGAACATCCTTAATTCATGCTTTTCTTTAACACTGGGGCACCTGCCTTTCAACATTTGCCTGGAGGCCCCCCTCTTCTATAATTCTGGACATTTCCACAAAACAGAATAATGCTATAATAGATTTTTCCACAGCTGGTGGAAACTTCCCCCTCATTCTGAATATGTACCTTCCTTGCTAATATGTCCTAATCATAACATCCAGCAGGCAAGGCCCAGAGCTAGTAATTACCATTCCAATCAACAGCCCCCTCTATCATTAATGCATCCAGCTGAGAAAATGTGCATGCTTTTTAGAAACCAGATTTCTCTCCTACTTAATTCTGCCCTCCATCAAATAGATAGTGGAGAGAGAAAAGGGGAAAAGACAATATAGGTGTCCAAAAAATCATTTGCAACAAAAATACCTTTCTGTTATAGAATTGTATGTAGAAGCTGTTAAAGCATACCGTTGTAGATCACAGACATTATTTTTATGGAATTTTGAATTCTCTACAAACTTAGATCCAACTAATTATGTTTTCAAAACCAGGCATGGAATGGAAAAACGGGTGTGTTATGCAGAGTACACAGAAGAGAGGAGTGCTGTGCTATTTAGATATAATAGGGACCCCTATAGGGCAATACACAGACATTAGGGTTGCAGGAAGCAGAGAGAAAAATTTATATATTGGGATATTTTTCACAAAGGGCTAGGAATAATTATTTTAAAAGCATGTCTATTATAGTAATGTTGTAAGCCATCTTACCTTCTAACTGCACAGTTGAACTGCATCACAAACAGAAAACACTTAAGAAAAAAAAATAAACTGCTTGTTCTACCTCTTGTATAGGTTATTGGTTGCTTTTTTATGTAATCTGTAGGTTGGAAGCATACACCTATTTTTTGTAATTCTGTATTGCCACTGTTGTGACAAATATTGGCATTTTAGAAATATTTGTGAACAACAACTCTCTTTAGTAAGTACAGATATCATTCATCTGCTTCTCCTATTTATTCAATGAATAGCAAACCAGATAATCACATAAAAAAAGACTATAGAGGCCCAAGAGTTATCGAGAAGAAACAGAATCACTGTACTGAAAATTGGAACCATTGTATTGAACAGAGACAGAGATGAATCGCATAATTTACACTTAAGTACTAACTACCCAGAGAAAATGTCTGCTGTACAATAATCCACTTACAGACTGAGACCTGTATATTTATACTCATATCACTGAATTTTTCATATACAGAACAGAAGGAATCACATTTATGTGTGGACAAAGTCTGCTCTAGAAAACAAACATATTTCTTAAATATTCCTATATTAAAGCACCTTATCTATATAACTCCCAACAGGAAATGGTCAAAACAGGTGTTACAGCTAAGTGAGACACCAAGAGGCAGATGGGCGAAGTGACTAAAGCTAGGGAAAATTCGCCAGCGTGATGTCAATTCGTTACTTCGCAGATTTACTAACGAGCGAAGGAAAGGTACGTTAGAATTGCTTTGCACTATAACGCCAGGTGAATTTTTGATCTGATGAATGAGCGTTACTTCGCCAATTCACTAAGATGTGGATTTTACTGAACGATACCTCTTGCGCCAGGCTTGCCTTTGCCAACCTCAGACCCAGCGAAGTGGAATAGACTAGATAGGAGTTCATCAAAAAATAGCTAGCGTCTTTTCATATGTACAGGGTGATAGGCTGCAAAATATTTTTGGGGTACCGGGCTTCCCCCCAACATTTTCTAACATATGGAACATAAACTATACAGTGGGCACATGTGTAGGGCAATAAAACAACTTGATTTCCTTTTATTAAGGTTTCCATGGCTTGAGTAACGTAATGTATTTGCTACAACATATACGTCCATTGAACTTTAACTTTCCATCATGTGCAAAGTAGGCAACGCTAGTGTAACTTCTCTTTGCTTGACGAAGTAATGCTAGTGCAACTTCGACACAGTTTGGCACCCTAAAACGAAACTTTGCACTATAGTGAATTAGCGTTGTCTGAGCAAATTTTTGCCTGGTGAAGTGTTGCGATGGCTGCAAAGCCGCACTGGCGAAGTTGGACTACTGAATTTGTCCCTTAAAATTATAAACACAATATAATATTCACAAAGGGACATATATTATGGTGGTAAATAAAGACTGCATTATAACATGGGGTTGGGTACAGAACACTTCTTAAAAAAATCATATACCACAATATCAGATTGCAGTAGTGACTCCTTTTTTGATACATACACAATTTTATGATCACTTGATCCTACATTGAGTAGAGAGAAGTGAAATGAAAGGGGCAAATCATCATCAAATACACACATGAAACTCGGGTGGCTGCTAATATCTGTATCTTACAGTGTGTAAAATTGGCATAAGACAATATTTTGCAGGTAATTAATAGCTTTTGTGCATTAAAAAACTATTCCATTATTCCAGTTAGGTTTCCAAACTCCAAAGTAACAGAAGCAAAGTTTCAAAATGTTTCAGGGGAGTAACTACAGTGCCAGGCCCCCTCCAGAAAATTTTACGGAGGGGCCAGACGCACACAGAATCTTTGCCAGACTGGAGGTGTTGCATAGAAACTATAATGCAATTTAAAAAAAAAATACTTTGATTTCTTTATTCCTGTAGTGATGTATAAACAAAAAGAAAAGAATATAATTGAATCAGCACTGAGAGAAGACAGACATTTATTTCAGAGGGCTGATCTGTTAAAGTGAGATGTTACCCAGGAATAAAGGTATCAATAACAACTGCAGAACTCATTTTACTGTACATCAGTGAGTGAAATGGACATGTTTTTAAGCGCTTTGCATATATTGCAGTCCTCTGCTGCTAGGAAAGCAGTAAAAATGAGACTGTTCCACTTTGTAATGCATCCGAGTATTAGCATTGTGTCAGGGCTCTGATTAGCTCCTGAAAGGCTGGAGGCATTAAAGATGAGCATGGCTGGTAGGTACGGCGGAGGAGGCGGGCTGTGTGAGCAGGGAGTAAACACTGTTATTTTCTCTAATTGTTGTTTTTGCTGAAAGGTAATTAAAATCCGTTTTGTTTCACACGTCAAAGACTGCAGCAATGGAATGGAATGAGGCTCAGCTAGTAACAATGTGCTGCCCAGTGGGGGAGACGGCCACAAACACTCACAGGCAGTGCTACCCCCCAGCTCTGCTTTTTTACAAATAGTTTTCCTGTACAAACTAGTCTTGGGTGCATCAAAACTAATGGCACCAAAAATGCAATGAATAATTCAACGTTATACAAGCAACTTTGCCAGAGGGAATATATATACACAAAGTAACATCATTTGCTACCAAATGAAATCCAAATTGGCCCATTTAGCCCGTCCAGTTAGCAGTTTATAGAAGTAAATTCACTCATTTTCATTTGCATGATTTTTATTTCATCTCAGGCGTATAAAGACTGCAATAACTACATGTTTTATGTAGACACTCATGGGCACTGATAGATTTAGTATAATGTTTGTGGGTTTTTTTTTAGCATACTTTTTTTTTACCACCCTTTTACTCATATCTTACTAATTAATATTCTCTTAAAGTCTGTTTAAAATACTACTGTTGCATGTAAACTGCATTCACTTTAAAGGGGTTCATAGCCATCCAAAAGCTTTTTCAGTTCAGTTGTTTTCAGATGAATCCCTGAATCGCTTACCACTGTCTCGTGCCGGCTAAAATGAAAAGTTGCCTGCGGCTATTCACACATGGCTCTGCGTTTTCCTAAGCTGCTTGAAATAGGAAAAGGCTGCGCCGCGTGTGAATAGGCGCAGGCAACATTTCATTTTAGCCAGCGCCAGACAGGGGTAAGCGATTCAGGGAGATTAGTCGCCCCAAAGAAGTAGCGATTGGTCGCCAGGCGACAAATCTCCCTGAATCTTCCCCTGTGGACTAGCCCTTAATGAACGTCAGGAATTCTGCTCAGCAGGGACAAAGATAAGACATCTATCAACTAAATGTATCAATTTTGAACCGTTTACAAGGCCGGCGACCCCCTCCTAGATATGCTTTAGAAAGGTGAATTTGAAGACACTAACATATAGAAAATAGAAAGTAAGTGGAAAAAGTCTGTTTCTGGCGAGCTATCTGAAACGTAGCAAAAAAATCACACCGGCACACAGGATATGTAGATGCAGGGAAACCCTTGCAAAAACTTTTTACTGCGGAAGTGCAACGTTTCGGAGGACACGCCCCCTTTGTCATGCTTGAATCTTAATCTTAGAATTCCTTAGATGCCCATTAAGATATAATAAATCCTTACTGGAGACAAAACAATCCTATTGGGTTTACTAAATGTTTGAATTATTTTTGAGTAAACAATGTATGGTAATCCAAATTAGGGAAAGATCCCATATCTGGAAAACCCCTGGTAACGAGCATTCTGGATAATAGGTCCTATAACTGTGTGACAGTAATGCTCATAAGTTTACATACCCTGGCAGAATTTATGATTTCTTAACCATTTTTCAGAGAATATGAATGATAACGCAAACATTTTTCTTTCACTCATGGTTACAACTGTGTTTACTCTTTTTAAATCATAATCACTACACAAATTACCCAAATGACCCTGATCAAAAGTTTACATACCCTGGTGATTTGGCCTGATAACATGCAATCTAACTTGCAATCTAACTCGCCAAACGAGCTGATCTCTCCCCGATATGCACACATTCATGTGGGTGATACCGAGATGATCCGATTGTGGCCCCACACACGGGCCAATAAGCTGCAGACGCGGTCTGTCGGCAGCTTATATCGGCCCGTGTATGGGGGCCTTTAGTATGGCTATTAAAGGTAACTATCTTCACCTGTGACCTGTTTGCTTGTAATTAGTGATCTGTTTGTAAGAAAATACCAGTGGAATTTAATGCCAGTCAGCAGTGTTCAAACTCATTAAGAAGAGGAATCTCAGCCACATGTGCCAGAAAAAAATTTTGGGATGCAAAGAAAAACCCACGAATAACTTCAGATGAAATGCAAAAAATACTGGAGGAAAATTTGCACTCATCCGCCCGGAAGCTGCGCATGGGACGTACTTGGACATTCCAACATGACAAGGATCCAAAACACAAAGCCTAATCGACCTGTCATTGGCTACAGCAAAATAAATTGAAGGTTCTGGAGTGGCCATCTTAGTTTCCTGACCTCAATATCATTGAGCCACTCTGGGGAGTCCTCAAACGTGCAGTTCATGCAAGACAGCCCAAGAATCTACAGGAACTGGAGGCTTTTTGCCAGGAAGAATGGGCAGATTTACCATTTTAGAAGACCACATCCACAACCACAAAAGACTTCAAGCTGTCATTGAAGTTAAATGGGGTAATACACGGTATTAAAGGGGTTGTTCACCTTTGAGTTAACTTTTAGTATAATGTAGAGAGTGACATTCTGAGACAATTTGCAATTGGTTTTAATTTTTTATTGTTTGCGGTTTTATAGTTATTTAGCTTTTTAATCAGCAGCTCTCTAGTTTGCAGTGACAGCAATTTGGTTTCTAGGGTACAAATTACCCTAGTAACCCTGCATTGATTTGAATAAGATACTGAAATATGAATAGGAGATGGACTAAATAGAATAATAAGTAATAAAAAGTGGCAATAACAATACATTTGTAGCCTTACAGAGCATTTGTTTTTAGATGGTGTCAGTGACCCCCATTTGAAAGCTGCATATAAACAGAAGAAAATTGCACATCATTAAAAAACTATGAAAAATAAATAATGAAGACCAATTGAAACGTTTCTTAGAATTGGCCCTTCTACAATATACTAAATGTTAACTTGAAGGTGAACCACCCCTTTAAGAACTGGGGTATGTAAACTTTTCATTTGGGTAGTTTATGTAGTGATTATGATTTAAAAAGAGTAAACACAGTTGTCTGGCAATAAATGGTTTCAGTCAACCACTAACCATGAGTGAAAGAAAAGTTTTTGTGTTATCATTCATATTCTCTGAAAAATGGTTAAAAAAATATAAATTCTGCCAGGGTATGTAAACTTATGAGCACAACTGTATGTGCAGAACCCATGAGTTTACATGTCAAAGCCAGGCAATATCATTTTTTGTCACCAAAGTTCCTGCAGGTAAGGACTTTGTTCTGTACTCACATTTACTTCTTAAAACTTGCTCTAAATAAAATGAGATAATTAAATTTGTAGGAAAGAGACCACTACAAAAAGCATCACAGCTGTGGTCAGCAGGACAAATAATTCTGCTTGTCAATTCATACATATTAAAATTGAATGACCCTTATTTATGGATATTATAGCATGCCTCGGGGGGTTATAATGTTGATGGATTTGCATTCATAATACTGTTATGGTATTGAAATCCTGACTCTTTAGAGGATGTAGTGTGGATCAATACAAATCTATACATGATGCTGTTTGTTGAATTCAATTTTATAGAGCTGCACATTTAGATATCAAAGTAACTCCCATTAACTGATTCAGTGCTGGGACCACAAGAGCTTAGACTAGGAATCTAGATGCTAGAATTTATTTTTTGTAGCATTATGTACCTGCTGATAACTTTGCTTAATGGGGACATATTGTCCAGAAAAGAAATACTTCAATACCCATAGAAAGTGGATGCACAGCAAGCCTATAATATTATAGCTTCTATGAACAGAGAATTTTACATTTTTAGAATTATTTTGTGAAATAACTTTTTAAATACATTTTCTTTAAACCCCCACTACTCAAAAGTAAAACTATCCTACTGATGGAGAAATCACACATTACATGTCTATCTAATAAACCCTTCCCTTTAGTACCTTCCCATGGCAGAAATTTGGATTCTCCTTAGGAAATCCCCCCTTTCAACAATAGTTTAATGAATAGGGTTTGAGCATAAATACTTTTTTGCCTATTGTTTTAATTGTCTTGCACTGAGCAGGGTGAAATGTGGAGTAAAGTCACATTCTACTTCCTGTTCATACAAGCACCGTTTAATTGTTACTTTTATTACATAATTGTTCATAATCTGTTTATCCCCTGTTCTGTTCATCTTCAAAAAATAAAGACAACTGCAAATTTCCTGTGAACAGCACTGCTCACTTCATGCTAAAAGTGAAGATAAAAAGTTAGAGATCCCTTTAAAGTGGACCTGTCACCCCAAAAAAATATTCAAAATCCTATTTTATCACTTTAGTCAAGCAAAATGAACATTAATTAAACTATATAAATTATTTTAATCTTGTTTTCTTCAGTCTGTGAATTCATAATTATAGCAAGCAGGCAGGAGCCATTTTGTAGACACTGTTATTAAAACAAGCCTTACATCATCTCAGAATCTTGTTTGTGCACCAGAATGGGGGACCCGATGTCCATCCCCATGTCCTGGCTACACAATTAAATGGTTAAGAGAACTGGGTGAATGTGTGGGGAGCAGTGGCATCTAGGAAGTGCTGAATGGAAAGTGAAAGTAATTATCTGCCCCTGCTCTATGCTTAAGGCATAGAGGAATGGCAGACAATATTTGATTGACAGCTGAGATTTTTAAATGAGCTTTAAACAGCTATGAATGCTTTAATAAGAATTTGAAACTGGATTTCATGTTTAATTTGAAAATGACTTTTATTATACAGATTTTTGTGTCTGGGTGACGGGTCCACTTTAAAATGTTAACAGTAAGTTGGCAGCATCCCCCTTAATCACTTAGAATTCCTTCTACTCCTCTAACCCACTCTGCCCCCTCCCTCAAGAATTTAATTTGGCTGTTGTATCATGAGCATGCTCAGTTCTTCTCAGCTCAGATTACTAAACACCCCTCCAGTTTAACAGCCAATGAAGAGATAGCATTGCTGATTCCCATAGAAACTCTAGCTGTCTGATCCTACTTTTTCTTCTAACCACCTCTCCTGAGCTCAGCTTAACCATTACAGTGCTCAACCACAGCAGAACTTTTTATCAAAGTATGTTGTGCCTGTGTAAACCTGCATTCTGCATTGAATGAACGTTACAGCATACATGTCCTATTGCAGATGTCAATGTTATTGATGATGTGTCAGAGGGAAAATGGCCTCTGGGTGAAAGCTGCTATTTATTTTAGGAAAATATGACTGTGCTGGCAAATGGAGGGGGTTATATGAAGTGCGAATGATGTGGCGTGGGTGGGGAAGATATACATGGTAGGAAAATGTAGGCTTTACATGTCCTTTAAAAAAACCCAAAATCTGATATTAACTTGGCAATGATCAATGGCCACAAACACTACAAAATATGTATTCAAGCATTATGTTTAACCTGTCGCTTCTCCAGTTGTCTTTGAACTGCAACTCTCAGCAACTGAAAGGCAGCATGTTGCACATCCCTGTGTTCAAGGATGCAGTGCTCAGGCAATTCATTTGCTGCAGCTGCTACCCTTGAGCCTCTCTGTCCCTCACTCCCTTTTAGTTAATTACCACTAATGGAATGGAAGGAATCACTGGCAGTCTGCCATAGAAATCAGTTGCACGTTAGAAAAAGTTTCATAAATTTATTGTAAATTTAATGTATTGTCAATTTCAATGCTGCCTGCTACAGGAGAAGAATGTATATGAAGATGTTGTTTGAAGGGCAAGTGTAAATGACTAAAACTGCATAGTAACAAAGAGAAGAACAGAAAATGTGAGCTGGATCTAAGCACAGTAGAAATGTATATTATTCTAATTTATCAAATAAATCTTCCACTTAGGTGAATAATCCCAATTTGTTCATCTCCTCTAACTGGTCATTCCCTAATAAATCTCAATGGGTAAACATGTATGTGGTCCTCCACAAAAACTCTACACAGTTGTTAGCATTCTTGTGCTTACGCACAGGCAAGTTTCCTATTTCAGCACAGGGTCCATGAACATTGATTGTTCTTATTCTTTACGGTTCATTCTCAATTGGCCCCACCCCAAATGACACCAGACCCCCAACCATTGGCATTATGAAGGCTCCAAGAAAGCAGGTTATCAAACTATGTGGAGCTATGAGGAAAGATATGGAAGCAGGTTGGAAAAAAAGCGACGTGGCAAGACAACATGTGAGCAGAATCAGAAAATATTCCTCCAAAATGCCAACCATCTTCCTAAAAGTTCTTGCTTACCTGAAGTTTGGAGCAGATGCCCATTCTAGTGCGAGGCAGGCTAGTCCTACTGCTGCATACACCAACAGGAAGAAAATTGTCACAATAGCAGCAATAGTGTTTAGCTTTCCTGTAAACAGCACCAACTGAAATAAAAAAAAGAGCAGAAATGCCTTAAATGTATATTCAGTCCTTTCAGGTAACATCTGATTCAGTACCCCTTGATAGAAATAATCAAAAAAGAGAAGAGAATTAACAACATTTAAGTTTAACAAATAATTTGCCTTTGATTAAATGAAAACCCTCTGCTGTATTTAAAAATGTATTGAATCTGGCACATGGACAATGGAGAACCACACTGATCGAAATGCCCACCTTTACTGACTGCTGATTCCTATTCTGGTGAATTAAAAATGTCTGCTCTGTGGCACAAGCAAGGCTGCCATCAGTGATACCACTATACCACTAAGTTAGGTTAGGCCTTCCCTAAAGTGGGCCACAAATATTTAATCTGTCACCTGAACCCCTGGATAGTGAGCCCTACAAACAAGTAGCACTGGGCCCTAATAATGCCATGTGCACAGTCACACCCTTGACCAACCATGGCCATTATACCAACCTCCTGTCATAACCTGTGATTTGCCATTTTGTATTTTGCCATTTTTGTCCCCTGGCAACAAGTGAGTCTCCATTTAGTGTTGCTTATAAACACTGATTTCTACTTTTCAGACCGATCCATAATGCCATAGCGTGTACCCATTGGCAGCCTTTTTCATTCGGCAAAGTTGCTGTAAATTGATCTTGTATAGCTGTAAGATCATGTTACTTAAATTATTCAGTAGAGAGGATGAGGTAAGAATAGCAATGCAGATTAATTAAAAGGAGGGGAAAGAAAAAGCTTAATTAAACTAGAGCGCTTGTGAAACAGCATTCAATGAATTATTTATTTAAGGGCAAATAAAAATAATGTTATTAAACAGTTCTCCTCTAAATGCAAGCAAAGCTGCTAGAAATTGATATTAAGTAGGTGTTTCATTACAGCTGAAAGGAAGTGAGTGGCAATGTCAATGGCTCTTGTCATGGGAGGGCTCTTCCTATGAACAGGTAGTGCTGACAGAATGCATGCCTGTTATAGTGTGCAGATAGTTAGGGCAGAGCAGAAATGGCTTAAATGTATATTCTTTCCTTTCAGATAACATCTGATTCAGTACCACTTGATAGTGGAAAGGAATAACATTTAAGTTTAACAAAGAATTTAACAAAGAATTTGCCTTTGATTAAATGAAACCCCTCTGCTGTATTGGCAAATGAATTGAACCTGGCACATGGACAATGACGAACCACAGTGATCCAAAATAATGACCTTTACTTTGTTTGTGAAGATTCTCATTCATCCAGGTCATGGTATACAGTGGTGTGAAAAACTATTTGC
>CM044439.1:108910700-108948528 GCA_024363595.1 Xenopus borealis
CTTTAAACATTTGCGGCACTGTATAGCTCTTGCAGGACATTTAGCATAGTTTGCAAGGTGCTGTTTTGAACCACAGTGAAAATAGTATTTTTTATTTGTATTTGATGCACAATGCAGTAAATCTCTTTCCTTAACACTGTATTTTGCCTGTGACTGCGCATTATTAGGCCACAGTTTTGAATTCACAATCTGTACATTCCCAGCAGTTCCCTGAGAGTTTAAGCCTCTGCCACAGCTGTTTCAATTTGGCTAGCAACTGTAATAGCCTTTGCAAGGGTTAAATCTTTTTCTAGGAGCAGTCTCTCTCTAATACGTGGTGAGTTTGTTTTTTCCACTATTTGGTCTCTGAGCATTTCATCTGTTAGATTCCCAAACTCACAGGTAACAACCAGCTCTCTCAAAGCTGCTACAAAATGTTCTGTGTATTCGCCATTATGTTGTCCACGTTGGTGGAATTTATATCTTTCAGCAACCACATTTACTCTTGGCACAAAAAAGTTCTTTATAGCAGTAAGAGCAGTTTCATAAGTCTCATCAGGTAATGGTAATGTATAGAATATATGCTGTATACGCTTTCTGCAGAAATCTCCCCTTGGTCAGCAGCAATAATGTAATTATCAAACATACGGATCCAAGCAGTAAAAGGTATGATAGGCTCACCAGGGTTTGGTAGAAAAGGTGCAGGCTGCTGCTGAGGTAGAAAAGACATACTTGTCGTCATTTGTTGTGTTTGGTAGCCGAGGATGAGGAGAGTAGAACAGTGCTTTATTAGCATGTTCATGCAGCCATTGCATAACAGCAGTAAGTCTCAATTTCACTTTCAAGCTGTACAGAAAGTCCTGTGTATGCACAGTGCCACCTGCAGGCCATTTGTATAAACACCACAGTTAGTCAAGTAGCATCTGTAGGGACCCTGAGATTTGGGTATGTTATACTCAGGCAGTCTCCCTTATATTTGGCCACCTAAAGTGGTCCTGTTGGTTCTTTAAGGCAGCTAAGTCCCTTTTTCTAGGTCCATATTATTTCAAGGTTTGCCCACTAGGTGGCAGCATATAAAAGTATAAAGGGATTTAACCCCAAATGCTCAAGGTCTTACCGGGAACCTAAGCTCTTTGGGGGGTTGTTACAGGTGAAGTTTATATAGGATTAGATAGTGATATTCATTTTTGTTATAGTTGCTCTAGGAGCAAGAGGAAGGGCCAGGGAAGAAAGTCAGCAGCTTCCGCTCCAACAAGGCAGGCGCATTTCAAGCGCCAGCGATGCCGCCCCCCGCTCCGCGCTTCTAACTTGTAGCGTTGGAGAGGGTCGAGGAGGGGCCGCATCCCTAGTGCAGCGAGCACTATTGCGCTCACTGCACTAGAAGAGCAGAATTTCCTTTTTCAAAAAAAGGAAATTTGGCTCTACCAGAGGCGTCTTTTTGCCGCCCCTGGTAACTGGCCGCTCCGTGCCACCTGAGGCAAGATTCTCACCTTGCCTTATGGCCGGAGCGGCCCTGCAAGGGGGAATAGTGGGGTTAGAACCCAGTGGTGAGTCAACCACTAGTGCAGGGACTTCAGTGGGTGAGTTGAGGACCAGATAGGGTGCCAAGATACAAGACCACAGGCAGAAGATCCCTCTGCACAAAGATCTGCTCTATGGGAGAAGTTGCCCCAGGAGTGTGGTAAACTATATGTTGCTTATTTCACCTCTGGCAGGTATTCTGCTGCTATTACACTGAATTATATCAAAGTGCCTGTATATCACTTCATTTGAACTGTTCAATGTTAACAAACCTGTTATTTTGCTGCAAGAAACGCTCTTTGTGACTGGATCCTTTGCTAGCACAAGGTATCGGGAGTTGCTCAGGTACATGTGGGTCAGTGTCACAATAAAAGCAGACCTAGTCCTGGTCACACACTGTAATACAAACCGCTAATGTGCACTCAACTCTCATAGTTATTGCCTTATTTAAACCAATAAAAGCGAATTGCTTAGATGCCATATTTCTGTACCTCTGGGACCAAATATTCATTTTCATTTGGTATGCTGGAGTGACGCTCTTATTTCACACCAGTGTACACTATTAGAAACATCATATAACAATATTAATATTATGTAATATAACTGTTATTACCTGAACCAGAAACCAGGACATAATTACAGATACCCAGGGATTTCCTCCTCGGGATGTTTTCTTTGCTGGCATCAAGAGTTTCCCTGTTAGACACAAACAAACTTGTTGGTAAGGAGTTACTTTTTTGGATCTATTATGGGCCATTTCTGTAATGTGTGCTTGTATGTACAGAAGAAGACAATGAATAATCATGAAAATGATGCTGAAATGTGAAGGTAAACTGTGTTTTACATTTGGTTAATCCCTATGATAAGGTCCTTGGAGGTGTACCATTACAAGGTTCATATATGCCTTATGCATAGAAGGACTGTACTTTGGATGCCTGGAGTCTCAGCTTTGGAATGGTTGTTAAAATAGCCATTGCTAAAATACTTTTCCCAACTTGCCTGCTGAAAACTAAAAAGAGTCTTTGGTCTAGGTATTTAGATTTATTTGATTGGTCTAAGAAGGATCTATTTTTTAAGTTAGGTTTTACAAAGAAAGTATGTATTAAAAAAACAGTTAGTTCCGGGAAACTAGTTTAGTTTAATTTCTAAGTGCCTTCAGTTTTAATACTCCTAGTGTACCCTTTTTGCTCTGATATAGGTCATTTAAAGGAGAAGGAAAGGGATTTTACACTTGGGGGTGCTACATGTTAGGCACCCCCAAGTGACTACTTTTACCTACCTGATACCCCGATCCGACCCAAAAACTGCACTGATCCAGGGTTTTTCTAGTGAGCACCATGGAGAGATCAACTTCCTGCTTCCTCTGGTCTCAGGGCTGCACATGCGCAGTAGAGTGAAAATCCGAACTTTAAGGAAAAAGTTGTCTATTTTGCTCTACTGCAAAATCAAAGCAGCAAGAAGATGATCTCTCTGTGGTGCTCGCTAGAAGAACCCTGGACCTGTCCATTTTTTGGCTGATAGGGGCAATAGATCGGGGTATCACGTAAGTGAAAGTAGTCACTTGGGGGTGCCTAACTTTGGCACCCCCAAGCATAAAATGACTTTCCTTCTCCTTTAAGTTCTGTTCGAATTGTTTTTTAATCTTAAACTCTGTTCAAGTTATATTTCTTTTTTTTTGTAATGTCCGATTATTGACTTGTTCATGAAAATGAATAAACATGTTTTGAAAAGAAAGAAAACAATGAAGGTGTATACCTAATGCAATAATGGTACTTGCAGAAGGCATGCACAATACAGGTTGTATTTATCAAATTTGAAAATGGAAAAATTTTATTTCACATTTGTAAAGTTTCAGTCTTTATGGATGTGAAATAACATTTTTCCATTTTCAAATTTGATAAATCCAACTTGTATTGTGCATGTCTTCTGCTGGTACCATTATTTGTGTTATCTTTCTTTTCAAAACATGTTTATTCATTTTCATGAACATGTCAATAATTGGATATTACATTAGCAATATTAGAATAAAAAGAAAAAAATCTCAGAACAAAGTGACAAAATTAACTCAGCTTTTCCTTTTCTTCCTTTACTAAGTTCACCTGCATTGTCACAAAAAAATAACCACTACTGAGGGTTCGCACTAAACATTATTTACTTTTCGGTTTATAGTAACCTGTCCCCTAACTTGGATGTCTGACTGACATGCAGTTTAGGTCAGAGGTAGGTAGGGGGCAGGAGGGGCCACCTACATGCCTCCCTCCTACTACCCCTCATGAAAACTCTGCTGTCAAAAGCAGTCAGGGTGTGCAAAAAACAGGCAGACGGTATCTATTTTTTGCACCATGCCCCCTTGCCTTTGGTGGTGAGATTACAACTGATTTCACAGAGGAAACAGTATTAAACGTGGACTAATATCATTGTTTTTAACACGTCTATAAAACATATTCACCAATGCTGTTCAATAGAGAGCTGTTTACATAAAAATATACAGATTAATACTACTAATAATTAATATAGAAGGAAACTTAGAGATCCATGTGTGATCCATGAGATCCATGTAATACTATCTTTGTACTGCAGAGAGGTTGTTAACTTCCCATATATAAAAAGAGGTTAGAATGAAATTTACTGTATAACATGGATTCACTAAATTTACAATTTGTTTAGTTTGACCAAATAACTAATCCAGCAGAAAAGGCAGCCATATCTTGAAATGAATGTGAACCCAAATTTGTATATGCAATTGATAAAATCGAACCCAAAATTGCATTATTATTAACATTAACATGTATTTGTATAGCGCCAACTTGTTGCGTAGCGCTGATTATTAACAGCATTAAAATCTATTAGTCACATGATATTAAAAGTGTGGCTTTAATAGAGTTAGGTTCTCAGAATACAGTTGAATCCTGAACTGAATCCTGAATATAGTACATCACTAGTGCATATACACAAAATATTCACATATTTTTATGTTCCTATTACATCTAAATGCTATGCATAGTTACCCATAAATATGTATACCAAAAGCAAATAGCACAGCATACAGCACTGCCTTATACTAATAGAAGCCAGTATTGTCTGTGATTAGCTCATAGTGAGCTCAGCAGCAACAAGAACACATAATAGGACCAAGAAGCTAATAAAAGAAGAAATTACTAGTTTGCCCAGCTACATTATAAAGCCAAAGAGTAATCTTCTTAATTATAATAATGCACCGTATGTTTGATGTGTAATTTACAACGGAATGTTGTGATAAATCTGCATTTTGTAAATGCAAAGTAGGAGTTGCATTCATTAATTTGCTATTCACTTTTTTTCTGGTGTAAGCTGAAGGCAGATATGTAAATAGTTAAGTGACTGTGAATAAGTGGAACTGCCGTGCATTAAGTGTGTAAAGTGGTCCATATTTCATAGACTGACACCAAAGGGGACAGCAAGAGAAACTTTAAAGCTTCTTGATATTCCTTTTCATCGTGACAGTCTAAGCTGTAGGGGGTTGTACAATGAAGATGCCTTTACAAATTCTGCCTAGAAAAAAACTCTCTGCTACTGCCACCAGTTATAGGGTTCCATGATATTTAATCTATAACTGCTGTAAGTTGGTAAAATTAAAAACAGCCCTTTACATGAGAAATACTGAGAACTATTATTTGGGATATAATCTACGCAATATGCTGTAATTTATTTCCTTCAAAACTGCTGACATTTGAGCAGGCCCGGACTGGCAATCTGTGGGTTCTGGCAAATGCCAGAGGGGCTGCTATAATGTGCCATAGAAATTTAGTATTTAGTGGGCTGGTGGGGGCTCTTTGGGCCTCGGTGTGGGCTGATTGGGCATCTGTGTAACTAAAATACTTGCATTTGAGTGAATAATATATCACAGGGCATACTTACAATTGCAAGGTGCAACTAGGAGTAAACATCTGCGCTAACTTGCACCATTCAAAACACTAGTAAACACCACTATGCTTCCTTTGCTCAATAGGGAACTATGTGCAGCGCATTTTTGCATAAAGATGCCCTGTAGTTTGCACCTGCCTTAACCAGGGTTCCATTTGTTTGTTGTTCCAACAAGTGCTCATACTGCCAACCAAATGGTTGAGCTTATACTGTATGTTCTGGAACACCCACAATAATTTTGTTTTGACAAATCTGGCACAAGGTGCATCATGCTAAATTGTTTGTGATATAGATATGACACTACAATGCTGGGTAAAACAGTGCATTGCAGGTAACAAACAGGGCAAACTGTGTAAGGTTTTCTGCTTTGTATACAGCAATTCTTTAGTAGATGAGCTCTCATAGGTTAACCCTACTATAATACCTTTAAATGACAATCAAGGCAGTATTAGTTTCTTCTGATGCTAAAATCCATATCCTACCATTTCACTAAAAGCTAGAATATTAGTCCATTAAAAAGTAAAATCAGTTAATGCATGCTAAGAGACAGTAATATAAAAGGGGAAATTACAGACAGTTTGAACAAAAAAATTATTGTACAGAAATGTTTTGTCACACTATGGGGCTAACCACAAAGCTGGACTGCAGGATTTATGTCTTCTTAATAGATCACTTATATAAGCTAGTCAAAGATATGTTAATTCAGAACCTTACATAAGCAAGATCACACAATAGAATTTGAAGCATTTAGTTGTTCTGTTATTGGTGCTCTTCTATATTTGCAATTATATTTCATTGGAACAATCTCCAATATAGAATGCTTCAGCCACTGCAGTAAGGTTGGTTACTTCACACTCTGCCATACAAATAGGCTCCTTGTCCCAGAAAAGACACATTTTTTATTAAATATTAGCACATTAATTTATTGACTAAATGATTGGATTGAGCTGTTGGTTTAAATGGGACTCTATGGAAATTAGCATTCCTGTATTTCAGAGCTCTCTGGATAATTTCTTTCCAGAAAATATACAGTATAAAGAAATGGGACCTGGATCTTTCCTTAATTTGGTTCTCCATACCCTAACTGTACTTGAAAATCATTTAAACATTAAATATACCCAATAGGTTGGTTTGCTTCCAATAAGGATTAATTAAATCTTAGTTTGGGTAAAGTACAAGGTACTGTTTTATTATTACAGAGAAAAAGGAAATTTTTAACCATTTGCATTATTTGGATAAAATGGAGTCTATTGGAGACATACTTTTTGTAGTTCAAAGCTTTCTGGATAGCAGGTTTTCATATAAGGCATCCCTTGCTTGTACCTGTATATTTGGTTACCCAGCATACAGTTGTGCTCATAAGTTTACATACCCTGCCAGAATTTATGATTTCTTAACTATTTTTCAAACAAAAACTTTTCTTTCACTCATGGTTAGTGGTTGGCTAAAGCCAATTTGTGTCAACAACTGTGTTTACTCTTTTTAAATCATAATCACTACATAAACTACCCAAATGACCCTGATCAAAAGTTTACATACCCCAGCTCTTAACACCTGTATTGCCCCCCTTTAACATCAATCACAGCTGGAAGTCTTTTTTGGTAGTTGTATATGAGGCTCTTTATCTTCTCAAACGGTAAAGCTGCCCATTCTTCCTGGTAAATTTCTTGGGCTGTCTTTCATGAACTGTACATTTGAGGTCTCCCCAGAGTGGCTCAATGATATTGAGGTCAGGAGACTGAGATGGCCACCCCAGAACCTTCACTTTATTTTGCTGTTGACTTGTCGACCTGGCCTTGTGTTTTGGATCATTGTCATGTTGGAATGTCCAAGTACGTCCCATGTGCAGCTTCCGGGCTGATGAATATACATTTTCCTCCAGTATTTTTTGATAGCTTACTGCATTAATTTTGCCATCAATTCTGATCAAATTTCCTGTGCCTTTATAGCTCACACATTCCCAAAACATCAGTAATCCACCACCATGTTTCACAGTAGGAATGGTATACCTTTCATCATAGGCTTGTTGACTCCTCTCCAAAAAGCTTGTATAGTTCTGTTCAAAAGGTAAAATTTTAGTCTCATTACTCCAAATGACTTTGTGCCAGAAGGTTTGAGGCTTATCTCTGTGCTGTTTGGCATATTATAAGTGGGATACTTTGTGGCATTTGCACAATAATGGCTTTCTTCTGGCCACTCGACCATACAGCCTTTCTTCAAGTTGTTTATGGGTTTTTCCTTGCGCCCTGAACAATTTTTCTGGCAGTTATGGCTGAAATTTTCGTTTTATTTGGTTTGGTTTCAACAGAGCATCTAATTTTCCACTTCTTAATTAGAGTTTCAACACTGCTGATTGGCATTCTCAATTCCTTTGATATTTTATTATATCCCTTTCCTGTTTTAAAGAGTTCAACTATCTTTTCCTGCAGATCCTTTGTAAATTCTTTGCTTTCTCCATGACTCAGAATCCAAAAAACATCAGTGCAGCAATGGATGAAAGATGCAAGGGTCTGTCAGGAGTCCAGAAAGCCATTGGCCTTTTATACACACCCACTATTACAAGCAAACCACAGATCACAGATGAAGATGGTTACCTTTAATAGCCATTCTAATCCTTTTGTGTCAAGTTAGATTGCACGTTATCAAGCCAAATCACCAGGGTATGTAAACTTTTGATCAGGGTCATTTGGATAGTTTGTGTAGTGATTCTGATTTAAAAACAATAAACACACTTGTGTGACAATAAATGGCTTCAGCCAACCACTAACCATGAGTGAAAGAAAAGTTTTTTTGCTATCATTCAAAAATGGTTAGGAAATCATAAATTCTGCCAGGGTATGTAAACTTATGAGCATAACTGTATTAAGCATTCTGAGCAGGAAGGGTGTTTACTGCTTTGCAACCATTTGTTTCTGGTTTTTATATACTGCTTGCTGCTAACCAATCAAAAATGAGCACCTGCTGCAGAAAGCCAGTATAACTCAGGTTCAGGATTTCTGACTGTTAAATTCCCTTATGAAAAGAGACTCTGAGCTGGAGATTTGTATGGCATTTCTATGAGCAAATATGGCACCTATTTTAAATGCTTTGCTACTAATATCGAACCCTGAATGGCAATGTACACATGCACATCATAAGATAATTGAAATTGCAAGAATTCAGTAGGCAGAAAATGGGAATCTCTGATATGTAATGCAGAAACACAGCTGAAGAGCCAGGTGAATCTGGATACAAAAAGGGACTTTATTTCTTCCGTAATAAATTACCAAAAGTACACTTCTTGCAGCCATTCACATCCCTGATTCAATGTTCTGCTCGTCTGGCTTTTATATCCGTGCTTTTTAACCTAAATGACAGTATAATGTGCAAAACCATTGTATTATACTTTTCAACTCATATTTCCTCAGAAATAAAGAAACAAAATCAGTGGAGTTAATGATCCGATCAAACAGGAATCCTCAATCCCCGGCTGCAGGAATTTGCGAAAGGCACGTCTGTTTTTCAGCCTGATGTCGCTCTCCTAGGATTGTGCATCGATTCCTGCTTAATACATATGTATTTTAGCCCTTATTTTACTGGAATGCGCATTAATATGTAGCGACCTCATCATGTAAAATAGAATCCTAGACGAGTAGCAAAAATGAGCAACTGTTTTTTTCCCTCAGCAAAATACAGAGTACTCTGGAGTAATGTTTTCGGTTTGGGGGGAAAAAAAGCACTCACGGAGGATGCAGAGAAATCAGCATGGTACTGAGGGTTGCTTTTCATTCTCCATTAGTGACAAATTACATAAATAGGTTATTCTATTTGCATCTGATCAAATGGCCACAAAAAGCCAATAACCTACAATGAGATTAAATGAAATGGATTTGTATAATGTCTCAATTAATGGCTAAAAGGGATGTTTACACCTTCAGATTGAACTCTTATTTTCCTTCTATTTACCACAAAGAGGAAATTAGTCTCTTATGTCCACCACAAATAGTTACCCCATTTGAAAAAAAAAACTGTTGTTAAAAACTGGAGTTAGCGTAAGAGCTGTAGGGCTGTAGCAATGCTGGCAACAGGCCCAGCAGCAAGGAGATTCCAGCTGGGGTCCCATCCCATACCTGTATATACAGTATGAGTGTAAACCAGATTATCTTACCCATAGTTTTGGTGCCTTAAATACATATAAACTCTGTTTGCTCACTATTGTATCATTGATTCTTTTGCATTATCACACAAAGAAAAAGCTGAATTTCTATAAGAAGGCATCAGAGCGATGGACAAAAGATGGACACTGCTGCATAGAGCTGGAACTCAAAACCCAGCCAGAGAAGGCATTGATATTCCTATCTGCTCGAGTGATAGTTGGGAAGGCCTGCCAAAGATAGAAAGGACTTGACAAGGACGTCCAACAGAATGAGTGAGCTGCACTTGGTGCGGATGGGGGCGGGTGGGTTGGGAAATTAATTCAAATGGAAGAACAGATAAGGAGGAAACTTTAATTAGAAATTGTCAGAAAGTGAAGGAAATTTGCAAACAACATCTAACACAGTTCTTGTTTCTCCATTAAATATTATACACATGATATTGATATAGCAATATTAACAAAGCTGGACACTGAAAGGTTAAGATCAATCTCACTGACTGTATATTATGTGCAAAGTGTGATGTGACTGAAATATTAGATAGCTGGCATCATAAGCAGGCTACATGACTTAGAGTTTTTGTTTTTAAATAAAAATCTCAGGGTTCCATGAAACTTGCAGTCTGAATGATACTGCAGTAATTGTTCAGCATTCATTACATATAAGGGTCAATTAGCTACCATTTCAATTCACAAACCAGAGGATCCTTTACATTTATACTAGATGCAAGTGCTAGAGTGTGACCCTTAGTGTTCATTAAACAAGCACACGACCCAGGGTATGTCCACTCTGTGACAGATTGAAAATTTAGTGCTAAATACAGCATTGGGGGGCACTTGTCAGCTCTGTCCTTTCTGCCTTCCCTATAGCGCAGCCCAAGTTCTCTTCTGTTCCTTCACTTGCATGTCTATATGACCTATGTACCCCTTCTGCCTACCCCTCCTATCCTGTAGAGGAAAGATGGTCTTTGATGCAGAAACTGATAAGTGCCAGCAGGCACAAAGGTTATTAGATAGAGGTTTGTATAAAGTTGGGCTTGAAGCTCGCTTTGGGCACTTCCACACTTCAGACATGAAGGGTTACATTGTACTGATCCCATTACCTGGCATTAGAGCTGGGAATAAGCTTTGAGCCAGTCACCTCTTCCATAGTTTTACAGGTGGCAGCAACCATCAGAGATCTTTACAACACTGGTCCAAAATATTAAATGCTCCATGGAGGGACCAAACTGCTCAAACAACTAGATGGACATTCAATAGGGCTTGGGGAGGCATAGGTGGTTAGGTTCACTGAATGCTGCTGGGACATCATATATGTCACAGCACCCGTTATGACTAGCACATCATCTTAACCTTAGCTTATTTGAAGAAAGGCTGTAATTAATTCTGCGGAGAAACCCACATAGTTACAGTAGTATCTTCTTTCCATTGGCTGAACTTGTTGGCTGTCTAGTATGTTCCTATAAATAAATAATGTAGCAATGATTCGAGGACACACCAGAGGATTGCATACCATTCCAATGGTCCAGTTTTATGGAACCAACATGAGGTAGTGCTTCACATATAACAGGCAAGATTTTGGGGTGCTCAGGGGCATGGACATGTGGATGCGTGATAATGCAGCCCATACAGTATTCTGTATTCTGTCAGGTGTTCTGCTTTTTACAGCGAGCGGTACACCTTTAAGGGATTGATGCACTCAGTAAATATACAGGAATGGTAGAGCCCTGGAACATACCATATTTTACGTTATCATTTGTTCACCGATCTGGGCCAGAACTTTCACTTCACCCATTGATGAATACGCCTTGCAAAATCCCATAGAAATTAATTGAGAGCTGTGGAATTTCCCTCTAGTGGCGGAACTTCACTGTTTGATGAATCCATCCCTTAATCTTGAAAACAAGCAAGTTGCAGGTAAAACTTAGTCCCTGTGTAAAATATATAATGAAGCAGTAGAATTCTTAATGAATCAGATGAAAGTTGAGTGTAGGACTGGCCAGACTAGGAATGCCTTTGACATACTTGGCCAGGCAAGCTTAAACATACTGCAATATTTGGGCAAACAATCCCTAAATTTTAGTATCTTAATGCACTGACCCTCAAATGTAATAAAAGGCACAGAATTTGCTAGCTAGATATAAGGAAGTTGCATTCCTACTTGGTACCAGTCTTACAAACCTTACTATGCACACTCTACAATAATGTCTTCAAAAGGATTAAAATCTTTTTGGGCATACAGTATAATGTAATATTCATGGTAAAAATAATCCATTCAACCGTTTGGAAAACCGATCTAGAACGAATTTTAATTTTCACTGGAGAAATCATTTTTCCCCACTTAATGCAATGTGTGATTTTGTGAAATTTCATTTTCAGATAAATAACTATGGGCAATATGTATATTGGGCAAAACATATAAAGGCAGAGCTGGAGAAAATCTGTTGCAAAGTGATTATTCCATTTGTATAAAAAAACAATTTCCATTCAAGTAAACAAAGTATAAATCTGGAGCAATCACTTTATACCACACCATCTCCACTTTTATATATACCACTAAGAAACCTTTGTTGTATAATTTTCATTAGCATTTCGTCATAACAGTTGGAGGACCTTGTGAGGGTAAAGAAAAAAATTATTTATTTAGCAGCCGATGAAGAAAAACAGTTATTTCTAGGGTCTTCTTGTTTGGAGTTATTGACAGAATACTTAGGGGCAGATTTACTAAATTCACATGAATTCACATGAAAGATTCGAATTCGAATATGCAAATTAGGTGACTTCAACCAGTTAATTTTTTTAGTTTGATCGATTTGAATGACTCGAATAAAAATCTATTCGAATATTCGACTATCGAATTACTTCCCCTTTAAATTTTTATGCGACTGCCTAGTTCGCCAGTTTCAACCTACCAAAGTGCCTTTGGGGAATGGTTAAAATCAATCGAATCGATCGATTCAAACAATTTGATCGTTCGATCGAATTTTTATAATTCGATCGTTCGACGAATCGAATTGCGGTAAAATCCACCATGGTCAAATAGAAGCTTGCTTAACCCTATTTGCCCAATCATGTGTTTTAGAACCCAAATAACCTGCCAACAGTTTTTTCGGATGGTGGGAAGAAACCAGAAAACCCAAAGGAAAATTACACAATCGCACTGAGAACTTAAAATCTCCACTCCTTAGGCTGCCTACCCCAAAGGAATCATGTTCTTTTTGAATTGTGCTCATTAATTCCTAAAGCACTAAATCCTAGTGCTTTTTGAGTAACCCAAAAATAGTGGATTATTTCCCTTGTATTAGTTACACAGTGTTTTCCCATATTTACACTACAATGGGATTAAGGCAAGATGATTTATCTACTGGACAAATCCTCATTTTTAAGGGAAAGCAAATGTGATTATCTCTCTAAGTTATAAAATGCATAGATGTGGCATGACAGAAAATATCAGTTGGTTTCAAATGTTTTCAGATGTATTGATAAAAACACAAAGAAATAACTACACACAATGTATTCATCAAATATAAAAGTTTTTCAGAAAAAAAGTTTAAGGGGGTTATACATCAAAGGTTGAGTTGTGTATTTCCAAAACAATTCGAGTTTTGAAAGGCAAATTTCAGTAAAAACTACATTTTTTGGGATTTTTTGGAGATTTATTATGACCTGAAGCTGCAAAGAGCTTGAATCTCCAAAAATACTCCAGCTACAAACCTACAAAGGTCATGTAGAAGTCAACAGAAGAGATCCTTTTAATCATTTGAAGATGTTTGCACTAGAGAACTCGATCAATTTAAGCTATTCTGATTTTTTTTAAGCCAATAACTTGATCAATTATAGTATTGGCGTCCCCCTCACCCATTTGACTTTTTTCATAAATAAGCAAACATTCGAGTTGTGAGTTTATTCGAGGTAGAAAAAAACCTCACAAACGCGAATTTTGGAAAATAAGCCACTTGGGGGCAAATTCACTAAGCAGCGATAATGCGCTAACGTTGCCTTCACTACCGTTCCCCTTACTTCAACAGGCAAATTTTCCCCAGCACTACGCAAATTCACTAAAGTGTGAAGTTACGCTACGGTCTGCAAACGGTAGCATAGTTTCGCTTAGTTTGCCAGGCAAATCACATTTACGCTAGCCATGCCTAATTTGCATACGGCGAGAATTTCTAAATATATTAGAAGTATATGTTACAGCCAGTACATTACACTACACAAGCCAATGAAACCTTTCATAAAAAAAATTAAGCTGTCCTATTGCCCTAAACATGTTCCCCCTGTATAGTTGAGTTGCCATATGTAAGAAAATGTAGGGGGGAAGGAGGGTAACCCCCCAAAAAAAATTTTGCTCTTTTTCAGACTATGGCCCTACAAAAGGTAAAAGACGCCAGAATTTCTATATTTTTTTTCAAACTCCTATCTATTGTATTGAACTTCTAGCGTAAGAGGTAACGTTCAGTAAAATGGTCATTTTGTGAATTTGTGAATTTGCTTAATTACGATCCTTCGTCAGTGCGCAACTTCGCCTGGCGTGAGGATGCGAAGTTGCGCTAGTCTATCTACTTCGCTAGCGAAAATTCGCCAGAGTCGGTGTTAGTGAATTAACGAAGTGACGTAACGCTGGCGAATTAGCGATAGCGTTAGACGCTTTGCGCTTTAGTGAATTTGCCCCTTAGTGTTTTCTGAACAGGTTAATACAGTAATATTTTTCAGAAATGTCTGGACATCATAATCTATAAATTCATGCTCTGGTAAAATGTAAATACATAAAATACATGATAATAGCCATACAAAAAAGGAACCCTTGGCAGTAATCTTTCTGAGGGTACTCCAATCAGAACAAGAGTTCTGAAGATGCTAAGAAGCAGCTCTGAGTTATTAAGGACGCCAGCACTGGCAGGGGCTAATTTTGGAGTACTTGGCTGCACAGACAGCTAAAACTGAAACTTGCTCTCACTGTGGATTTTTGGATTGAAACTTTTATTCAAAAAGAATTTTGCTTTGAACAGCAGAAAGTGTTTTATACATTTTATTAACACAAATTATGCAGGACAAAGGTGCAAACGCAATCAAACTTTTAATTACTTATAGCATTCAGTTTCTGATTATCTTTCTTTCTTGCTTTAGTATATAAAGCAGTAACACAATATTTATTTTTAATTTTTGTGCTTTACTATTATATTGCTGTCCTTTATGATGTCAAGAATACTGAAAAAAAATACATAAATATATATATATGTGTGTGTGTGGAACTAAGACTGATACATAGGGGCAAATTTACTATTATTCCTTGAAATTAGCTCGACCAAATTCGCAATTCGATAAGCATTCGACCATCGAATGCTTACCAAATAGTTTTAGGCTATCATATTGCTCGCAATACGATTTCTCAATGAATTCGTATGATCGGATACCGGTCGTTCGATTTCACGGAAAAATTGTGAAATTTCCTTCGAGCTTCCGAAAAATCGAATGGTACGAATGGTATTCGAGCAGGACTTCCCATAGGCTTCTATTACAATTTGGTAGGTTCAATCTGGCGAAGTAGGCCGTCGAATAATTTTAAAATTTTGATTCCTTCGATCATCGAATGATCTAATTATCGCATATCACATTACATTCTAAATGGTATAATGCAATGAATTTAATGAATTCAGGAAATCTTCTGACTTTGTCTGAGTGATGTATATATTTGGGACTTAATATAATATTTCAGTTGGTTTCTTTTGTGACCAAATAATTTACCTTTTTTTATTGGTTCATGTCTGTCCCTTGATGTATATTGAAGCAGAATATGATGGCCCTAATAATAATTAAAAAGTGATACTTGTGTGCTGGTACTTAATCTTAACTTAATCATTGAGATCAGGCCTGTATGCATGCTACGCATAGATCTACTGACCATTGCTTTCTGCAGTTCCAAAACTTGGAATAAAAAAGAAATGAATGATATTGATTTGGTATTGCTTGTCAGACCCAGAATAAGACTTAAGGTAAATTAAAAGTGGAATATCATTGACTAAAGTAAATGTCACTGCTACCAAATAAATTGTTCAGACAGAATTCTATAAATAATGTTGACATACAGTTGGCAATAATACTAAAAGTGCACCAATCATTTCGACGTAATAATTATTTTCTTATCTTTGCACCAGAAATCTGCCCATCCATACTGACACCCATTAGCTACTCCAACAGACTCAAAATAAATAGTAAATATGCAGTAGTTTACAAAGTGCTTGGTAATGAATACACCGCCAAACCACCAGCTTTTAGTACTGCAGTAAGAGTAATATACTTGACTGAAACAACTGAAGAATGCTATATATACACACACATTTTAAACATAAAAACTATTTACATATTATATAGAAATAGGTTAACAGATTTTTTTTAACATGGTTCAGGTCAGTACCATAACATGTTGTAAGGCATTTTTGGCTGGAAGGCTGCATTATACTCCAGGTTATGTAAATGACTTACCAAAAAGTTCATCTTTAGCCAAAGCATAGAGAATGCGTGAAGCTCCAATTAGATTGCTCATTGAAGCCGACAGGGTGGAACAATAAATTCCTATGGTGACAAAAGGATGCCAGATATTGATGTCCCGTAAGAAGCCATAATCATACTTCAGAAGGTTTCTGTGAATACATAAGATGCCATACTTATCATAAACATATTACACCCATGCAGCTGACATTTTATTATTGCTATATATTGCCTAGTGTATATGCTAAATTATCGGTTAAAAAGGAAGCCATGTAGTAGAAAGACATTTCACAAATTCTCATTTATACCAGCATCAGTAAAATTTGAGATATTCCCAGACAGACACATTTAGCTTCATATATACAAGGACAGGACGTAAGCTACTCTTGCCGTTAATTCTTCTGACCTTTTTGTGATTTAAGCTATTTTAGACTGGCGCAGCAATGCCTTTTCTCCTTGAATTTGCACAATTTTAAACCACTTTCCCCAGCTGAAACTACAAAATAAAGCATGTATTCAAACTGATAATCCTCACCTCAATCTAGTCAGCGGCTGACTCAGGATATGGTTCATAAAGCTTTAATAAAATAAAAAAATGTAAACAAGGCTCCAGGGCCTGATGGTATACTACCCCCCCCCCCGGTTCTAAGAGAGTTTGGTTCAGTTTTAGACCAGCCCCTATTTCTGATTTTCTCATATTCACTTTCATCTGGTATGGTGCCTATGGACTGGAGAACAGCTGATGTTATTCCAATATTTAAAAAGGGATCACAATTTTTTTCACGTAGGGGTTGAATTCTCCTTTAAGGGGTGATAAGATAACTATGTATAAATATATAAGGGGATCATATAATAATCTCTCTAATGCTTTATTTACCAGTAAGTCTTTCCAGCTGACACATGGGCACCCATTCCGATTAGAAGAAAAGAGGTTCCGCCTAAATATTCGCAAGGGTTTTTTTACAGTGAGAGCTGTAAAGATGTGGAATTCTCACCCTGAATCAGTTGTACAGGCTGATACATTAGATAACTTTAAGAAGGGGTTGGATGGCTTTTTAGCAAGTGAGGGAATGAATACAGGGTTATGGGAGATAGCTCATAGTACAAGTTGGAGTCAGGAAGGAATTTTTTGGACGTGTGTCTTTTTTCAACCTTGGAATTTTCTCCCCAAGCTATGGGTTCGGGGCGCAGCACCCGGGCCACCAACGGAGAACAGTGAGTGCACCTGAATTAAAAGAATTGATTGAAGTAAAGTGATGGGTTCGGGGCAATTGCACCCGAACCACATCCATATCTTGGTGAGCGTGTGTGGGATATTTGTTGTATAAAAGTTTAAGCTCCCAAGAAGTTAATGCAATAATTAAGCATGAAGCACCTGTTTGTTGATTGACGTCTTTTTTCAACCTAACTTACTATTTTACTATGTATGTCTCTTGCCTACACCTACTTACATTCCATAGTGTATCTGCTTTTACTTACTAACTAGTATTCCACATCTGCTACAACTTATCTTGTTATACTATGGTTACCAGGGCACTTGAAAAATCTGGATTGTTTTTAACAAATGTAGGTTGCTGGACCACACTGATTTTATTTTATAAACAGTATTTTATTATTTTCATTGTACCAACAACTTTCGTATCAGTTCATGGCCCAATGCAGTTTACAGTTTAAATTCCTCTATTACATCACAAACACACACACACACTAAAGTCAGTTTCATTAGAAACAGCTAACCTTGCTGTAAGTTTTTGGTGTGCCAGAGGTAACTGGAATACCCAAAGGAAAGTGATGGGGAAGACAAACAAACTCCTTATAGGGGTGGTTCACTTTTAAGTTAATTTTTATATTATAGAATGGCCAATTCTAAGCAGCTTTTTGGTTGGTCTTTATTATTTATTTTTTATAGTTTTGGATGCATTTGACTTTTTTTTCTGGCACTCTCCAGCATTCAAATGGGGTCACCGACCCCATCTAAAAAACAAATCAACTGTAAGGCTACAAATGTATTGTTTTTGCTACTTTTTATTACTCGTCATGCCAGAGTAGTATTGGCATTGTAAAGAGTTAACGCTGGAAGCATTTGGTTTTGGACCCTTAATTAGATGTATTGTACAATGTATGCCAATTTATTGTGATACTATTTGTGAGATTTTTTATGTATAAAAGTAAAGTATTTTTATGGATACCCCTATGGCTTTCTAAATTGTATTTTTTGAGTGTGTGAACCTATAGATACATTGCATAGTTTGATGTTACCTAATGTAGGAGTAACTTATGGTGTCTGCACCTCTTATACGATTATTTACTTATTTGGTGCTCCCTCCATCCACTATTAATTCTACAATTTGGAGTCACACCATTTGGGCAGGGAAGCCGGGCCAGTCAGTTCTTTGATCAGTTGATCAAAGAACAGAGCTATGGATCTAGAGCTGCAGGGGGGATAGTTAGTAGAAAAATATGGATTATAGGAAAGGATCCATATCTCCTGTGTCATATGATTCACATCCTCATAATTTACATATTGGTAATGAAGAGGTCACATGCTGCCTAATGATAACAAACAGGACCAGTCTATACCCACCAGTTAGGAGGGATGGTTCCTGTGGGACTAGTACATGAGAAACCCTGAGTGTTTGGTGTCATTCTGATCGCCCACATATGGATCAAATCCTACCAATATTTTCATTATAATATTAGGTACTGGAAAGTACCAATATTATATTGGGGAATCTTGATAGAAAATTACAACTCCCTACAGGGGGTTGTAAATGACACGTTCCTGGGTACTACTATCTCATGCATAAGGTAATGAGGGAAATGTCCCAGCAGGCAATAAAAAGGTGACAGACCCAGTACCGATGTCATGCAAGGAGGTTCCATATCCATGGATTGTATGCCCAGTGTTTTCCCAACTCTTGCCTCAGAGGACACAACAGGAAATTCCTAAACTTGGCTAAGTACCAAGGGTTTTCTTAGTGTTTTATTCCCTTTTATTTTATGTACTGTTTTTGCAATTCAGTGTCTTCTTTGTAAGATAATTTTTATATACATGCACTGTTACTGCTATATTAAACAACATTTTAATACGCTTTGTCCTTGTACTCATTGCCCATATGAATGCTTGTGCCTTAAGGCAGCCATAGACAGTACAATTACAATCTTTTTTGGAAAAGATCTTTCCAAGAAAGATCATTAGTTTCAATACAGACATGTAGAGCTGAATCATCAGATGAACAGGTAGAAACAATAGAATTATTACCTGTATCTGACGATTCAGCACTAAACATTGGCCATTTTCAAACCAGCCCAATCGACCAGCCGGACGATATTGGTCAGGTGCTTTCCCACGAAACACGCACTGAATATCGTACGAAAATACGCTTCCAATTATATTATCTGTGTGTCTATGGCCACCTTAAGTGTATGAACTCTTTGTATGTATGGGAAGGGAAAGTTGCCTATTGTTGAATAACAAAAACGGCTAGCAGGGAAGTGTTTTGAATGTAAATTAACCCTTTGGTTGCTGGAGTGCTCGTTGAGAGTGTTTGATGCATTGTGTAGAGCAAGTAAATACCTGTTATAGAGGACAGGGGAATAGTCACATTAAGTTTATATTGCCTGTTAATGATAGATGGTGGTAGCAAATGAATTTTGTAGGTGTTGGTATGTTTTGGGGTGTCTGATGTTAGTCTAACCTGTGTGTAAGGTGATTGAGAGACTGAATGTAACTGAATGTAACCTCTTGTGTGGTTGAGAGTCCCGTTTTCGAGAACTCATTTTGCTATTCAGGCCACTCCTATTCATATTCCAGTCTGTAATTAAAATCAATGCATAGGTGCTAGGGTAATGTGGACCCTAGCAACAGCTGTAGAGCTGCTGAATAAAAAGCTAAATAACTCAAAAACCACAAATAATAAAATATGAAAACCAAATGCAAATTGCCTTGGCATATTACTCTCTACATCATACTAAAAATTAATTCAAAGGTGAACAACCCTTTAAAGACAGTAACAAGGTTGAAAACAAACTAAAGGGTGACAAAAAGGTTAAAACGTTAAGTTGTGTATAATGCATATTATTTACCAATAGATGGTAGCAGAATGCTTTATTATATTAAAGGCCATTATTCATTATCAGAGGAGGAGAAATGGAGCCTCTGTAGAAAGAATATAGATAAGGAGGAGGGGCCCAAAAGGTATAAAACAAAGGCAGGAAAGGGTGTGGTCCTCTTTGGCCAATAGGAAATCTAATCTAAATCTAAGGAGCCCAAGAAGAAATACACCATGTCAGAGAAGCGGTCAGGCAGGCCCAAAGTGGCAATCTGTAAATTCTGCCAAATGCCAGATGGCTGCTGTAAATATCATGAATAGTGAATGTATTCTTCTCTGTACTTGAAATGCCAGGGCATATTTTGTGTATAATATAACCAGTTTGAATGAGTATTTACATACATATACACTATGGTTATTGAGACATCCTTGTCTGAAGAGGGTGACTTGTTTTGACTATGGATGCTTGTATAAAACCTGAATCAAAATGTAGATGCAATTCCTGGCACCCTTGTATTTTGTCGTGACCCTCTGCCTTTTATTTATGTGTGCACAGTTCCTCTCAATGCTTAGATACTATGCACCTTTTCTAAAAATGTCGTCCAGGTTAGAAAATCTTTATTGGTCCCCATGCAATCTATCTATGTTTGCAGGGCCAAGCAGAGAGGGACCCTTCAGTTTTGCGGGCAATATCACCTAAAATGGTCTTTATAGTTGATGGACACATCGGACACGATCGTTTTGAGACTATCATGGTCTCACGATAACCATTGGATCTTTTCAAAATCTTTACCTCTATGGCCAAATTAAGAGTTAAGCCTCAAACTATGTCCCAGACAGAGTATAGAAAGAATTTGTGAATAGACACCTGGGATGAAAAAGGCACCAAAACAAGATCAAGCAGTGAAGGGGACCCCATGATTAAGATGTAACAACCCTAATCTCAAGATGAATTACACTAAGGCTTTTACCCTGTGATTTCTAGCCATCAGCATTCAGCAGGTTTTAGACAACAAAGAAATACATTCTCCCTGATGTTTTTTCCTATTTGCTACAGGATGTGTTTCTTGATTCTACCTATCAGTGGAACAACTGAGTCCATAGCTTTTCTCTCTTAGGGAAAAAGACCTTCTATAGAACAGTAGCATAGCATTCGAACATGCTGATTCAAGGTTTTTTCTTAAATAAGAAACCATTCGAGTTGTGCGTTCATTCAAGGTATAAAAAACTAACATTTGACTTTTGATAAATAACCCCCATAATGTGCAAAACTGTAATTGATATATATTTAGAGTTTATACCTGAGGGATGTCCAAGCTCTGTCTCTCCAGCTGTTGAACTAAAACACCCTATACCTCTAACAGCTGGTGGTTCAAAAGACAGCAGAAAGGAAAAATAAACCAGTGTGTATATGCTATATGATATCAAGATAAAAAAATAATAAAGTAAAACAAACGTTCAGTATCTGTCAGTTTTACAAACATTACCAACCTTCCCATCCACATATACATTGCAACCAAACTTTGGCTTTTTATAACTGTGTTCCTCCTACAGTAAACATTCTGCACAGTTTACTTTGGCAATAAATATGCTGGAAGAACATCGCTGTGCATAAGTGAAGACACAATATTTAAATGAAAATGTATGTGTTGAAACTGTCTTTTTGTTTGTGATTTGTGGATTTTCGTTATGTAACAGCATTGTGGCTGTTATGCTAATATGTAGCTAGAAATACATTTTTTTCAAGAATTCTTTCTACTTCATTCCGTGAGCTTGAATTATGTCTACTGCCAGATGCACAGAATTAATCTTATATTTTCAGGAAATTATGAGCTTGTATAATAAGCTTTGTTTCTGTATGCTGATTCTGGGTAACTGTCTGAATCTGTTATGGAAACTGCAAGTCCAAATTCAAACAAAATACTGTATAATGTGTCAATTTTGTCTCCAATAATAAGCAACCACCCACAAGCACCTCCTGCTGGCTAAACCACAGAACTGATGGAGCTCTCTTCACCATGTGTGCCCACATCTCCTGTACTGGGACTAGTGTGAGAAATTTGACTTTAAAGTAATTACATAGTTCACGTGACTTGAAAAAAGTCCTTCAAGTTCAACCCCTCCGAACAAACCACAGTTCTCATATATATATATATCCCCCCTCCCCTCTCAAACCCGCAATGTGCTTTAGCATAAGAAAAACCTTTTAAAAAAGCCTCACCCTTACATATAAAGAAGTGCAGCGGAGCTCACGGTTGCCCTCTTGCAGATCTTCGTGTAGCCTTCGAGTCTCAAAGCCGATGTACGAATGAGCAATTGAAGCCGATTCCTGACTTGGCTCAACTGTGCATGCACTGGCAGGCTTTGTGATGGTGAAGAGACCCAAAAACTGAACGAAGGTCCGCAAGATGACAACACGGAGCTCCACTGTGCTTCTCTGCATTTAAGGGTGAGAATTTTTTAAAGGGTTATTTTTTTTACATTAAAGCACATTGCAGGGAGGGAGAGGGAGGCAATACATGGAAGCTTAGGAGGGCATATGCAGGGGTGCTCTGCCAATGAGGCGAGTTGAGAAACTCGCCTCAGGCGGCAGCGCCCCACTGGGTACCAGGGGTGGCAAATATGCCGCTTCCGGTACTTTAAGAGCTGAACTTCCGGTTTTCAAACTGGAAATTCGGCTCTTCCAGTGCAGAGCGCAATTATGCGCTCTGTGCTGGCGTCTGTGCTGGGTTTCTAGAAAGTTATTAAACCTATAAATATTTATTTATTACATAACCCCCTGAATGCCTACTTTTCTGGGTGACACAGAGAATAATTCTTTTTTTTCACCATTGGAACCTCAAGCTACCCTAAACCTAACTATCACTACTAGAGTGAGCTATAACAAGGTCTGGCCTCACACTAAATACCCCAACTGAGGCCTATTTCCACCTCAGGATCTTGCACATATCATCCAGTAAGTGAAGTTCAAAGAGAGAGAATCAAATGGGAAATCTACTTTTAAAGACTAGGGACACTTGACACACACTTGACACCCCAGGCCAATAGAGAAACCGCCAGGGAACTTTAACCTAGAAAGGGAAAACCCAACTGTGAACTTGCCCAGCCCTGATCTGTATTAAACCTTAAAGGAGAACCAAACCCCTTATATTAAAATCCCCTACCCTACATAGACCCCCCTCCCTGCTCCTTCCCATCCTAGCTGTTACCCTTGGTAAATGCCCCTAACTCTATACTTACCCCTTGTTGCAGATTCAGGGCATCAGTGTTTCACAGGCAACATCTTCTTCTCATCTGTAATCTTGGGTCTTCTTCGGGTGCTTCGGCAATTTCCCGTCACTTAAGCAGTTGTCAAAAACTGAAAGACTGCTCCAAATTCGCAAGTTCTTATATGCTGCTCCCTTTGCAAAGATTACCAAAGAGAAGAAGATGGTGCCCATTAACTCTGATGCCCTGAATCTGAAACAAGGGGTAAGTAAAGATGTTCTGAATCTGCAACAAGAGGTAAAGAGTTAGGGGCACCCAATACCTATGCTGGGGAGGGGCATTTCTATGTAGGGCGGGGGGATTTTAATATAAGGGGTTTGGTTCTCCTTTAAGAAGACTTCCTGAACAGAACTGTAACTATTTCACATCCTTACACTATTTTAGAAGCACAATAACAGAACATAACGCATGCTTACCCATTATGGTTTCTGCAAGTCCTTGCAACATCTTGGAGAGGTATTACTAAAGTAGTTATCTGTATGACATTGTTGTGCTACAGAGACTACAATTTAAATCTTAGTGCAGTCAGTCAAAGCACTAAGGGCTATACTTCCCTCTGCTTTTCTATAGCTACAGATCTTCTCCTAACGGTAATGCTGTCTACAGTGCATTATAAGGTTCTAGATTTTTCATGGCCTCAAACATGCAGGACTGATATCTGTCCTGCAAAGAGATCTACTTTGTTGCAAAAGAATAGAATAAAAAGAGCGGTGGCAACCCAGATTTTGTACAACTACATGCTATTGTGTATTTCTCAGAGTTTTAGTTTTGCAACAGCAAACATGGAAGCCCTTGTTGTCCATGCTGTAGATATGTGATGATATATTTAGCAACCAAATAAATTGTTATACAGTGAATTAAATCTGCTGTTTGATGGACAAGTCATATGAACATTGCATGAGACTCCATTTGCTTCTATTAACAGTAATGTGAGGAGCAAAACAAGAATTCATTTTATGCCAGCAATAAAATTCTCAGCATTACGGATGAAACAAAAATAAAAGCTCTGGATTACTCTAAGATTAAGAGAGATTCAAGGTCCCTATATGGTTTAATAGGTTAAAGCCAAGAATACATGAAACCTTTTACTCATAACACAAATATAAATATGAATGACACACTCAGGTCCCTGCATGCTGGAGAATTATTGCTGTGCATTAAGATATTAGGATGTGACAGCTATAATTGTAACCCATTTTGGTCTCTTTCTTGTTAATCAAAAGTGCAGAAATAAATGTTATTTATGAGTGCACTCTGCAGAGATAGAAACCAGTGGGGGGGGGGGCAAAGCGCCCCCTTTAGCCCTCCCTCCCTGACTTTACGAGAATCACATCAGCAACTACTTAGGAATCAGAGAGAAATAATGCCAGACCACTAAAAGGACAGCAAAGCCAACAGTAAGTGATGTAAAAAATATATATTCACAGGCTCTACACAAAATTCATCTGTCCCTATCCTGCTCAGAGCCCACAGAGCATGTGAGTGTCTGTGACACTTTCGAAGGTGGTGACCCCCTGACAAGTTTGAAGTCTTGGACCAGTGCTGCTATTGGCAAGCTGAAACTTTAGGCTGGTGCAGTATATAAAATATGGCATTTAAAGTCACAATAATTTTTAGGATTTAGTTCTTTTAACATAATAAATATCTGAATGAAAAGCATGAAATAGGAGGGTGATTTTGACAAGCTGTTTGTTGACAGTGTCTTGAGATCTACTGCTTACCAGCTAAAGGTCTACTGATAGAGCCCAATCTAACTTTTGAACACGCCCAATCTAACTTTTGAACACCCCTGCCATCGGCATTCTATGGACTACTAGCATGATAGGAAACGGAATGTCTGCACCAGAGGCAGATGAATAGTGCATGCTGCATTATCCAGTCATGATATTTTAAACCTGCCAACATTGTGCTTCTGGTATCTTTAAAACCCCAATGTAAGTAAAGTGGTCTGAAAATATGGCACACTTTAAAATTACTCCATGAAAAGCAGCCCAAAACATTTATTTCCAATTCTTCCTGGGGCAGAACACCTTGCAGACTCACCCAATGCCTTATAATACAAACTGACCATATTTGTACAATCAAGGTACCTGCACAAATAACCTCAAAATGACTTGCTGCCATTAATGCTCTCTTTACTATGTTGTGGTCTCAAGTGGGCTCCTGCTACTGAAAAGTGTTCACAAAAAGAGGCATGTGTAGGTAATATTATACTACAAACACCGTCGGTATCTAGCAATTTATGACTTATTGAAGCCAGTACACAAACTTTAAATTGCCAGTACTTTTTGGAGGCTGCCTTTATTCTATTGTAATTAGAATAATTTGGGTATATGTTTGCTCCCAATATGGTGTCACACACAATTATGATTGTGTAATATCTTGTACTGGAACACCACATTAACTAGTGACTGGAGGAGAGGGAAAACATAGGCTGCCATATAGGACAGGTTATTCTATCAGTCTACAGGTTTTACCTAAATACGTTAGAACGATAGAAATGTGTTTCTTTACAGTCTCTGAGATGTGCATGGCTTCCAAATTACATATAATACACTGCAATAGGAGATTCAGTAAGCACTCGGATGCCCTTTAGAGCCCAATTCTACTGTCTGGTAGTCCTGGAAAATGTTCTGAAAGATCTGAAAAATGCATAATTTTTCTACCTGAGCAAAGATTTTGCCAATCCTGCACAAGTGAGCAGGAGATTACCTGTTGATTCCTATCATTTTACTCTTCAATCTCCCAGCTAGTTGTCATGCCGTTTGCTATGCCCTTACATTTAATTTATCTGTCGCCACTCTTTTCTAAAAAAAAAAAGTACCATCTTGAATGAAGTCAACTCTGTGAATACGTGATGAACATGCACAAGGTTCTAGTCAATAGGCACCAACACTGAATGCCAAGAAAACAGGTATTTTGGATTTCAGACTTTGAATTGATTGGGGTAAAATGTATGCCCAATTACTATGGTTTTGTGCCAGTACACATCTAAATTTGCAAAACTGTTTCCAGCAGCAAGGTACGGTTTAGGGAATGACTTCAGTCTGCTGGTCACAAAATGCATTGTCACATATAAAGTCTCTTTTAATATTCTGCATTCTATTCTGAAATGTTGAAGTCGTTTTCCATATGACACGGTCAGATTTTTATACATCTCCCAACATATAAAATGTGCCTGAAGTGAGAGCTTTATGATTTATTCATTGGAGTCATTTGCAGCTCTGATTTCCCTTAGGAGTAAATTTTGCATGGAAAGTTTAACTCCACATAACGCCATTCTGATTGTAACTGTCACAAGTGCTGCTTGCCTACTGCAGGTTACATGTAGCCTCCCAGGTTTAGTATATGGATATAGAAATTTAAAAAGATTTCTTTCTGATAACCAATGCCATTTTCACAAAATTATCTGAATTATTTTTTTGCTCCTAATGTTCATATTCTGCCCTGTTCAAAAGGGCTATCATGCTATAAATCTGACGTGAACTACAAGAGCTGTTATCTTCAGCAAGTCAATTCTAATGATGATAGTACCTGAAGCAGAAAGCTGTAGGTTACATGTCCCTTATTGTATCTGCAGAACTTCAATGTAATCTTTTGTTACTTCCCGATCCTGGTACGTGTGCTACTTTTGTTATACCTCTGATACCTGCTAACTATGCTGCTGCTTCTCCATGTCGAAATGTCCCTGCCGGTAAAGGCATTTTATCGACCCAGGGCTGTTAAACAGCCCATGATTATCTGCATGACAGTCAGTCAGCCTTGGAGGGATGTGACAGGAATGCTTGTACTGTAAGCAATTTTTCTTTAGATTCCCCTTTTATACACTGCCTGTGCTCAATTAAAATATCAGACATTTTTATAGAAGTCTAATATTTTCAATTTAATGAATATGTTGCTGCACTCTTTCATTGACAGCATAGCCTTATTGGCAGGTGTCACATTACTATATAAATCACTGGCTAGATTATAGTGTAATTCCCATTTTACACTTGTGCAGCTGCCATGCTCTAATTTTACCATGTTTAAAGACTGAAAATAGAAATGTCATCATGAAAATGCAGAACACCAGATGACCAAAAGGGCCTACACCCCCTAAAACTGTGCCTGAAATACATCCACTGTTGTGATCACCAGAACATGTACAGTGAAAGCTCACTTGGTACCAGCCTTCAATTTGCATTCTCCTGTTCAGCAATCATAGCAGAACATTTTCCAAAGAGTTTATATTATGGATTTTAGTGGCTAAATTAAATATCCATCAGATTGTGATTAGGCTAAAAGCTTGTATCTATGCTCCTGTTCTGTATGCTCAAAGCTACATGTTCCTGGGAGTAAGCTGAGTTTACAGATGCTACTCTAGATGCATATGTTTTGTCAGAGTTCCTGCCCTACTACTATCCTCCCTAGGTAGGGTTGCCAACTGGCAACTACAGACCAGGCTGGTAAAAATAATGGTAGATCCCAATGTTATTAACAGGTAAAAAACTTAAATATATAGGAAGGCTGGTAGGTTTTTTTCCAGAAAAGGTGGCAACCCTATCCCTTGGGCCATATATGCCCTTGCTAGCTAGGCGAACTGCCACTCACTTCTGAGATAAGCATTAACAAGACTCACCTGCCACTAGTTATACTTACTAGACAATTTAAACCCACAGGGCCTTGCCAGGGAAGCCCCTTGCCTCTAGTATCCTGGTGTCTCCATTCAAGATGTCTAGCCATAGATGCATTTCCCCAATCCTCTTATGTAGGCTCTTAGCTTTTGGACATTCCCACCACAAAAACCTTCTGAAGAAATTCTTACCAAGACCCAAACTTAGGGGTTGCTTCCCCCTAGTGCCTAAATAAAAAATACATTTAACAACACAGTTTCTGATCTATTATGAACTTGCAAATGCATACAATTAAGCAGTTATCACCACTGGGAGATATTGATATTGAATGTGTAATAAAAAGACAACGGAATAACCATGCATTGTTTTTTAAATTTATAACTGTAAAATCTCCATTTTTGTAAGCTCAGATTTAAGAATAACCCTGATGCAAAACTTAACACTTTAAATATTACCAATAACTAATAGAGTGCAATTAAGAAGGCATGGAGCCTTTTAAATTATACCACTGTGTCATTAAGGGCATAATGGAATTGGGACATTAATTTCAATACTTTCAACTAAGCACAATTAAGTGGGTGTTATTCAATCATCCAGCATGGATGCAATGAGTAAAGGAAACTGCAGTACAGTGTTCTTTTTTGTCATTTCATTTAAATGGTGCACAGAAAACATATGTACGCATGCTTTACATGTGATAGTTTGGACCTAGCACTGCATGTGCTGCATGTGCTAGGCCTTTAGCCTCATTTGTCCTTTGTAATGTTTTATTATCATTTGTTAATTGAGAAAACGATATTGCACAAATGCCACCAGATCTTTAAAAGGAAAATGTTTCATCCATTTTCTAGTTTCTGATTTAAGAAGTCACAGAACAATTTTTACTATTGCATTTTTACAAAGCGAAACTTATAATGTAGAACTGTACACTGTGGAGTGAGGTTTGACATCCCTGGGCAAAAATATTCTTTATAACATGAGACAATGTATTTATTGCAATTTAAAAAAATGTATTTCTGTGCACAAGAATGAATCCTGGTATATCAGCCTCGTTACCCAGCTCTGCCCAAGGAGTCTAATTCCCCAATAATTAATTCTTTGCTCAGCCAGCCAGCAGATGCTATGTTTGACAGCGTCGTTGGATTTCAATCTAGAGAATAATAACCAAAACAAGCAAAAGCATAACAGAGTCCGTGGGAGAGTATTTAGTAGGTGAGTGCACAGGCAAACTCATATGGAGGCCAAAATTACTTATTCTAAATTGCCAGTGAATTCAATTTAAAATGGAGCTGTTTTTTTCCTGCTCATATTGACTCTGTCTGTCCCAGCACAGCATGAAGCCTGCTGAATAAACTGAAGTTGTAGAATTAATATCTCAATGGCTGTTGTACACGCTTGTTGTGTACTGACTAATGAAAGACTGGCTGCCAATAAAACTTTTATATTTAACTCTCCAGGCTAATTGTTGCCCATGTAGACAGAGTCGCAGCCTATTGATCTGTTTATAGGGCCCCCAACTGCTTCCAGATAGATGTGCCAATGTGGTCCTCTCCCAAATGTACTCCATAGTAACATCAGTTTTACCAGCGCAGGGCAACAGTACACAATATTTTCATTACTTTAAACACTTTCATAGGACTGCAGAGTGTTTGGCTCTTTGCCATTACCCCCCTTACTTAATTAGACTTGATGAATCTCAAAAACTTGATTGCTTTAAAGGTATTGTTCCGCTTTAAATGGCACCTGTTGTTAAAAACGATTATCCCCAACCAAAGGTGTGGGCTAATAAAAACATACACTCCAGTTGGGGGTAACGGTAGCTGTTTTTTTTTTTAAATTGCCCTGCCAGCACTAGAACATTCACACTAGGGGGGAGCACCCAGTGTGAGCAGCCATGTCGATGTACATGCGCATAACACGCATAGCTTATGATATCATGATAGCTTATGATATCACGGGCATGCGCATTACGAATCAGTTGCAGTTTTTGCTAATGTGAATGTGTGCCCCAACATGGCTGCTCGCAGATAGCGCTCCCTCCCTGTGAAGGTGGCCTTGCGCTGGTGTGCGGCAATTAAAAAAAAACTACTGTTACCACCAACTGGAGTATGGGCACTATTAGCAGGTACAGGTGCCCTTTTAAATGAACATTTAGTATGATGTAGAGAGCAATATTCAGAGTCAATTTATAATTGGTTTTTATTATTTGCAGTTTTTGAGTTACCTAGTTTCTTATACAGCAGCTCTCCAGTTTCAGCAATCTGCTTGTTAGGGTCCAAATTACCAGCAACAATGCTAGGGCCTAGATACAAAGATGAGTAATACAAAGTAACATTGACAATACATTTGTAGCCTTACATAGCATTTGATTTTAGATTAGGTCAATGACCACCATTTGAAAGCTGGAAATAGTCAGGAGGCAAATAATTAAAAAACTATTAAAAAAAAAAAAGAATTTTAATGAAGACCAATTGAAAAATTGCTTAGAATTGGCCATTCGATAACATACTAAAAGTTACTTTGAAGGTGAACACCCCTTTATCCCTTCTCCACCCTGCAAACTGCTAATGGTAGATCTATGACACTGTGAGCAAATGACTCCATGTTATATTTGCATTGCTTGATTTAGCAAGAGTGCTATTGTCCTTCCTCTGTCAGGTGTATTTAAGATAGGGAGTAGACCTTTAATATGCAACACATGAGTAAAAGAATATGCCTTCTAAAAGCAATATACATTTTTATTTATGTGTGCTATATATTTTGCAATAAATTTGTCAGTACAATACAATGAAAATACATCTACTATAATATAGTGTTTGCAATCAAGGGTTACCAGTGGTACAGTATAACCAAATGTTACTGCCCCAAACATAAAAAAGAATTTAGAACCCCCTAAACTTTTGGAATTTAATTCTTTGTACTCCTGCACCCCCCCCCTCCCCAAGCACTGGCTTTTACAAAGGATACGGGGTCAAAGAGAGGTTTGTCGCATTCGTGAGCATTTTCTTACAGTTTATAACTCCTTGTGGTGTTTTTAATTTTAGAATAGAAAAAATCAGTTATCATTGTACCCCCTGCACACGTTCCTCAGCCTAAGGCAAGGAAAAGCCCCTCTGAGTTTTAATCACTGCCATCTGTTTCAACTAAACTGAGGAATATGGCACAGCCAGAGAGACACAGAGACTGATGTACTACCAGAGGAGCTAGAGAGTTCCCTTAACCTTTTGGCATTTAGAAATGAGGCATGGAGAATTCAGCAGAGCAATAATGTTCTGAATATCAAACTGACCTGACAGTCATGCAAGAATTTTTTCTAATTTTGGTTCTGTACATTACCACAATTAATTTTAAATGAAACAACTCAGATGCAGTTGAACTGCAGCCTTTCAGCTTTAATTCAGTGGGTTGAACAAAAAGATTGCATTATACTGTGAGGAACTAAAGCATTTTTTTTTTAATACAAATCACTTCATTTCAGGTGCTCAAAAGTAATTGGACCAGGGGTTCAAGTAAATGGCCAATTGACTCAAAGGCTATTGCATGGGAAGGTGTGGGTAATCTCTTCATTATATCTACCAATGAAGCAGATAAAAGCCCTGGAGTTGATCTGAGGGGGGTGCTTGTATGTGGAAGATTTTGCTGTGAACAGACAACATGCGGTCAAAGGAGCTGTCAATGCAGATGAAAGAAGACATCATTAAGCTGCAAAAACAGAAAAAAACCATCCGAGAAGTTGCTACAATATTAGGAGTGGCAAAATCTACAATTTGGTACATCCTGAGAAAGAAAGAAAGAAAGAAAGCACTGGTGAACTCAGCAATGCAAAAAGGCCTTGGACGTCCACTGAAGACAACAGTGGTGGATGATCGCAGAATCATTTCCATGGTTAAGAGAAACCCCTTCACAACAGGAAAACAAGTGAACAACACCCTCCAGGAGGTAGGCATATCGATAGCCAAGTCTACCATAAAGACTGCATGAATGTAAATACAGAGGGTGCAAGTACATTTTTTACAAGGCTTTTTAATATTGTCTATGGCTGTCACACATTTTAGGTTCAAGCTTTGCAAAAGTCCCTCTTGAAGGTCCAACCTTTGCTCAGGTTGCCAGGGTACAGAATCATATACAGGACATAGGTCTTTGTAATACTGTCATAATTCCCACTATATGTAATACATAATTACTCCAAATCTCAGTCTTAAAGGAGAACTAACCAGTTAATTAAAAAATTGTATCTACACAAGCCCATCCTGCTACTGCTCCAAAGGGGGGCAGCCCCATAGTTTGGAAAAGACTAACTTATTTAGATGCACCATGTAGAAAAACTATACCTCCCAATATTTGAAAATCAAACAAAGAAGACAATTTCTGCCTTCATCCACCTTGACCACACCAACTAGCATCAATGATATACCTGAAGTCTCACCCACTTTCCAGTTATCCCTGCTCAACACTTATGAATTTCCCACCTAAATCAGAAGCACAACTCACCCACGTGTCACATACGTGTCCTAGATAAACAGGGGCATGATGAAAGGATTACAGGCCATTGGTCAGAATTTGTACCAAGAACCCTTACCACCCCCCCAAACACACACATACCTGATCAGTTTGAAGCTGAAAACTCTGTAGTGCAGTGGTACTGGTTGAGCTTCAGTGGGTTCTACCTACAGGTATACAGGACTCCAGGCAACCCCACCGGGGAAGCAGCCCCTGATGCAGTGGACTGCCATGAACCAATGGTAGTCACACCACTGTGTGCACACCGCAGTCTACACCACTGTAAATATTTTCTACTTCGTCTACTACATGGAAATCCTGTGGTGGGCAATTACCACTGCTTGTGCACAGTCTCAAAGACAACTCGACTATATAGTTAAAAGCAGAACATATTTATTAATTATCTAATGTTCAGCAAAAGTACAGGTGTATTGCAATAAATGTGTATGAATTGTAAAAGCTGCTCACATAAGAACAGCAATGTCTTTAGCCACATTGTCATTTATTTAGTGACAGGAACTAACTAGAATTAGCAAGTTAAGTATTGCTGGCTCAGTGCATACAGTAAGTGCTCAATGGTTCTCATTGTGAGAAATAAATGCTATAGAAGATGCAGGCACTTTATAAACCAAAAATAACAGTAATATGTAGGACACAAAATGCTGACAGCTACTTCATGATAAAGTAGTTCAGAAGAGAGAAAAGGAGCCAAACTCCATGGGAGTAGGGAAATCTGAGCAAGCCGGGTACAGGGAATACAGTCGTTCCGAAAATGAATGACATTGTAAAGTGCAGCAGACATAGGACTTGTCTATTGTGATTAACAAAAAGGTTGTAACACAATTCCTTCTTGGAAAAATCTTCAGAACAGCAAACCCCATTAAATAAGATGTCATTTGTATTAACAGGAGCCAGTGGTGGGTATGCTGAATATTTAATCAGAGCTCTAAAAGCTTGCTTAAATTTGCTGTGAGTGCCCATTGCAATGGCCAATACATCTTCCTAAAGCAAGGTGTCAGACAGAATCCTTCACTACAGCAATATGAGAACAAGATGCTTAATGGGATTGTGTGCCTCCCCTTGAACAGGGGTATAAGGAGCTAAACATGAATGCCTCCCCAACGAAAAGCTCTGTAATGTAGCTATTTCTTTTTCATTCATATATTACTAAAAGAATTGCCGACATTATCTTGCTAGGCACATGCAGCCACAAGGTCAGACTCTCCCAGCAAAAGGCTTTAGTTGGGCCCTTGATAATCCTTTAAATATAAAATCACATTTTCTTCTTTTATTAATATTCATTTATTTGCTCGCACTGTTTTCTCATTATTCATTTTAAGTGTGAAAACCATGTGCTTAAGGAAGGCAATGAACTCCTTTATTTAGGGCAGTGTAATAACTAGGGCCTGTGTTGGTAATGTTCTCTATTTTCTGAATTAGAACAAATCTATTTTTTATCTAACTAAAAAGATACTAACTAAAACAAATGGATCAAGGTATTCCCTCATCCAAAAATGGGCCATTGAAGAGAAGTTTGATTCAATGCTTAAAGGGCACCTATGGCTTAAAAAAGTTACCCCCAACCAAAGGTGCGGGCTGATAGAGCCCGCATTCCGGTTGGGTGTACCAGTGCTTTTTTTTAAAAAAAGTACTGGTACCCCCAAGCGGAATGCGGGCTCTATCTAAACCCCCCCCCCCCTTTGACCTGTATTGTATTGACATAGTTACATAATGAAGTTGGGTTGGGTCCATCAAGTTCAATCCCTCCAAACGAAACCCAGCATCCATACAACCACACTCTCATTCACCCCACCATAAATTCACATAAACTGTTGTGACGACCGGACTGCCTGTACACACAGTTTTTGGGACAAATTGGCTATTTTTCTCCACTCTGGGGTTCTCACTATACAGGGTGCCTTCCACACTCTGGAATATTTTGGATGATGAACAGTGATGCCATTATTACATGTAAAGGTTCATGTAATAGTAGTGTAATCCTTAGTAATTTACAGATTAATAATAGCTACCTGCTGATTGGTTGCTATCAGTTAATAAACTTTCCACGTTCCAAGCAGAGGATTGTGATGTATATAAAGACAGAACAGATTCATGGTTTACATTACAAAGAGGCTGTAAAAATAGATAGACCAGGGTGTATAACAATAAAACAAACTATCAGTCCAAGGAACCACTGTAAAGTAAAAATGGGCAGTTATTTCGGTTGTCTGCAGAGCTCTAAAAAAATACTATTGGTTCTGGATAGGAACCCTTCAATTGTAAGATGATTTAGAGCTGTAACTGCAACTTTCACCATAAAACTAGAAAGGGAGGGAGGGCATGGCTATTTGGAGTCGTTGGAAATGGCACATGTTCTCTTTCCCTGGCTTGTTCTATACTGTTACGATGAAAAGCAAAGCTGTCAAACTGAATTTCCAGACAGAGTAACATACTAGCTTTATTGCCATAATTTCTCCATCATTTGTCAGTAGCATTAAGGTATATTTTGTGTAATCTAGACAGAACATAGTTCAAGCTGGCATATCAAATTTTCCTATCTATTTTATACTAATAGTGAAATGGCAAACACTTTCCGTAGCACTACATGATTTGGCCCTTTCATCCTGCTAGAATGATTTCCCCAACTACTACTCCAAATTTTTAGCATATGTATGTTTAGATTACAAAGAGGCATTAAAAAGGTATATTTAGCAATTTAGATTTAATATTTGCTCCATGCCACAACTGACAGATAATGTCTATGATTTAAGTGTTTGATAGATTACTATATTCACCATTTCCCTAGATAATATGGGGAAGATGGCCTTCTTTAAATTGTGATGATTCTAGGTCTACCCAACATTTGGTATCCTTGAGGAGGTGCCACACAGTTGCTTGGACAAATATTACTGATTTATAGTTTGTATCTAAGCATTGGATTGGTAATCCACCTTGTTTCCTTTACCCATATAGTGCATGTTGTTATGTTCTACCATATAAAAAGAGCTAGGTGGAATCAGACTAGTGTTTCTTCATCAGCAATGTACAATGCTGCTTTGACATCCTTACCCTGCCAGTTCACAAATATTTACAGTTCTAGCCACATGCAATAAATCATGCCTCAATGCGAAACATAGAACCATTGTGACTGGATCAAACTTTCACACTTGTGACTTTCAGTTACCATCTACCTGAATACACTCAATGGAACCATTGTGATTGAATGTATGTGACTGTATTACCCTTAAAGGAGAAACAAACCTGTAATAAAAAAAAATACCCAACCCCCTACCCTGCATTGTGCAACTTTAACTGTAATGGCTTATATTTATGTGATGTTTAATTTGTAATATGAACCAATGATATACAATGTTAAAATGATTTTTCTATATCTTTGTCAGTATAATTATGACACCATGACAATCGTTGTATTAATAACACAAATATAAGAAGGGACAGGCACCCCTGTCTTGCGTCATTTGATATAGTAAATGGCTCTGAACAATGTTTCCAGATTGTATGTCTGATGTAGGCAAACAAATGTCATCTCTGCATCCAGTGAAAAGAAGCACAGATGGCATCCCCGAGAGCAGCATGTTACAACTGCAAGCTGGCCCCCACATGCAAAAACTTTTTTCAAGTGGCCCATCATGCTCAGCACCCTATCCCCCTCTGCTAATAGTCTGCAGGGGGCTTGTGAATATTCTTAGACTACAGAGGAAGCAGAACCCGCTGTACTTTCTCTCTCTCTCTATTGTGCATAATTTAAAAAAGTCCAAACCAAGAGAACTTAGGGATACACAAGGGGCTAGGTAACAAACCTGTTTACTATCTATGAAATTATTGAGTTCTATTTGTACTGAGTTTAAGAGTCAAAGGCTCCAGTGTAACCCAAATTCTACCCTAGGTGCATCCAAGACAGACTTATTTTAGCACAAGTGATAGCAACGAAATGTATTTCTAACATATTTGAAGCAACAACAGAAAACATGTAATCTTTGCTGTAATAAAAGAAGTGTCTGTAATGATATGGCATAACACTTGAAAATAAAATGTCTACAAATCATGACATGCTAGAAAGAGCATATTCATGTTTTCCTGTACTAGCATAACAGACACAAAATCCATTAGCGAAATATGTAAAACTGTGCTGTGAAATAATCAACTTCATTGGCCACAAGAAAAGCGCAACTTCCACATGGCATCAAACTGTACAAGGTTTTCTGCATTCAGCTGCACTCAGATTATTAACCTTATGCCCAGGTTTGATTCAGTGGGCAATGAGGTAAATGCAGGAGAGAAATGAGAAAAAGAATTGAGGAGAAATACGACCAGAAATTAAATGTTTTTTATATGTGATGCACAAAATCATTTCAGTTATATTTTAGAACTCCAACCAGATGCAATGTAGACTTAATTATGCTAAAATAAAATATATATGATAATATATCTAGTAAATATACCACCTCCAGATAAACAACTACTATTTGTAGTTCCTTATATCTTAATGACAATGTATTTTAAACTGTTTAAGTGTGAGATGGTTTACCTCTTCGCTTGTTCCTTTATCTGAAGATTCATTTGATAGGTTCAAGAAAAGATGTAATTAAAGGATGTTTCACACGATAATATCATAATGCAGACCCTTTTATGCAATTGTTATATGCTGACCAATGATACATTTTTGAAGAAAAAGACATTGCTTATGCTTTGTATCTCTATTTACTTTGATTCGGCCAGGATTCTGCATTTTTCAGCAGGATTTGGATTCGGCCAAATCCTTGTGCATGGCCATACCGAATCCTCCTTTTCATATGTAAATTAGGTGTGGGAAGGGAAATCAGGTGATTTTTTTGTCACAAAACAAGGAAGTAAAAACATTTTTCCCACCTTTTCCTTTCCCGCCCCTAATTTGCATATGAATTCAGATTTGGTTCAGTATTCAGCAAAATCTTTCACAAAGGATTTGGCTGAATCCCAAAAAGTGGATTCAGTGCAACCCTATTTCATAGTATCTTAAATTATACAGTATGTTGTATGTAATAGCAACAAGCGCTCAAACATTTTCTTTGTTAGAATCCAGTACAAAGAGCAAATCTGTGTGTACATTTATTATCACACTGCACCACTCTAGAATTGTCATAATATATTGAAGGCAGCAAAATGTAAGCTTTACCCTTTTTGGGATTTATTTTTTCTCTCCTCTTCATAAATAAGCTTGCTTGGTTTAACCAAAGGGGTTTTAGACTTGAAGGCTGGTATAAAATAAATAACATACTCCTACAAGATCTCAACAGGTTTTAGATGGTGTATTTTCAGATTTAAGCTTTTTCCAGGGTCGGGTATAATAACCTGAAAATGTGAATTTTGAC
>CM044439.1:108959763-108974985 GCA_024363595.1 Xenopus borealis
TTGTACCCCTGGCTTCATGTGTAAGCTTTATCAGGGGTATTGCCCCATTAACTAATTTTAGAGAACGTAATACCTTTTTAAATGTTGGAATGACATCAGCTTTTCTTCACTCCATAGGCACCATAGCAGATAAAAGCGAATCTGAGAAAATCAGAAATAAGGGCTGGTCTAAAACTGAACTAAGCTCTCTTAGAATCCGGGGGTGTTTGCCATCAGGCCCTGGAGCCTTGTTTACATTCATTTTTATTAAAGCTTTATGAATCATATCCTTAATCAGCCACTGACTAGCTTGAGCTGAGCCATCATTGCAGCTATGAAGCAAGCCTGAGAACACAGAAGGTTACTGGTTAAATTAAGGAATGTTGGCCTGGAACATAATATTTGTAACTGGATAGAGAACTGACTAAAAGATAGACTACAAAGAGTGGTGGTAAATGGAGCATTTTCTAATTGGACTAGTGTTGTTAGTGCGGTACCCCAGGGGTCTGTACTGGCTCCCTTGCTTTTCAACTTGTTTATTAATGACCTGGATGTGGGCATTTAAAGTATGGTTTCTATTTTTGCAGATGATACTAAATTGTGCAGAACTATAGGTTCCATGCAGGATGCTGCCACTTTGCAGAGTGATTTATCTAAGTTGGGAAACTGGGCAGCAAACTGGAAAATGAGGTTCAATGTTGATAAATGCAAGGTTATGCACTTTGGCAAAAATAATATAAATGCAAGTTATACACTAAATGGCAGTGTGTTGGTAGTTTCCTTAAGTGAGAAGGCTCTTGGGGTTTTTATAGATACCAAGTTGTCTAATTCTAAGCAGTGTCATTCTGTAGCTACTAAAGCAAATAGGGTTCTGTCCTGCATAAAAAAGGGCATAAACTCAAGGGATGAAAACATAATTATACTTCTTTATAGATCCCTAGTAAGGCCTCATCTGGAGTGTGCAGTGCAGTTTTGGTCTCCAGCCTTCCGGATTAGGGATTTACAACATTTATTATAGTGTTTATATTCATTAAATGCAGCTTCTGTCCCAACAGATTTGTAGTGTTAAAATGCCTTTCTCTTCTTTCCTATTAATTTCTTTATCCCTGTATTAAGCTGCATAGGGTGATTCTTAGAGCTTCTACATTTACTCCTTAAGGGAATAAACTGAGAACAGTAATGAGTTATCATTTTAAATGACAACCATTTCTGTTAATGCCCCAATCAATGCTCTGAAGGGCAGCCCTCAAGGCACTAAAATTATCTTTTCAGAAATTCATGGTTTTTGTTGCCCCAGTATATATTTGTTTTTTGCACCATACATTAAATGATATAACATTATGGTCAATATTAGCAAGGGGTTCAATGACTTGGACATTTGCTATAAGTTCTGGGTCATTTGAGATCACTAGATCCAGAATAAAAATTTTTTCTGGTAGGCTCCTCAACAACAGTGCCATAAAATTGTCATGCAACAAGTTTATGAACTTGTTGCCATTAACTGATCGAACAGTACTGTTGCTCCAGTCAATATATGGGTAATTTAAATCCCCCATTATCACGACTTTACCCAAACTAGCAGCCTTTTCTATTTGTATCAGGAGCTTAGCCTCCTCCTCTTCACTTACATTAGGGGGTCTATAGCATGCCCCTACAATTAATTTGCAGCCATAATCCTTCTGCCCCCTCATTTTCCAACATAACCTCCTCCTTTATAAAAGCTTTAAAATCCTGCCAAATCCAGACATACCCCTCCTCCTTTTCTATTGCCTCTGTCCCTCTGCAAAAAGTAGAACCGCTTATATTAACTGCCCAGTCATGTGACTCATTCAGACATATTTCGGCCACACCAATCACATCATATTTTCCCTCCAGCACCCATTTTACCAGTCAGACTCCTTGCATTTGCAAACATACATTTAATACTGGTACCATATTGAATATATGAAATGTGGCACTCAATATCCTTAACAGTACCCCCAACTAAATCTCCTACACAATTTTCCCTTCATTTGCCCACTATCTCATCTAACCTGTCTTCCACTGAATCTTTAACTTTAACCCCCCCACTTCTAGTTTAAAATCTTATCCAACCGTCTAGCCATCTTCTCTCCCAAAATAGCTGCACCATCATCATTAAGGTGCAGTCCATCCCTAGCAAAGAACCTGTAGCCGACTGAGAAATCAGCCCAGTTCTCCAAAAACCCAAAAGCCTCCTCCCTATACCAATCTCTCAGATACGCATTAATCTCCCTAAGCTCTCACTGTCTTCTTAGCATTGGTCGTGGCACAGGTAAAATCTCTGAGAAAATTACCTTGGAAGTCCTTGCCCTCAACTTTACACCTAGTTTTTTAAAATCGTTCTTGAGGGCTTCACCACCTCCTCTAACTTTTTCATTGGTACCTATGTGTACCAAGACAGCAGACTGTTCAGCATGTAAGGGTCTTACGGCAGATCACCCTATCCACCTTTCTAATAATTGTATCCCCTATAACTAGAACCTGCCTTTCCTTCCTTGCACTCGCCCCACCACCTGTATTAGAGCCACTGCCTCCCAGGGTGCTCTGAGAGTCAGCCTGTTCCTTACATGCCAATTCAGAGCTTTCCTCCCCAGCATCTTCAGCCAAAATCCCGAATTTGCTGCTTTGAACAAGTTGTGAACCAGCACCACTAACCCTTCTGTCCCCTGCACTGCTGCACCATCTATACTGTTTCCCAATAATTTAGGGAGGCTTCCAACATATCTCTTCAAGTTAAAATACACTATAGAAAAACTGCCCCATGTACCATTAGCTATAATAAGTTTTTATAGCTAGAGATATAGATATAAATAAACACAGTATCCACTTGTATATAATGATTAACTGACTTCTTCGAACATTAACTCCACATCTTAAATACATAATACAATGAGGGGGAGAAGTAGTTGCACCCAAAATACAATGAGAGGCACAAGGAACTTTGGCCCTACATACAATTCATACACTGAGGGACAGTGGGAACTTTAGGCCCAAATACCTTACATACAATGAGAGGCAATGATTTCTGACCTCCCAGACCCCCATTACCCTTACAAAAAGCATGTTCCCTGAAGGTTGGAGAAGATTTGAGCATTGTAGAGATCAAATGATGTCCGAAATAGTTTGCATTGCTTAAAGTGCTACCCAGCCCTCAAAGATGATGCGCTGCCCAGCCCACAAAGAAACTATGGGTTGGGTTTGGGTTGAGCGCTTTGTTCCGCTCTCCGTGACCTCACACTGTCAGCTTCTGGCCTGTCAATTTATAGACTCGCACCTCCCCCCTTTGTGATGTCCCTGCAGGGAAGGTGCAGGTCTATAAATAGAGGGGACTGGGCAGGGTTTGTGTTGGGAGGGGGCAGTGCGGCTAGAGAAAAACTCAACCCGTACATCACTACTGCTTTGCTAATACACAACCTGAAGGGAAGAAAAAAATGGCTGCCTCAAAGCAGTTCCATCCTGAAATGCTGGCTCCTTCTCAAAGCTCAAACTCAGTCACAATGCTCTCCACAACAATATTACAGCTACAAAAATACATTTGCTGGTTCTGAAATAACATTTTAAATGGTAGAATGAATTATTTACAATGTAAATTTTAATTTGCAATGGTTTAAATTTAAACATATTCCACATAGCATATTAAATGTTGTTTACACCAACTATGGCTGTCAGCCTACCTATAGGCTGTGATAGCATGCAAGTTTTTTAGTGGTTGAACTAATCTATCTATAGGCTCTATAAAATGTGTAATTGTCAATGTAAACCATAATGGACATAACATACTACTGTAAGCACTAAAATCTGTATTATAGATACTAGATGAGTGCCTCTGCATGCCTCATTAACATACTCAGACTTGCTTCAGCTCTAATTAGGAATTGACTTAATATAGCAGTTTTATATAATTTCACCAAGCTTTTTATTTACTATGTTCTACAGTATTCATAACACCTCTATCTAACCACTACTATAAAGGATGAATTGTGTTTAAAAGGATAACCCTACATATACTCTCACTACTCAATTCATATGGTACAGAAATATGCACCTTTATATTTATTAGAATCACACAAACTTAAATCATGGGTGTCTGTCTTGACAGCAGCAGACTGGTACTAGAAACTGGACCACAAGTACGAACAGAGACAGCATAAAAGTTTTATTCAAAAATGTAGTTCATGACTAGCAGAACTATTACACTTATATATTTACTATTTAACTGTACCAGCTGATACCTGCCATCCAGTTTCTAGTGCTAGTCCGGTGTTTTCAAAAGTGCTGTGAAGTTTACCTACATTAAAAGAGAACTAAAGCTTAATTAAAGAATTAGGGCAGAAATGTTCATTATGTTTTGAGGTTTTGTACCAGGCCAAAAGGAGAACAAATGCTTAATTAAAGAAGTAGGGTTGAAATGTGCATTATTTTTTTTTTTTTTTTACCAGCCCAAGGCAACCACAGCACAACCTGTTAGCAGTGAAGATCTGTGCCTCCAAAGATGCCCCAGTAGTTCCCCATCTTCTGCTGTCACTTATGAACCTAGGGACTGATGCACAATATACTACATATATATCCAATATAAATGTCATGTTTTATAATACACACACACATATAGAGATGCTGGATTAGGCGAGTTCGATAAGCAGTATAAGTATTTAAAAGGTGGCATTTCCACCCATATTAAATTTTAGTGTCATGTTCTCTTTTAAACTGATGGTCTGGGTAATATACACCTAGCCCCACATTCTTAAAGGGAAGTCTACTTTGCTGTAACTGGCTTTACTAAGGATGTAATTGTTTGTAACCATGTTCAAACTACTGCATTACACGGCACCCATACTAAATTTTGAGTGTTGTCAGCAATTGGTATGAAGTTACCCTCCTAATGCTAGCTTTACTAGCTGTACAAGAGCCATGTTGACCTTAAGGTCATATCTTAATTATATACAACAAGGATATATTGTATGTATACATTGTGTGGTGTATTTAAGAATGCTATGTGATTTACAACTTAGATAGCATCAGGACACAGCAGTGACAGCCTACAAAGACATACTATTTAGCACACAATTGCTAAATCCCCTCCCCTTTGTCCAAGACCAGCTGAGAATCCAGTCCTTCCTATCTCCAACCTGCCTTGTCCACCTTCCAGTGTCCTGATTCATGAATGGTCTGCCTGAGAAATCCATGCCCTAACTTATTGGTCAATGACCAATCAGAACCTAACACATGTACCTATGAACAGTTTTTTAGCTATTGCCATAGGTTAAGTTAAGCAGAGAGAGTTGGGAGTTCCTGGAGTGAGGACACAGATGCCAGACCAAATGGAAGGATGAGTATCAGGGAGGCAGTGGAGTTAGATCCAACATATTAATAGTTGTAATTGTTCTTGTAAATATTTGTTATACATTCTATGTAGTGTAACTTGTTTTATGTGTATTATTTCTGTAGATATGTGTTTATAGCTTTTGTAAATAAATGTATATTTTGATTGAACTCTCTCTTTCATTAAAGAACCCTTATAACCAGGAATACTTATGTACATGTGTATATGAGAATAAATATACATATTTACTTAAATATATCCTTGGTCAACAAGCCATTATATGAAAAAAGGATGTATACTTTTAGCTTTATAGTAGGGAACATACTATGACAGAATGAACAACCAGCATGCCAGGAATAAACTTTCCAACTTAGCACATTAGTAATTAATGCCTCTTGTGTATTCAAATCTTTCCTACCTCTCACATGTACAACAGACCATCAGGGACAACAAATTGTAGATAATATAAGTGAAAATAACGGCAGTGATTGTTCCTCTAGGGATTGAGAAGCTTGGGTTCTTCAGGTCCCCTAAAACAAAAAATACATACAGACAAATCAACATATTGTCATGCATATAAAAATACAGGGGGCATTTTCTTATTACAAAAGAGGTACCAGAAAAACACACATCACCATCAGTATTTGAGGTTAGTTCAGTACAAAAGCCGCTGCAGGGCAATGAGTATTGAGCTAAAAAAACAATAGCATGTATTTAACAAAACCTAATTTCTATCATGACTTTAATTGTAATAATGTAATCATCTTCCTTTATTTACAGTATGCAAAATTTCATCAGGGGAAATTAATAGAGTACAATCTTCAGGCAAACACTGCTTCAGCTGAAAATGAATTCAGGACCTAGTGCAGAGGGTATCTGGACTAGCTACAGAGGGTTCCATTCAGCCAAATAAGGCCTTGTTAAAGGGGACCCGTCACCCAAAAGAAATATTCAAAATCCTATTTTATCACATTAGTAAAGCAAAATTAACTTTATCTTCACTATATAAATTACATGAATCTTGTTTCCTTTAGTCTGAGAATTCAAAATTATAACAAGCAGGCAGGAGCCATTTTTTGGACACTGTTATTAAGGCAAACATGATATCATCTTAGAATCTTGTTTGTGCACCAGAATGGGGGACCCAATGCCCATCCCCATGCCCTGGCTACACAATTAAATAGTTAAGAGAATGGGGGAATGTGTGTAGAGCAGTGACATCTAGAAAGTGCTGAACGGAAAGTGAAAGTAATTGTATGCCCCACCTCTATGCCACGGGCATAGAGATGGGGCAGACAATATTTAATTGACAGCTGATATTTTTAAATGAGCTAACAGCTATGAATGCTTTAATAAAAAATAGAAATTGGATCTCATGTTTAATTTGAAAAGGACTTTTATTATACAGATTTTTGGTCTCGGTGACAGGTCAACTTTAAATGCAAAAATGACATAATCCCTAACTCTGCACACATTTTTTTTTTTATTGCAATATACTATTATTGCCTCTGGTAAGTTGGTGAATTTACTGAATAACATTTTGTTGTAGATTTTCTTTACAAACAACACTAACAAAAGGAAAAAAAAACTGGAAAATAATAGCCTTACCAGACATATTTGATCCAGCCATTATCCCTGTGCACCCATTGAACATCACAGCAAAGACTGTAGTAAAACTCATCATCCTTCCTGTGGTGTAATCAACGGAATAGTCAGCTGTGGGGATGACAGCATAAAAGACAAGTGATTAGAAACTAGATTCCACCAGAACTGAGCTATGTATTTGCAAAAGCAGGACTCATTCTAGTGTATATCTTGACCAATACTGAAAAGCCCCAAAGGAAGAATGGGGCCAATGATAATTAACATTGTAGTTCAATAATGTAGTTACGTTTGTCTCTTTCAGATACATATCTTTCATAAGTAATTGCCACTTCATTTGAAAGAATAATGTTCACTGAATGGATTTCTAGACAGAAATCGAACTCTGAACTAATTGCTAATTAATTCAAGCAGGATGTGAATATAGGGATTTTCTAAACTTTAATTTGATGAACATGTTTTTAAAGGGGTGGTTCAGCTTTAAATTAAGTTTTAGTAGGTTTTAGAATGGACAATTCTAAGCAATTGGTCTTCGTTATTTATTTGTTATAGTTTTTTTTATTTGCCTTTTTCCTTTGTCACTGACCCCATCTAAAACAAATGCTCTGTAAAGCTACACTTTTATAGTTTTTTTTTTTAATTATTTGCCTTCTTCTGGCTCTTTCCAGCTTTCAGATAGGGGTCACTGACTCCATCTATAAAACAAATGGACTGTAAGGCTACACATGTATTGTTATTGCTACTTTTTATTACTTATCTTTTTATTCAGGCCTTCTTCTATTCATATTCCAGTCTCTTATTTAAAAAAAATGCATGGTTTCTAGGGTAATTTGGCATAAGCAACCAGATTGCTGAAACTGCAAATAAAATGAAAAAAAAATCTCTCTCTACATCATACTAAAAGTTAATTCTAGTGTGAACTGCCCCTGTAACTCATAGCCCATTCCTAAATTTTTTAGCAACACTTGCAGCACATTCCTAGTTATTTGTTTCATATAGGGAATGAATTAGGGTAGAACTACACGGGTGACAATAGTGCGCTTACCTCCGTTCTGATGCAACAGCGGCATGTTGGATGTGCCGAATCCTAGGTAAGTAATAGACTGTCAAACATTTTTGCAGCGTTCATCCGACACAACACGACTGTCGGATGAAGACACAACATACAGCGTTAACATCTGACAGTCGTATGCACACTGTGACAACATCCGACAGGCCCATTACTTACCTAGGATTCGGCACATCCGACATGACACCTGTGCCTCCTCTTGTCGCAATGGAACAGAGGTAAGCACACCATTGTCACCTATGTAGTTCTACCCTAAGATTTAATTTTGTGCATATTAAACTTCTAATTGCACCTGGTCTCTTACAACGGAGGAATATTTTTAATGCATTTAAGGTTAAAGATTAAAAAAGATTAACAGCTTTTATGGGTGTTTTTTATGCATCTGACAAGCGGTTGAGATGCAGGTTTAAATGCATGTAAATGCAGCTAATTGTTTCCATTATTTTCTGTTTGTTTGTACTCCTGAGTATTCAGAGTTGTATATTATTGTATCTTGTGTTTCATTGTGTTTTTTAGATGCAACATGCTGCATTTCTTTCGCTTGAAACACGTTCAAAAGACAAAAGAATAAAAGACTGCATTTGCAACTCACAAAAACACTTAGTTGCAGTAAACAGTGCATATATTTTGCACATGGGTTTTTAAACGCATGAAAAAATGCCCATGTGTAAAAGAGCCCTTAATTAATCTGACTATCCCCTAAATCAGGGATCCCCAACCTTTTTTTACTCGTGAGCCACATTCAAATGTAAAAAGGGTTGGGGAGCAACACAAGCATTAAAAAGTCTCTTGGGGTTAGGGTTGCCAGCTTTTCCTGAAAAAAATACTGGCCTTCCTATATTTTTATATTTTTTTCCTATTAATAACATTGGGATCAACCATCTAAAATACCGGCCAGGCCGGTAAAATACCGGCCAGGTGGCAACCCTACTTGGGGTGCTAAATAAGTGCTGTGATTGACTATTAGGTAGCCCCTTTGTGGACTAGCAGCCTACAGCCTACTCTGCTTGGCACTATACTTAGTTTTTATGCAATTAAAACTTACTTCCAAACCTGAAATTCAAAAATAAGCACCTGCTTCGAGGACACCGAGAGCAACATCCAAGTGTTTGGAGAGCAACATGTTGCTCGCGAGCTTCTGGTTGGGGATCACTGCCCTAAATTGTGCGTGCTTCCTTCTTTAAACTAACATTAAAACTGACATAACATCTCACCCACTAGACAATATTGTCACATTATGTCACATAACGAAACACTGTAGGTGAAGTCACAAACGGACATTGATTTTGACATGGAAAGGGTATCATTTTGGAGTGAGATGTGAACAATTTGAAATCTAGTAACGTTGTCAAAGCTTATGTACGGTAGTATGAATGTTATAATGGGCAAATGGTAAATGCAAAAAATACACAACAATCAGTTTAGCAAACATAATGTTGCATCAGTTTTAGGGGCACACATTTATCAAAGGTCAAATTTTGAATTTGGGTGAATTTTTAAAAATTTCTATTAAATTCGAATATACTCGAAATTCAATTGGAGGGTTATTTATTAAAAAAAAAATTAAATATATATATATATATATATAAAACTTGAACTAAAATAACCAACCTGAAAATTCGAATCAAGGCTAGTTACATCTTCAGTTGGTCACTGGACCTCTCCCATGGACTTATACATGAACTCGGCAGATTTTAGGTGGTGAATAGTCGAATTAGAATTTTTAAAAGGGGCAAGGTTTGCTAAATCTCTAAATTCAATTTTGAATCGAGTTTGGATTATTCACAATTTGAGAGTTTTGACCATAAAAAAAATTCGATCCTTAATAAATCTGCCCCTTAATGTGTGTTCCGTTTTAATGATGGCAACCCTAACCCATTAGCCCAATCTAATGTGTCTTGTACTATAAGATTTCATTGTGCAGCTAATTTAGAGAACATTGTTTTATACCAAGGCAGCTGTGCCAGAACATAGGGAGCCTCTACTGGCATGAAATTCAGAAATACATCTTGCGCAGCCTTTAGATCAAGTTCTCATTCCAAGGGTCAAAAAGACTCTTTGGATAAGTGATAGCAGCCTATTTTCTAACAAAATGATGATTACTGGAGCATTCCACTCTGTGCCAGAATCCCTCTGTGGACTCTTCTAATTCCATTTTCTCCTGACCTTTACACTGTCATAATGTAATATCCATTGGGGAAATGAAATTTAGTTCTGTGTTGCACAAATGCCATGCAGAAGCTGCAGATTGCTCAGTTGGTGCAATGTGCCACATAGCATTTCATTAGGTATGTTAAGCTTCAGAAAAATGCTGTGTAAAATGTATAATGCCACAGTCACCTTTACTGTGCAATATGTCACATTTAGCAAATGTCAAGCCCATAAACCTCACCATAACAAAAGCAGTATCCAATCATCTATATTTCTACTGCAGAACTACAACTCCCAGTATGTCTGGATACTTTTTGGATGTACAACCATGCAGTAGTTCTGCAGTAGCTGAAAAGCTAAATGCTATAAATTTGCTTCTGCAGCAGTAGTTCAGTACAGAAATATCTATTTTTTAGCTGCTCTCAAGTATACCTGAGATTGCAATGTCAGATTCTGCCTTTTTCTCTCATAAATCTGCTCCCTTGTCTGCATTACTTAAATATTAAGAATATAATATCTTTGTACCACAATACAATAAAGATTTTACACTGATATAAGATCAAGATCTGTAAAGTGATAATAGAAAAGGCTGAAAGGGGAGAGCTACTCACGGTAGAGATTGCTCTTGAGGGTGGAGAGCTTGAAGCCTGTAAATGTTCCATTCATTTGAATAGTGGTATTGCCTTGTGGAAATGTGAGTGGAACTACTGTTTCTTTCACAGCAAAGAAGCTAATAAAGACACTGATCAAAACCACCATGACTACCAAGAAAATAACGAAGGTGGCCTTGGCATAGATGCTGGCTCCAATCAGGCACACACAAAGGCAGATGAAAAGTAGAACTGTGCCATAGAGAAACTCATACCAGTACGTTATGGGAAGCACATGAAGTCCGTTTTTCACTGCATGGTCTGGAAAAAACAACATATTAGCAATCAGTTTTTATATTTCAATTCATAGCATATATCACTGCAGTATTATGAGTTACTCAGCTTTATTTAAGTACAAATATTGAGCAAACATACTCCAGTGCAGTAATTCATCAATCCAGTAGTTTACGTTAATTCTCAGCATTAGTATAAAAGCCCAAATTGATTCAAGCATTACATGCAGGGAGGGGCTTATTTTACTCATTTAGCTTTGCCGAAAATTTGCTGCGGGTGGAATGTCACAGATGCCCATTAAAGTCTATGGGCGCCAAAATAATATTTTTTACGCTCAACGCCATTCAAGTCTATGGCCGTCATTTTCACAGCGAATCAAGGCAAAAAACATTCGCCCATCCCAAGACTAAATAAAAGCAACATCCACAGCAGGGATTTATTGATGTGGTACACAGATCTGTAAAAATTAGTTTGCCTTTAAATTAAAAGTATAATGTAGATGGTGACAAGTTGTCAACTGATCTTTTTTTTTGTGGATTGTGAATTGTTTCGGTTTTTCTTTCCTCCACTTAAGAATTTCACCAGCAATTTTGAGCTAAGGACCAGTTTTCCCAAGCAACAAGTTTGTATGGCAGACTAGAAGATGAATTGGAAAGGGTCTAATTAGAAACATAAATAAAAATGATAATAACAATAAACTTGTAGCTTCACAAAGCAAAAGTTATTTGGCTACAGGGGCAGAATAAATGGGCAAATAATTAAAAAAACAGCTATAAAAATCTTTTGAAAAAGGAAATTCAATAACATATTAAAAGTAAAAGGTGAACTACACATTTAAAACAGCTTGAGAGCATAAAGTTGGCCATTAAACACAGAATTGTATTCAACCAACCTGGAATCATTTTCCTTTAACTACAGGTATGGCATTTATGCTTGGGATCTGGGCTTTTCCATATAAGAGATATTTCTGTTTTTGGACCTCCACACATTTAGTACCCTATTTATAATTGCTTGAGCTTTCTGGCTCAAGCAATCATAATTGAAACCTTGCTTAACTTTCTAAACTTAACTGGGTTTTGGGCCACATTCCCTCTGCATTCATTTTTTTCTCCATTGGCTGGCTATTGTAAAACAATTACAACTTTTAGGTGCCAAACCTTTATTTTTGTCCTAAAAAAAAAGCCTGCTTGAGTCAAAAAATTATAATTGGGCCCAAAGCCTATTGTAAGCTATCAAACACATGCAAGGTTTCAGTTATGATTGCTGAGCCTGTATTGAACAACTTCTGCCACCAGTATGGATTTATGCAGCTTCAAGCATCAAGTACAAGGTGTTACATCTACAGGAGATGGGTCTATAGGAGATGAACTTCCAGTAAATCTGAGCATTCTGGATAATGGCTTTCCAGATAAAGGACCCATACATGTACCTACCAGATGGCCCTGTAATCTAGCAAGAAAGGGATGCAGCAATACCTGAATGCTATTCCCATGACCCACAGCCATGTACTGGCTATCATCCCAGGATGTCCATAATACTTCCCAGCAGTTGAATTATTTGAGTTTAACATACCAGACTGATAAAAAAAAACCAGATCAAAATAATTAATGCAGAGGAACAAGTCACCTTGCACCCAGCAAAGATTAAAAAGTTACAAAAACTTAAATATTTTAATTTCTTTTAATAAACTGTGCTTGTTTTAACTTGCTGATTGAAAGGGAAATAACCATTCTGAAGTACAGAATCAATAGAGTTATAGCTATAATCACTTTAGCAATGCATAAGCAGCTAATGACAGCAGTGATAAATAACCACTTCATAGGCCAGTTCTGCAGAATTTATTTCTCTGTTTGGCAGTTTACATAGCTGCACTTGGGCTAAAGAGAGGAGCGAATGATTTTATCTGTTCCACTATGTTACAAATTTGGCACCAGTGTGTGATTTGTGTAGTGGCAGCTGGGTTCTTCACCACACACAATTGCCGGACATAAGCAGCAGATCTGTCTATGCATGGACAAAATAAGGAAAAGCAAAAGTAATGTAACATAAGGCACTTTTCTTTTTAGTTATGCATACCTCCATCATACAGGGAGAGAGAGATTGCATTTGAAGACATATTATACAATTTAAGAGCCCACAATATATTAATAAATTTGGAAATTACTTCATTTGTAGGGTCCATCTATATAAAGCTCAGAAGAGAAGGAGTTAATTTGCTACTCTTCAGAGATGCGTATGACAGCTGCAAAGCCATCAGTGCTTGCATTTCAGCATCTTATTCATGATTGCGAGCAGTCGCCTCTAGATTGGCGTGAAATAAGTGGAAAATTAAGAGTAAACAACATTTTTAAGAAGGGACAGTGAGCCGTGATTTCCAAGAGCAGATCAGAGCACTCTGTGCTTGTGTCTCCGGGGAAGAGAGGCAGTAAGTGTGTTTATCTCATACGTCTTCATCAAGGCGTAGGAATCGCTGATGAGCAGGGGCAACAGTAGCAGTAGCAACTTCTAAAATTTCACTTCAGGGAGACTTTCCTGTTCATGCAAAATGTATAGAACCAGGAGCCCACAAACTGAGCTGGCAATGAAATAGAGCTGCTGGATGGGAAATATCTGATCTAGTGCACTATTATACAAAACAGCAGCCATTCTTCAGCTCCTAGATCAACATATGCCACTTTCACTGTTCCCTTGGGAAATAGCAAAATGTTCACGATTATTTGGTTGAAAACTAGACTATACTCTATCCTACCATTATTATCTACTGCTTGCCAGGCTTTACAGTAGAAGTTCCCAAACTTTGCAGTATTAAATGAGGGAATCTGGACTTTGGACTCTTTGTGTGATTCTTTGTTGCTTTAGATATTTTATTTACCTCTAGACATGTTATAAGCTTTTATAAGATTTTTTTCCTGATTCAAGTTATTTTATTAAAAAAATAAGGCAATCGGGAATGGGAGTTTCTCTTTTTTTAATTAAAATAATAAGATCTAAATTTTAGTAAATAACCCCCTAAATGTCCAGCTAGAATGAAATTTTCCTCGTGAGGCAACTTCGGGCGATCCAAGTGCCATTCCGCCGTCGATTTTCATTGTAGTCAGTGGGATGGCAGGGAAATTAGTACAGGGAGATTCAGTGTCGGACTGGCCCACCAGGATACCAGGAAAAGTCCCGGTGGGCCCAGGTGTCAGTGGGCCCTGGTGATGCTAATTTGGCCAAGTTCATGGCCATTCCCTATTTCTAGAGGCTAAATAGATGTAATAATAGATTATAGTATGTAAAGAAAATACACTAGGAGAATAGAGGTTGAATGAGGAGAGTGGGTCCCTGGTCTAAAATTTTTAGGTGGGCCCCTAGTGTAAGGTTTTTGAGTGGGCCCCTGATGTCCCAGTCCGACACTGGGGAGATTAGTGGCCCTGACAAAGAGGAGATTTGTTGCTCCACGACTAATCTCCAAGAATCGCAGCATGTGTATCTGCCCTTAGAGTATATAGAAACAATGACAGTGCACCCAAATAAATCAACTCGATTATAGGGACATATCATATTGCTAGCACCACTGTTTATACTGGTTATTAGGTATAAATGTTTAATGTACCAGCTAATAACGTCTCTGCTTACAGGATTCTTATATTGTGTGTGCATCCCAACACTATTTAGAGTAGGTCAATTCCCATAATCCCTTTAAATGTGAATTGTCTTCCTACAACAGAACACAGGTATTGAACCACCAGGCAGTGTACTACTAAGAAATATACATAAAGGTCTGGAAACCCAAGTCTCCCACCCCTCAACTGCGGCTTTGCAAACCTAAGGTGTTTCTTGCCCCAGTTAAAAGATGCTTGTGCCCCTTCAATTTGTGCAAATACCAATTTAGGTAAAAATATTGATGAGTTGTGAAGCACATACAGAATACAGTAACTAATACATTGAGCATGCCTATACCAATTTTGGGTTAAAAAGCTTCATAAAGAAACAGGGTCTTATAAAAATTGTAATATTTCTTACCGGGTGAGAAGCCAAACATGTCCACAATGGATTCCACAAGACCAAGTATGTATAAAGCACTGCCGCACACATTGGCCAAGAAAAACATAATTCCAATGCTACCTCCAAATTCAGGACCCAGAGCTCGACTGATCATATCTAAAAAATTCAGTTAAGAAATTGCAAGAAATATTTGTATATTATATTGTGTG